>JAJPGS010001265.1:580000-1032500 GCA_028654335.1 Alnus rubra
ATGACATTATGACTTTTTTAATAAGACAAAAATACCCTTATAAATTCAAAAAATTGGGAGATACATTATCCAAATTGAAAGTTTGGGGAGACATTGTCAATTATGTGGTAGTTTGAGGGGCTTATGTGGACTTTACCTTTTTTTTTTTCTTTTTTTTTTCTTTTTTTTTTCTAAGTTTGGTAAAATCAGTGATAATCTAGCAAAATGACTGTTTTTCTTTAATATGGGTTGGATTCAATTTATTAGACTAACATTTGTCGTCAAAGCAAGTGACACATTGGATTAAAGGATTTCATTCGATTCAGTTTGGAAGAAAATTTTATCCATAGCAGAATAATTAAAATGCAATTTAGTAGCATGAGAAGCGACTTAATTATATTCCTATCCACTTTTTTTTTGGAGGAAAAAGAAGAATGGAAAAAAGAAAAAAAAAAATGAGAGAGCATTAGAGAGGAAAAGGGTTAACTAAACTTTTGGCATCAATTTAGTTGGTGGCAATGCTGGTGATGAAAGACTAATTTTGAATATAATTCAGCTTCAACAATCTATTTACCTATTTCATTAATTTCTGACGGGGTACAACAATCATATTCATTATATTTCATAATATTTCTACTCATTCAACAATCAACATCCACCAAAACCATATTTATCAAAAGGGGGTTTATATAGTCATTTACATATCCTACGCATTTAAATGATCAATTTGTTGTGATATAATATGTTCTTCAAACTTTTGATATAATTGACTTTTTATACGAAGCAGAACGGAGGAATTTGGGAGAAGAAGAACGGAGGAAGGGGGAAAAAATGAATTGAGTGACACAATTCAAAGAGAAGGAAATTTGATGGAGTCTCACCACAAAAAAAAAAGAATGAGAAAAAAGAAAGTGGGCGGAGACTCACCATCAAAAGAAGAGAAGAATATAGAGTCCTTCTACACATACACCTATCATCCCCCTTGTCAGTTGTCACCCCTTTATAATAAAAAAATTGATTTTTATTAAAAAGTTGTCTCTGATGTCCAAGACATTCTCCATTAATATTTTTAAAAATTTGTCTTATTCTAATTATCATATTTTTGAAAGAAAAAAATTTCTTCATTTTTTTTTTTTTTTCCAAATGGTCATATTTTTCTTAAAAAAAGTCATATGCGTCCAAGCCGAGAACATTTGCTTTTTGGGTGTAAAAAGGAAATAAAAAACAAAGACAAATTTTATTATTTTTTATTCTTTTGCTGAGCAAATGGTACTCACCAAAGTTAGTGAATACTATTTACTCAGGAAACAAAAATCACTATTTTGTTAATTACGGCTATTGCCTATTGGGAAGGGTTTTTTTTTTTTTTTTTTTTTTTTTTTTTGTACTTTTTAGTAATTTGACTCATCAAAATAGCTAAAAAAAACCATTTTGGTAAGTCTAGTAAGAATGCGCCTGTTAATATTTTCGGGTAAAGCAAATACAAGACACAGCAACAAATGCAATTAGGAAGGAATTGGTCAAAGCCATGGAGAAAGAATAATCATCTACTCTATTGCCTGTTCCTCAACCTTACCCTCCTATATATATAGGAAAACTAATCAGCATTGGGAAAAAAAAATCATGAAAAACTATGGTCGAAAATTATTCAATTTAGTAGCAAGTAGTGGATATGAGAACAAAATTCAACCAAATTTACAGAATGATTGAAATTGAAGACAGGAAATTTAAAACCCATGCCAATGAATTGATAGCTCGGCTTGTATAATGTACAGTACAGTGTAGTTCGTCAATCATGAGATATCATTGTAAAAATTGATGCCATTTTTATTCAACTAGACTGTTTGGGAGGAACAAAATTGGATCATAAAATGAGGCTTTGAAATATTCTCATTTATTTGCTTCAATGAATTCTTTGTACTCTCTCTTCATTTTCACCCCTGATACGGTCCTGCATAGCCAGAATAGAACCATTAGTAGCGGCCAAGAACCAGCAACCATGTTAATAAACCTAAATTATGCCACATTCGATCACAAAGTGACGATCCCAAACACCTTTCCATAAAATTGAAAGAGCAATCTCTCTAAACTCGTTTCAGCTAAGTTTGTTTAAATATTTATTTTCTGTCTTTTGTTTTCTGCTCACAAACAATTCAAAACGCAAAACACTCGTAAAAATAAAAAAAAAAAAAAAAAAAAAAAACCAAAACAATTCTCACTTTTATGTCACATCGGAACAGTTATTCAAACCAATAACAGAAAACACTCTCCAAACATATTAACAAACGTACATACCTGAAATCATTCAACCACTAGAAAACAAGATATGTAAAACTAAAATAAAATTTTATATTCTTAATTATTCTAAGACTTAATTATATAGCTAGTAACATGTAATATGGATATGCCAAAATTTTAAATAACAAAAAACCTACATTACATAAAAAATTTGCTCATCACAACTAGTTTACGTCAGTCATAGTAAACAAAAATACAAGTGGATAAAGAACTAAGAGTCCGAGAGGGCAAAATAAACAGCAATAAAAATTTAAGAACGCACATGTAGTACTAAAGAAGCACGAAATTAAGGACTAAATATAACCAATTAACCTGAGCATTTCCTTATTTTTGAAAAACTGCACACATGGCGTACCCATAATTCCGATCCAGCGCGCTGCTTCTGCTATTTCTGGATCTTAGCTTCCTCGATATCAATTTCAACAAAATGTATCAAATTCATCCATCACCTATCATCACAAGTTAAGAAAGAGTTTACCATAGTCTTAATTAACCATTCAAAAAAAAAAAAAAATATTAGATATAATAAAGCAAGAATCAATGAACACAAAACAAAACAATAGTCACAGATATAATAAAACATGAAACATAGAGAAAATTTTCCATTTTGCATTAGAACCATTGCTTGTTTATTCTAGTCACACACTGTTAGTATCTTCTTCCTAGTACCACCCTTTGTCAGGTCTCGAGTTACGTTGACTTGGCTATAGCATATATACACTGCTCCATTTTATCAGAATACGTACACTGAGTTTGCAAATCCTTAACAATTAATATCCAACTCCGCTCATAATTCAGATAAATTTGAATCAAGTGCGATAATGGGTACGTTTCTAGATCAAACAAACTTTCATTCTAAAAGCACTGCATCAGCTTATTCCCTTCTATATGCTTTTAGATCATGGCAAATTGGCAATATCATATATTCTGACATTATTCATTATAAGTACTAAGAATAACCTTGTACTTAGCTTTCGCTTGTAATGGTTGTCAAGCTTAATAATCTTGGGGTGCATGGCATGCAAACAGTGAAAAGCTCCATTAAAATCTACTGTCATCCAAAATAGAGACACCTATAAAACTTGTGTTTTGGAACTCTATTTTGACCACAACTACAGTTCAAAAATATAAACGGATATATATGTTCCTGTTTTCTGAATTCTGAAAACAAAGTCAAAAGCTTGCCAACAGTCCTGGCCAAATGGCATCTCCATTCCCCTTTTTTTTTTTTGTAAAAAAACGGATGGAAAGTAAGATCACGGGTTCAATCCCAGGCAAGTGCATGAATTGTGTAATTTACCTATCCAAAAGAAAAGGGCAGTTGATGGTTATGGAGAGAACTCTTTTTTTCTTTTTTCTTTTTTTTCTTTTTGGCTAAGACTAGGTACATGCATGCTTTGGCAGTAAATTTTCTGTTTTTGATCCAGCAGCTTTGAAAGAAATATTACATTGTGCTTCTTTGGATAAGTACATAGTGTAAGAAATTACATGCGTCCCTATGCCACACTTAATAGTTGTAACGGTAACGGCTAAATAATTACTGTAACGGCCGGTAATTATAATAATAATTGTATTCAATACGATTTAAACAGTTTTTATATTCCACAATATGGTTCATGAAAAAATGTTTATATATATATATTTGTATTTCTGATTTAATTCCTTGATGGGAGGAATAAAATCAGCTAACCATTAAAGATGAGAGTCTCTGACCTACCTATATAAAGAGTCTTGTGTATCCATCTATTGACATCAGTAGGCATAGGTAAAAAGATTTTCTATCTAAATTTTCTTTTTGCAGAATTTCTGTTTATCGCTAAGGCTTCTTCATATGTTTGAGCAAAAATAACCAGAGGTATATATTTATTTTCAATTCAGCTCCTTATTTTATTTAATTAGCATTTTATTTTAAATTATGCTAACACATACTCCTTTCTATGGGATTTAAGGTTCAAACGAGTAATATCTGCTTCAAGTGACATTGTCACTTGTTGATTATACTATCCCTTGGGATGAAATAGAGGTAAAGAACTGCGAATTCAAACCAATAACCTTTGCTTCAAGTGGCATAGTCTCTTGTTGATTGTACCATCCCTTATGATCAAGTATCTATGTTTTGTTATTGGCTTTAAAAGAAAGAAATTGTTTATATACAATCATATATTTCTTTCTTTTTTTTAAAAAAAAAAAAAAGAAGTATTATTTAACTTTCATACTGCGCAAGCATCAAGTGAAAGGCATATTATTTAACTTCTATATAAGCATCGATCACTTCCCTTAGCTTGAGGCACTTTATCTGACCGTTGCATTAAAAGCAAGCCTCAGAACATGACAAGGATTGCAATGCGATTTGTATTAAGTCCAACATGAGACAAGTAAGTCATCTCTTATATTAACAGATTGTCATCTTCAATATGCTTCATGCATGTTAAGATTTTATACAACATAATGGATTTCCTTTAAGTTTTACGAGCAGTTCCTGGATAATTGTTTTTATGATCATGTGTCTTCTGTAGGGAATTGTATGGAAAAATATGGGAAGATTGAAATCGTACGTAGCCCTCCCGACCCCTTCATATAGATTTGATTAAGAGGTACAATAACAAAGAGTCCTTTAAAAGCTCACTAATAAACTCTTAACAACTTACTAAACTAACTATTTCTACAAACATCTTCAAACAAATTAAAATATAAATCCACAAGTTGCAGTAATTTCAAATTTTAAAACTAAAACTAAACAAAAAGAGACAGTAAGCAGAGTCCACCAAGAGATGAGTAGAAAGGGAGAGAGATCGCATCCCTTGGCGATGTCAACGGCGAGCTCTCTTGTTGGTGCATGATGGGCACTTGTACTGCTTAATATGCTCAGCCCTAGCAGGAGTAATCTTTACACACTTGCCATGGAACCAATTCTCGCAGATGTCACAGCAAATCCAAAATTCGTCTGATGCATAGTTCTCTCCACAGGCTCCACACAAGGTCTCTCCATGCTCATCTTCATCTTCCTCATCCAAGACCTCATCTTCATCCTTTGCTTGTGAAGCTCTCGAATATTTTCCCGGAGATCCTGATGCCTGCTGCTTTGTTGCCCGACAAACAAAAACAATACCACCTTATAAGAGAAACAAGGATGGCAGATTCACCATATATAGCCAGTCCATAACATAATCTTCCAAGCCAAAGCATGAACTTTGCCTAGATGCATAAATCTAGAAAGCATCAGTGAATACAGACTCTAAGACACTGCTTGGGTACAAGTATCAGGCAAATCTAAATAATGATGCCAAGAAATGCAAGAATAGTTAGTAATAGCTCCCCATGGGTACAATTTTGGAACATGAGCGATAACAACCCAGTTATTCTCCATGACCAAAACATAAACAGAGAGGTAAGTTTGTTATATGCCAATGACACCTACATCATGTTCTCTTGTAATGAATAAGAAATTTCACTGAAAAGAAAACAGAGTCCCTCTGTAAATAACGGTGAAACTTTTTTTTTTTTTTTTGATAAGTAATAACGGTGAAACTTTTTCTCTGATGAAATAAACCAAACTCAATACCAGTTAGTTGGAAATTCCAGTTTAAAAGTGGCACAATACAACTTGTTTTTTCACTATTAAATTATTAGACCAAAATTCTCCTTGGTGTTATATTTTACGAT
Organism: Alnus rubra; assembly: GCA_028654335.1. Lineage (NCBI taxonomy): Eukaryota > Viridiplantae > Streptophyta > Magnoliopsida > Fagales > Betulaceae > Alnus > Alnus rubra. The sequence goes on from JAJPGS010001265.1 coordinate 585,941, forward strand.
GACTAAAGTTGTTAGACAACAAACGGAAACAAAGTCACAATTTATTAGTAAAGGCCTCCCAGTGAATAGACCTTCCCTCAAGAAGACCACACCAACATAATATCCACTTTAAAATCCACTTACTGTCTCTTTGTTTAGTTTTAGTTTTAAAATTTGAAATTTGGCTTCAAATTCCTACATGGACAACATGTTGGTGCAATATATTTTTTTTTTCTACTACGGAGAATCCCTCCATGGGAGGATCACTTCGTATATCCACCTATATCAGGCAAATCTTAGACCCGTACGTGCAAAGCGCCCCCTCCACACAGACCAAGCCCTGAGAAATTGTTTACATCTAAAGAGATTTAAACTTTAGACCTGATAAGAGAACGCCACCAAGAAAAAGACCCTTATCGGTATGGTATATAGTACAGATATGGCTTGGACTTTCACGGTACAATTTTCGTAACTTAATTAATTTAGGTGAAATGTCACGAAACATAAAAATTGATCATATGATTCATATCCAAGTTAGCATTTGGGAAAAAAACCTCGTACCTGGCCCTTATGCTTTGTAAATATAGTGTCAAAACACTCTCGAATAACCGTCGTCTCTGTGAGTAATCCCTTTTCGAATTCTTCAGTTGGCAGCTGTCACAAGTAAATTGATGAACAATGAATTTTTGTAAGGGACCATGTTATAGGCCTAAAAAATAATGTGATGCATGGCAGAATTTTTATTTATTTATTTTTTAATGGAAGAAGAATCCCTTTAGGTTGGGCCACTTCGTATAATTAATCACCCCTATCAGGTAAATCTCGAACCCATGCAAAGCACCCATTCCATATGGATCAGATAATACTCCGGCTTCACCAGCGGACTGGCCCTATGAAATTGTTTGCATTCAAGGGGATTTAAATCCTATAGTAATGGGAATGCCACCAAGATCAAGACTCTTACCACTCAAGCCAACCCCTTAGGGTTGGAGTTTGATGGTATAGAATATCACTATCCCAGGTCATCACTTATCTTTTAAAACTAAAAGTAACCAGTTTGTTTTAAACTTACAAGGAGCCAAAGATCAGCTCTAGTTCAAATGGCAATTTCTGATCCCATAAAAGGAAATCCATGAATTACTGCAATGAAGGACAAAGTAAATTTAACAGAAAGTAAGAATCTAAGAGTACTATGCTTTACATGTGGTTTAAAGTCTATTTTAATACGGAAAAAAGAAGAAAAAAAGAAAGAAAGAGTATTTTAACACTAGTGTTTCTAATGTGCATGCCTTTTGGGGTCTCACTTGATAATTAGTTGGTTGATTTCAAGCTTTTGCAAATCTAGCTCTATGAAATTTGCATTGCACTTAATTCTAAGACAACCAAAATTGATGACCAGAAGTCAAAAACGAAATATTAATATTTGCATTGCCAATTATGCCCAACATTTACCAAGCTACATATTTATCATAATACATGGTGATTGCAAAGATGAAACAAGAACAACAATACCTAAACTTTATAATTTCCACACAAAATATATAATTTCTCCATATAAAGCTTTAGGAGCACTTGGAGCCATTGGACGAGGTAAATAGTTGAAGGTCTAACTTATGAAATAATAGGCAAATAAAATAAAGCAAAAAGGATTTTGTCCAAAAAGTTTTTTTTGTTTTTTGTTTTTTTTTTCATTTTAGATTGCATCAAATTCGAATAAGGCAGAAAGGAGTTCGTTGTATGGATTTTACACGCTTCCACTTGACAAATATCTTTGAATCAATAGAGCATTAAGAGTTTAAGACTAAAGAAAAATAAGAGAAATTAGAAGGAAAAAAAAAGAAGAAGAAGAAGAAGAAAGAATTGCCCTTACCCAATCTCCATCTTCTACTATCGCTTGCCAAACTTTCATGTAACTATCAAGTTCAACCTCTGGTACATGAGCGATCATGGGCTTATCTATAACTTGGCATCTCTCACTCAATTTAGGACAATCTTGAATCTTCAATATTCTTAGCCCAGTAAGATGATGTGTCCTCTCCGGAAGAGATAACAACTTGGGGCACTTGATAATCTCAAGTGTGTGAAGTGATTGGAAAGTTGGCAACCACTCAGGCAAGGCCGTGAAGTTCTCACAATTTTGGATTTGTAGGTCCTGTAAAGTATTAGCAGATCCTTGGATCCATAGGGGCAAGACCTCCAACTTTGGTAAATCTTTAATCATCAAATATCGGAGGCTTAGCTTGAGATCTCCGGTGTCTTCTTCTCCCATCAAACTAAGCTTTGGACATTGAGCAATGTACAAGGTCTCTAAGGCGATTAGGTGCTTGATATTGAGCGACAAAGAGGTCAAACTTTCACAACCAATTATCACCAATGACCGAAGGTTGGTGAGGCAACCGTTCATTCCTTGAAACAAAACTTCTAGTCTCGGACAATCACATACAACAAAAAACCGAAGAGAATTCAACAATCCATTCTCCAACAAGCATGTATCAATTGTTGTTACAAACAAACTCCTCAGGCTGATCATGTACCTTGTATCTTTAGGCAACCGTTCAAGTCTCGTACATCCACCAAGCATTAATGTTTGCAAGTTGTGTAGCTTACAGATGGAATTAGGAAGTTCCTTTATTCTTTCATTACCAGATAGGTTGAGATATCTCAAATGCTTCAAAGTAACGATAGAACTTGGTAACACCTCAAAAGATGAATCACTTAAATCAAGCAATCGCAAGTACTTAAATCTCAAGATGGTTGCTTCAACTAAGGACAATGGTTCTTTGATTGTGAACATAATGGTGCGCACCTTTGTTAACATGTCTAAGCATTTTGGAACTTCTTGACCCATTTCTGAAAATGACAGATGACGAACTGTTCCAGCAATGTCTTTGTTGCCCAAGTCTATTACTGAACACTCTCCTTGTGCAACTGAGATTGCAAGATCATGGATCAGATCATGCATTTTGAAGGTATAAAAGAATGGATAATGGTCAACGTCTTGAAAGAAAGATCTCAACAACAACTCATTTATATACAAGTCCCCAACACCTTCTAACTCTTGTTTTTTATTAACAGACGTTTTAAGTATTAGTCCATGTGCCATCCATGAACGAATCAAATCAAACGAATTGAATTCGTAGCCTTTTGGGAAAAGAGAACAAAAGGCAAAGCATCGCTTCAAGTAATTTGGCATTTGATCATAACTCAATCTCAATGCAGGTAAGATGTCACTCTCCTTTTGTTCTAATTTCCATATCTCGTTATATCTTACAAATTCCCACTCTCTTTCATCAACTTTTAAATAAAGCAAGCTGCCTAAAGTTTTTACTGCCAATGGAACTCCTTTACATTTTCCCACAATTTCTTTTCCAATCTCTAAGAGCTTTGGATTTTGTTCATCTTCTCCTTCCTTAAATGCACATTTGACAAACAAAGATAAACAATTATCTTGGGATAGACCTTCTAAATTATATGTAGAATCAACGCTCATCAAGGAGGCAACCATATTAGTACGTGTTGTCACTATAATTTTACTTCCTTCGGAACCATCAATTAACAAATCTCTCAATTCAATCCATTTATTACGATCTTCATTCCAGACATCATCCAAGACAAGTAGAAATTTCTTATCCTTCAAATGTTCTCTCAATTTAGTTTGCAATGTGTCCACATTCCAATTGTTATCAATTGTACAACATGCAGATTTCAGGATTTCTTTTATCAATCTTGTAACATTAAAATCTTCAGACACACAAACCCACATTCTCAGTTGAAAAGTCCCAACTACACGTTCATCGTTGTACACCCACTTGGCAAGTGTGGTTTTCCCCAAACCTCCTAATCCAACAATGGAAATTACATGGACATTTTTGCTAGCATCTGGTTGCATCAAAAGGTTTATGATATTTTTTTTGTCCTTAACCCTACCGATTACAGTTGATGGATGAACAAATGAGTGGGTCATTTCCCTCGACCGGTGCATGATATGTGCATCTTCATGTATTTTGGTGAGATTAAATTTATCCTTCTCAGCCGCAATGTCTTCTAACCTCTCTTTAATGTCATTGATTTTATGAACCAGTTCAAAAGGGAATGCACGTGTCATAGAGGAAGAAAAGAAATGGAATACCTTTGTAGAAGTGCTCCCATATGTGGCAACCGCTTGCTTCCTTAAAGCTTCGTACTCAATTTCATCAAACACATCCTCGGCATCATGAAGGACATCGTTGAGCTGCCCTAGCCAGAGGTTCAGCAGGGGGTCACTTGCTTGCTTCTTTTCGGCATCCAAGAGCACCGCTCTAATGGTTGACATGGTGCGCTCAAGCTTTCTGAGATCGCTTTTGACACCCGATGCCAAGCAGTAATCTTGGTAAGCAATGGACCCTAGCTTCTCTACGACATTTCCTATGATGCCAAACGCAAGTTCAGCCATGTTGTACGTGTAGGTTCAGTGGGCTTTGAACTTTGATCGAAGCCTTAAAGGAGAAGGGAGAGACTCAGATAGAGAGGGAGGATTTCACACGATCGAGTATTAGTTGATTCAGTCAAAGACATAGAGTGAATGAACTGGAAAAAAGAAAAAGAAAATGGGCATTGGGAAGGAATAGGATGCATGATCCAGATTCCAGAGGCATTGTGTAATAACATGTGAAAGCTAATGAACATTTCTGTGTGTAATAACTTGTGAAAGCTATTATTAATGCTGGGGGAAGAAAAGGCCACGTGAAAGAACATGACAGAGAAAAAAGATGCTGAAGCTTTGGTAGTCGTGGAGGCAATAAAATGCTATGGAATGAAGGGACAACATTAAAAGAGCCTAGATCTAACGGTTCTAAAGAAGGCTGAAGGGTTTAGAAAATTATAACCCCAGTCAAATGTGTGAGGGAATATTTCGGGCATAAATTACTGGGCTTTGGAATTTGGAATTTAAAATTTATAGTTGGTAGCAGTTGGGCTAGAAGAGAAGAAAGAGACAAAGAGGAACAAATTACAAAGGATTGGACTGGTTTAAATTTGAATTAAAAATTGGAAAATGTTGGGCTCTTCTTTTCTTTACAAGTACTTATTTAAAAGAGTTGTAGAGGCTGAGGAACGATTTGGTTTTATGGGTATCGATTTTGGGTATGATTTTTGGATTGGTATTGATTTTGGGTGCGATTTTTGTATGGGTGACAGATTTTGGGGTGTGATTTTCGGATGGGTGTTGATTTGGTTTGATGGATATCGATTTTGGGTGCGATTTTCGTATGGGTATCAATTTCGGGGTGTGATTTTTGGATTTAATGGAAGAAGAGTTTTCGATTTTATTTTATTTTTTTTTAATTTTATAAGCACATTGAACCAAACCAACAACAAAGAAACACCAAAGAAATTGGTGTGAAATACAGGAAAACAATAAATCAAAACTAAACACTTTAATACTTTAACAAACCGACAGTGGAAGGAAAGGAGGGCCTTTGCCGCTGTCAATTTTGATTGAGGAACCGGGAGATAAACAAGGAGGGTAGTTGGGAATGCTGCCAGAAGAGACTCCGGTTGCGGCCCTTCGTGCCAAATAATGGGCACAGAAGTTTGCACTTCGATCAACTTTCCTAGCGGACCAGGAAAGATGGGGTGGAATGGTGTCAATGGAATTTTGGATTATAGGGGAAATTCGTCAATCCTGAGTCATCGAGGGATTTTGCAGTGCCAAAATAACTATTTACGAATCACCTTCAAAAATCACCCGAGTAAGCTTGAGAGAGATGGCCAGAGAGATAGCAAGTTGAGCAACCAAAGCTTCACCTTCATTCGGAGTACATGGAAGACTGATGATAGATTCTGTTTGAAGAATTTTCCCTTGTGAGTTCCGACACACAACTGCCTAGGCGGAGAAGTTGGCCCGAATAACAGTGTCAAAATTGATTTTGAAATAAGAAGGATTGGGTGGTATCCATTTTTCAATAGATGGTGCAGAGGTAAGAACTTTCCAAGCCCTGTAGTGATCAAGGGCAACCTTGTTAACGGAGCAGGACAGAGTTAAAGCATCAAAGGAAGAACCTTCGGAAATGCTTTATTTCGGTGAGTCCAAAGAAGATCATAAGCAAGTTGAGCAACCAAAGCTTCACCTTCATTCGGAGTACATGGAAGACTGATGATAGATTCTGTTTGAAGAATTTTCCCTTGTGAGTTCCGACACACAACTGCCTAGGCGGAGAAGTTGGCCCGAATAGCAGTGTCAAAATTGATTTTGAAATAAGAAGGATTGGGTGGTATCCATTTTTCAATAGATGGTGCAGAGGTAAGAACTTTCCAAGCCCTGTAGTGATCAAGGGCAACCTTGTTAACGGAGCAGGACAGAGTTAAAGCGTCAAAGGAAGAACTTTCGGAAATGCTTTATTTCGGTGAGTCCAAAGAAGATCATAAGCCACGGACGCAAAAATTTGGAAATAGTGGAGATCTGTCTGAGGGATCTGCAGATATTTGTCTGGAAAAAGAATGACCTTGATCCAATCCACCATAGTGGAAAATTGAAACACTGCCAAATCCAACGGCCATGGCGAAAGCCGCCAAAGAATTCTCGCAAAACAGCATCTTAAAAACAGATGAGATAGGGAGTCCTCTCCGCTACTACACAAGGGGCATTGGGAGAGAGAATCCATTGTAGAAAAAACCGAACTGACCCGTTCCCTAGTGGGGAGGATGTTCCATGCAATTTTCCAAAGAAATAATCTCAAGCGATCATTTAGATTCAGAGTCCAAATTTTCTTCCAGAAATCCGGGTTTATACCCGGCAAGACAGGCAGATCATCTTGAGAGGATTTGAGTTGGAGAAAGGCCGATTTGGAGGAAAACTTCCCCGAGTTAGAGAAGGTCCAGAGAAACCGAGGCTGTGAAATCAAGGAGATACGAATTTTTGAAATCTCAGAAACTGAAATCTCATTAAACACCGATCGTAGAGCTTCCAAATTCCATTGAGTTGTACTAGCATGAATAAAATCCAAGATAAAACCAACTGGGAATTCTCTATTATTCGGGAATTTTGGTTGGGGAAGAAATGAAGGCATAGTAGGAATCCATGCCGTTGTCCAAAAAGGATAGTTAGAACAGGTCGAAACCTGAAGACAAGCACCAGAGGCCAGCAGTGGTTTACACTTTTGAAGTCCTTGCCAAAACCAAGAAGCTGAGGAACTACTGGGGGCCGACAAAAAATTCCCATAAGAGATATATTTTTGATGAAGTTGCTGAACCCAAACCTTAAGAGCCTCATTGATGAAAGTCCAACCAAGTTTAGTTAGAAGGGCTAAATTTGTAGATTTCATGTCCCTAATCCCCAGACCTCCTTGAGCCCTAGGCATACAGATGGATCGCCAAGATTTGAGAGTCAGATTTCTGGATTTTCCCTTAGGAAAACCCCACCATAAATTTTTAAAATGGCGATCCAAAGAATTGCAAATGGAATCAAGGAGGAGGAAAGTACTCATTGCATAAGAAGGGATAGCTGCAGCAGTAGCCTTGATGAGCACTGTTCGACCAGCTTGAGATAGGGTCTTGGCGCGCCAACCTTCAATTTTATTCAGCACTTTATCCAAAATGGCTTGGAAGGCTTGTTTTTTGGATTTCCCAATAAACAAAGGAAGACCTAGATAAGAAGCAGACATTGAGATATTTTGGAAAGGGATGATACCTTTGATGCTATTGATCGTAGAAGTCAAAAGTATTCTTGCTGAAATGGATGGAAGATTTAGCTATATTTACTTTTTGACCGGACCAAGCACAATAGGAATCTAGACAATATTTGATTGTAACAGCCTCTATAGAGGTAGGTTTCCCAAAAATGAGAATGTCCTCAGCAAATAACAAATGGGAAATGGGAGCACAGAATTTCCCGATTTTGATGCCATGGAGAAGGCCTATCGATTCTTGTTGTTGAATTAACCGAGAGAGGACTTCTGTTCCCAGGAAGATGAGCGAACCAGAGGAAGAGAGGAGGGAGAGAGAGAAAATATTTTCTATAGGATAATTGCACCAATGGTCCCTGTAGTATGCCATAATTACAAATTACTCCATATGATTTAAAAAGTTCATGGGAGGCCCTTATGATAAATTATAATTACAAATCGATTCTTGAAGCTAAATTATGTTAAAAATTTTGACAGATTATGTTAAATGACACGTCAGCGCCACATCAAACCAATAAGATGACGACACATGTCCATCTTAATAAAAAAAATATAAATTTATTAAAAAATAAATAAATAAACTTATTTTTTTAAAAAAATCAAAATTAAAATTCAAAAAAAAAAAAAAAAAAAAAAGCAAGGGGTGGCCATCCGACCACCCCTAGTAGGTCCAAGGGTGGCCCGAAGGCCACCCCGGCCACTGTGGAGGCCGCGACCACCCCTAGAGGTGGTTGGGGGTGGCCGGGGGTGGTCATTGGGCCACCCCTAGTAGGTCCAGGGGTGGCCCAGCCACCCCCTTCATTTTTTTTATTTTTTTTTATTTGTAATTTTTTTAAAAATAAAATAAGTTTATTTATTTATTTTTTAATAAATTTATATTTTTTTTATTAAGATGGACACGTGTCGTCATCTTATTGGTTTGATGTGGAGCTGACGTGGCATTTAACAGAATCTGTCAAAAAATTTAACGAAGTTTGACTCCAGGGATCGATTTGTAATTATAGTTTACCACAAGAATCTCCCATGAACTTTTTAAACCTTATGGAGTGATTTGTAATTATGGCATACCATAAGGACCAATGGTGCAATTATCTTATTTCCTATATTGAAAAGAAATATATTATATTGATATTGTATATTATTTTCCTTTTATAAAGTTGATTGTAATTAGGTTTGATGGTACTCAAATCAATCAAATATGATTACCATTCTTATCTATCTCAATTCTCTTATAAAAAAGAGTATTCTGTATTGTAAAACAATCAAGAAATTTTACATGGTTCGGTATATAACCTACGTTTATAGGATAAAGCCCGAAGGGCTACATTTTGCTTTTATTCCTTGATTATTTTACAATACAAAATACACATATTTATAAGAGAATTGATATATATATATATATATATATATATATATATATAAGAATGGTAATCAAATCTGATTACCATCAAACTTATAAGAGATTGATTTGATTACCATCAAACTTAATTACAATCAACAACAGAAAGTGATAACAACTAAAAATCACACTATTTTGCTCTGGCGATTGGCGATTTCTGAGAAGTCCTACGTTGAGTGCTCAGTTTGAGGCGAGGGAAGCCCTGCACCCTCATTTTATTTATGTTGTTCTTTGCTTTATTGCTTTAATAAAGGTTTCTTTTTCTTCAACGTCTCGGCACCGAAGGTAGAGAAGTGGTTGTTCTCTTGCCCTGTCCTATGGTGGAGTGGTTGGTTTTTATGGGTGCCATGGCGGACGATCTCTCCCATTCCCCCGCCTGGGGTTTTTATTCATGAATCTACTAGTTTTGATCTGCGGAGACAGGTGCTGTTTTTGGGTGTAGCGCCGCCGATGTCTCACTTTTTCAAGATTTCGACTCCTTTCATGGATCTATCGGCTGAGTCGAGGAGTCCCATGGTTTTACCGGTATTCTTCATGAAGGCCGTTGCAGTTCTTGAATCTGAGGCTATCTATTCTTCACGGTTATGGTGCTGGTTGATTTTATGGATGCGCCAGGTTGATTGCAGCGGAGATGGCCACTAGATCTCTGCTAGTGTGGCAGTTTGGGTTGTGAGCGGTTACTTTGGGTACCCGTTTCTTTGGTAGGCAGGGCAACGTATGGCCGAGATCGAGGGAGGGTTCGGATTTTTCTGGAATCTTCATCCTTCATATGCGGTTTGGATGGCCGATTGTCTCGCCCCTTCCAATCTTCAAGCAGCGGTTCTATTTCATCCCAACCGTCGAGCAAAAAGGGGAAGTGGTGCATATGGTTCGGCTTGTGCATTCGTAGTGATTTTTTATTTTTTGTGTCTTGTTGTTGTTGTCTTTTGCAGCTACTCTGTTTGTTTAAGACCAAAACCTGGGCTGTAAAAACTATTTTATAGCTCAGATTGCATGTCCTCTCCTTGTTCTACTATCGATTCATTCATCCGTAGAGGAATTTTTCTGTTGTCTAGGTTATTTTTAGTAGCTGTGGTTTATTATGGTCCGAGTCAGACTTGCCCGGTGTGGAGGAAACTCTACTCATAATGCCTCTAATTTGGTTTATTATGGATTCTTTGTAACCCTGGACATTTGACAAATTGGTCTTTTTCTATATATTGGAAGGGATCTTTAACTCAAAAAAAAAAAAAAAACATTAATTACAATCAACCTTATAAAATAGAAGTAACGTACAATATCAATATAATATATTTTTTTCAATATATGAAATATATTCTCTAACAAGAGAGAGAAACAATAAAAATAAATAAATAAAACTGTACGGCAACAGTAGGGCCGTAGGGGTATGCAGACTTCTGTTAATCAAATTGCATTTGATTTGGGGGGCCTTAGCTACTTGGAATTAGGAGATTGTTTATTTCATTATTATTTACCTATAATCCATTTTACTGTCATTCCCTTATAATCAGATTAAATTACTCCATTCTATTACCAAAATTCTAACCAAAAATATATGTATTTCATTAATCCAAGTTCTTACCATTGTAATATTTCATGAAAACAAGGGGTGGGCTCAGTTGATGGGAGCATGGGACTTTGAGTGTTCCTCATGGTCTTAGGTTCGAAACTTACCGAGTGTAAACCGCCTCTTGAGACCAGTTTTCCGGACGAAGCTTGCGACTCAATTGGTTCATGTTAAGAGGGGTGCGAGACATGAATTTTGAATTTACTTAACAGAGGTAGATACACGAAGTGGTCATACCTTAAAGAATTCCCAACCATACCATAAAAAATTAAAAACAAAAAATAAAAACAAACAAACAACTGAACAAGCAGTACCCTTCATATAAAAGAGTAAAGTAATGATAGATGACCCAATTTCAACGGCATTTCTAGCTAATTGACTACGAACCACCTCGGAAGTTTCCTACTCTTTTTGTTTGATTCCTTTCCTCCGATCAAATTAATCGCATGACTTGGGATCCACAAGAATTGGCCACGTTCAAATTTCAATCAGCCCACAACGTTTATCTCTTTTGATTAAGCAAAGGCAAGATTTGCCTAAAAATGAGTTGATGGAACACAAATATGAAAGGAGTTTTCTTTTAAAAAAAAAAAAGTCAAAAGTAGAGAAAATTGTTTTTTAATGTGAACAAATGTGTTTTAACTTTTTATTTTTTAAAAAATAAATAAATAAATAAAAAAGAGATAGACAAAAGATTGTCAGGCGAGACGAAATATTTCCACTATCGTTTTAGATTAAGTATAGGTTATGTTTACATTGATTTGGTTAGTTGTGATGTTTTCTCATATAACACTTCGAAAAAAAAAATGTAAATTAAAGTAATGTAAAATCAATATATTTTCAAAAGATTATGGCTTAAAAAAAAATTAAAATAGGCTCAAAATACTAAAAAACAGCTTAAATTATTTTCAAAATCATTTCAATATGCTTTAATAGAGACCCAAAGAAGGTCCAAAAGACAAAAATAAGCAAACAAACAAAAAAACTTATTACCTAATATGCAGATAACGAATAATAACCGTAATAACTATGCGGATACGATTAATAAAAGTATGATGTGGATACGGATATCTAAAAGTGATATCCGCATTCTTCAGATGCGGCTGCAGATCTTGCAAATAACCGCATCCGCATGTACACCCCTACTAACAGTGTACATAATGTCAATTTAGCAAGTCTTTTAAAAAAATTAAATAATGTAGCATCATGTACACCATTAAATACGTCAATTTTAAATCTTAACCATAAAATATGTATTCATTTCATTTGAAATGAATGCTCCGTTTGTTTCGGCGTAAAATGATTTCCGTATTTTTCGGTGTTTGGTAGGGGCGAAAATAATGGTCAACCAGAAAATGATTTCCGTTTGACCAAAAATACTTAATAAATTTCGAAAAATAATTTACGCTTTTTAAAAGCATAAATCATTTTCCGTAGATGATAGATGCAGTCGAGTCTCTTTTAAACAATGCAGTCGACTTTTACGTTCAAGCAGTTGACTATTGCCGGATTTCGACAAGTCAGATTCTGACTCCGGTCGGTGCCGGGATCCGACAAATTAGGTCAGAATTTGGCGACGTCCGGCAGATATCGTCGGATTCCGGGGATACGTGCCAGATTCCGGCCAAACTGGCCGGAATCTGGCCGGAGCTGCCAGATCCAGCCGTTTTGGCCAAATCTCTGGCAGGAAACTGGCCAGGACGGTTGGCATCCGGTCAACTGGCCAGATTCTGGTGACTTTTGGCCGAATTTGTATATGCCAAATATAAAAATATATATATTAATATTAATATTTTTTATTTTGTGAATAAAATTTAATTTTTTTAAATTAATATGATTAAATTAAAATATAAAAAATATTTGTAATTTTTCGTACGCGCCAAACACCGAAAAATGATTTCGACGGAAAATATTTTTCTGAAAAATGACTTCCCTGAAACTATTTTACAACGAAAATCATTTTACACCGAAACAAACGGAGCAGAAGATGATCTTTATCCTAAAGTAAACATAGGTGTGATAACGTAAAAAGGTCTAAACATAACATCATAAATAAGTTCAAAAAATATTATTTTTCTCTTGTGCCATCAAGCACTTATTGAAAATAAGTAAACTTAAAATATGTCATTTCATGATTTATTCCCCATATAACTTGCTTTTCGGCCTCCTGATAATATCTTAGCTGCATATGAGACTTTATACTTGATGCATACCTATCTGTGGGGTAAGGAAGGTTATATGGCTATTAAATTAGATATGAGCAAAGCATATGAATGGGTTGAATGGGGTTTCTTGGAAGCGGTGATGGGTAGAATGAGCTTTGATTCCAGATGGACGGAACTCATTATGTCATGTGTCCAAACAATGAATTATGTCGTGATTGTGAATGGTATCCCAACGGGATAGATTTCTCCTACTAGGGGCATCCGACAATGGGACCCTATTTTTCTATATTTATTCATTATGTGTGCGATAGCGCTCAGTTCTCTCCTTTCTCATGCGAACGATACAAGAAATTTGACGGGTGCCCCAACTTCTAAAAAAGGACCTTGCCTAAACCTCCTTTTTTTTGTTGATGATAGTTGTTTTTCTGTAAGGCAAACCCTTTACATTGGCGCAAATTGACTAGGCCACTGGAGTTCTATGGCAAAGCTTCAGGGCGGAAATTAAATAAGGAGAAAATATCTATCTTCTTCAGTAGGAATACGAGTTCAGTGGATAAGCAAAAAATATTGAAGCTCTCAGGCATTCTGGCTACACAAAGATTCGATAAGTATTTGGGTCTATCGGCACTCATAGGAAAGTCAAGAACTCGAGATTTTAAAAGCATAAAGTATAGAGTGTGGAATCGTTTGCAAGACGTACTGGAAGTTGGAATTTTTATCTTTGATGGGGAAGGAAATTCTTTTGAAGGTGGTAATCCAAGCAATTCCAACATATAGTATGAGCATTTTTTTTGTTACCAAAAGCTCTGTATAAAGATATCAACTCCTTGATGCAGAGATTCTGGTGTGGGCATAAAGAGAATGGATCTAAAATCCATTAGATGAGTTGAGATAAACTAGGAGTTTCAAAAGCACGCGGAGGAATGGGTTTCAGGGATCTTATATGCTTTTAATAAAGCAATGTTGGCATCTAATGCAAAATACGGAAATTATCGCTGCAAAAATTATAATGGTGAAGTACTATCTTGAATGCACAATTTTGGAAGCACAACTTGGGAAGAGACCTTCTTATGCATGGCAAAGTATCCATGGGTCCTGTGATTTAATGAAACAATGATTGATTTGGAGGACTGGCGATGGATCTGGAGTTAAAATATGGGGGATAGATGACTGTCAACACCAATCTCTTATTTTGTTCGGTCTACACAAAAAATATTAGTGGGAGATGCAACAGTTAGGGAACTCATTGACCAAGATACAAAATGGTGGAACAAGGAACTAATCAATTATATTTTTACGAAGGAATAGGCATTGTAATTAGTAAGATCCCGATCAGTTGCTGTCAACAGAAAGATATACAAATTTGGAGGGGCACCAATACATGGGAATTCTTTGTACGAAGTGCTTATCATCTAGAAAAAGATAGACATGATGTTTTAAAGGTTGAAAGCTCAAGGCAATCCAGTGAAATTGATATTTGGCGAGTAATATGGCAGTTGAAAATTCATAATGTTGAAAAAATATTCATGTGGAAAGCATGTCATAATCTATTGTCTACCAAAGATAATTTGTGAAAGTGAGGTATTGTTTCTGATTCCTTTTGTATTTTCTGTGTTTCAGAGGTTGAAAGCACATATCACATACTATGAAGTTGTCCATCTACGATGGATGTATGGGGGGGTGAGCGGGAGAAAGTTTCAAAAAAGCACTTGTAGCGGATCTGACATCTTGCAGGTGGTGGAGGTTATGGTGGAGAAATGTGATAAGGATGAATTTGTTCTGTTTGTGGGGATAGAAAAGAAGATCTGGTACCATAGAAATACAATGGTTCATGGTGGAGAGTTCGTTCACCCAATCCCTATTGCGAGGGAGGCGATTACTTCAGCTGAGTACAAGAGAGCAAATATCCCAGAGTCTATTCCACCAATAGAAAACAAAAGTGGTTTTAAACCCATGTGGAAGGCTCTGGCCAAGTCACATTACAAGGTAAATTGGGACGCTGCTATATATAAGTCTAGTGGGCGTCTGAGAGCTAGTATTGTGGTGTGAGATTATGAGCAATGAGTATGACAAGAATGGGTCATTTAGAACCAGTAGCCACAAAAGCTTTAGTAGCTTTCCATGCCTATTCCTTTTGTAAAGAATTGGGCTTACATAATATTATTTATTTTGGAAGGTGATGCGCTCCAAGTAGTTAAAGCGATGAGTTCTGATGATCATAACTAGAGTAGATATGGACAATTAGTGGATGACACTCGAACTTTGCTAAATTCTTTTACTAGTTGGCAAATTCATCATATTAGTAGAATTGTTAATAAGGCGGCTCATGGCTTACTCAAGCGGCTGTTAAACAGTTCATAGATCAGGTTTGGATGGAATAAATTTCTCAATATATATGTGATATTATTTTATTAGAGCAATCTGCTCTATTTCACTTATTGATTTATAAAATGGTTACTATATTATTCAAAAAAAACATAAAAGCAAAACACAAATATTGAGCAAAAAAAGTTTAGCAAGTAATATTTTCCAACCAATTTAAAATCAGTTGGGTTAAAACTTTTTTCTTAAAAATACTTAATTCAGCATAAGAAAAAAGATTATTAACTATTCTTCGTAAAACTCGCTTCGGAAACATCGACTTCAGAATGAAAATAAAACTCTTAATAAATTCTAGGGGTGTAAACCTGGAGCGGATTCTCAGTTATTGGGTAATAACCGAGAACCGGCTCCGAGGTCCCTGGTTATTGGTTTTTAACATCTGGCTCCGGAATCAGGTACCCTAGTTTACCCGGGTAAAACTAGTTATCCGGGCCATGTGGTATTTTTTTTTAAAAAAATTCCTCCATCTCTCTGTCTCACTAAAAAGAAAATCTAGAAATGCTTCCAAAATCAGCAATCAAAAAACAGCTGGATCTTCAAAAAACCCTTTTCTAACTCTCACTTTCAGAAGACACTGACCCAGAAAACAGTTTCCCAGAATCAGATATGGCCAGAGCTCATTTTCATTCCCTAACGAAGAAACTGACATCAAACGGTCGAAATCATTTAAAAGGGGGGGAAAAAAAAAACCCAAGAAAAAAAATACAGAAGAATCTTCAACCTGGAAAAAGAGGAAGAGATCCAAGTTTGAAAAACGCACCTAAAAAATTTCAGCTTTTACTACTGTAAGACACGTACACCGAGAAATAGTGCATAACAATCGCAAATAAATTCAAAAATCAAACTTCTTCGATCTCTCTCTCTCTCTCTCTGTGTAATGGTCCTAATGGAAGGAAATGTCACTCTCTGTCAAGTCGACGAGTGACGAGTGGCGAAGGAGAAGATTGATTCCACTGTCACTGAACGTGAAGACTCAAGAGTGAAGGAGCTAGGAGGGGCAGCAAGTCTGAGAGAGTGAGACAGAAAATTAGAAATGTACTTAGGACAACAGTGTTAAAAAGACGGAAAACTCCCCCTTCCTAAGCAGTGTAGCATTAGGGTAAAAGGATAAGGGGTAATTTTTTTTTTGATAAATTTACATACTTGAAGCCGGGTACCCAGTTATAACCAGGGTTTTTTAAATCCAATACCCGGCTCCGGGTATACTAACCTGGTTTTTCGGCCGGTTATAACCGGTCAGGATTTACATCCCTAATAAATTCCTTCATAAAATTGAACTTTAAGAAAATCTCTTTTTTTATCTTATACTATAGGTAAATACATTATCCTTTAATCATTTTCTTGAAAGATATTTATTTGACAGTAAAAATGAAACTCTTAAAATTCTTTCTTTGTAAAATAGGACTTAAATAAAATTTTATTTATTCTTCTCTTGCTATGGCCTGTGGCCTATGTATATTGTTTCACCCCGCATGCTAGGTTACACAATGTCGCAATCCAACTTTCGGATCGTGGCATCATATGTGAAATGGATCCAGATCCTCTTTAGTTCTAAGGGTGCGTTTGGGGTTGCGATTTCGTAGACAATAAGTGCGATTTTAAACCAAATCGCAGAACATAGATCGTTTGGGAACTGCGTTTTTAAAAATTGCGATTTGAAAACGCAGAAAATCTGCTTTTTCAAATCGCAGATAAGATGGTGCTTTTTTGAAAACGCAGAATTTTAAAGGTAAATTAACGATTTTAAAGGCTAAAGTGCGATTTTGCCAAACGCTTAACTGCGTTTTTAAAAATCACTTTTTTCAAATCGCACATTTTAAAATCGTTATTTTAAATCGCACTTTTTGAAATCGTAAACCCAAACGGACCCTAAATTTCTAATGAACCGAAGAAGAGTCGGTTTACGGCTTAGATATCTTTAATTAAGCACAAAAATAAGCCACGTGGCCTTTTTTTTCTTTTGTTCTTTTTTTTTTTTCCTTTGTTTTCTTCTTTGAAAACTGGCATTGGGAAATCGGTGCTAAGGGGTCGCTGAGAACAGAGTACTTGAAAGAAAGCAACAAAATACCATCTGTGCTAAGGCCACAGGATTGAACTACAAGTAGAACAAATGCAAGAATTCTCCACTATAAATGGAGATGGTTGGCCGGCAGTGTATTCGAGGAGATGGTTCCTCTCTCCCACCGCGCCGTTTTACTGGAGAGGATCTGGATCCTCCCATGAATTCCTTTCCTCGTAAAAGCCCCAACTCTCTCGCAAATGCCCTACTCCTCCATTGACCGACCAAAATGAGCACCGCCTGTTACAAAGGCACTCGACCACCCACACCACTGACCTGATCTAGGCTCCGACCTTGCGCACCAAAACGACGCCGTCAAGTAGGCTTGGCAATTCAGGTTGCCATGTCAACCTGTCGGGTTAGCGTATCAACCCGTTTAGCTAATTTGGTAAAAAAACGTGTCATTAACGCGTCATAATTATGTCATAAACAGGTTTGTAGGTCATAAACGGATTATAACCTAAACTCAAACCCTATATATTCGTGTCATGTTTGTGTCGGATTCGCAGGTCGTGTCAAAATTGCCAAGCCTACCGTCAAGAGCCTATTTCCGGCTACCCAAGGTCCTCAGGAGAGTGCGAGTACGAGATCTCGTCGCCTTTCTCTTCTATGACTTTGTCGTTTTCGAAGGTCGGTTTCTGTGCTAAGCCCACCGGTTTTCAAAGAAGAAAACAAGAAAAAATAAATAAATAAGCCATGTGGCTTATTTTTAGGCTTAGATCGATTTAAAGAGATCTAAGCCGTAAACCGGCTCCTTTCCGGTTCTAATGAACCGAAGAGGATCCGGATCCATGTGAAATGGGTTTTTCTTTTCTTAAAATTATTAACTCTCTCTCTCTCTTTAATAGAATCACATGAATACCACGTACATTTGAATAACGGTGTAACATCTTTGAAACTTAAGCATAATTTTCATAAAATAAAAGCATAGCATGCACGCGATAACATGAACATAAACATTTTATAGCGCGAAGAAAATCATAACATGAAAACATTTCATAACATGGTTAAGATGTAAAAAGGGTAAGGAATATCACTTGCCTCTTAGTTGCTAGTAGGCTGACCGACTTCTAAGAACCCGAAGTCACAAATTCCAACATGTCAGTTGTAACGCCCTGCCAAATATAAATGCTTCATTTGGCATAATTGACGTGGCGCTACTATTAATACATTAAATAACGCTGCAAATTTTTTTTATTTTTTTTTATTTTTTTTCAAAAATCACAAACTCATATTCTAAACACCGTAGCACTTATCTAAAATATAACTTCATTAAAACACAACTTATACATGTTGTACTTAAACATATACATATTGCTAAGCAAAATACATTGTTCATCAAGATATAACGGTCTGTACATACTCAAAAGGGCACCACATTTGACTAAGCCCAACCCTGAAATACCTTAGATAAAAGCCTAATTTAGCCTCCAAAAGTCAAGTCGATCTTCCAAAGCTGGACCACCCCTAAATCCTAAGGATAGTAGTCTAAGTGACTAAGATTTACGGAATAAAAAAAAAAAAAAAAAAAATGGGGGTGACTTATATATAAAAATTAAATTAAATTAAATTAAGGGTGTCTCTATCGATATAAAAAATAAAATAAAAATAATAACAATAATGAAGTGTATTTCGCCCACCAAAAGAAGCCCAAAGCCATTGAAATGAATGGGTGTTACGGGTCTACATAAATGATGACTTCATGTGTGGCGGAAGAAGAGTATTCTCATTAGGAGTTTAGCTACAAATAAGAGATATTCATATATATATGTATTCCTATTGAAGTCTTTCTTTCATGTAATTTCTATATAAAGTTATGAAGCTATCAATAAAGAATATGAGAAAATTATTAAGTATTCAGCTCTTGTAGTTGTTTTGGAAGGTGTTAGGGTTCCTCTAACTACTATAAAATAAAGAGGCCTAAGATTCTTTGAATTATTCTACACAATAACACAAATCTACCATTCTGGCACCGATACCAAATGATACAAACTTCAGTAGAATTCACTTTTGAAAATCGACTTGTAAGGAGAGAATGCCCAAGAGCTTATATACGCGGTTAAGATTGTGTTTAAGCCATGTGAGACACTTAGAATCAGAACATACCACTACGCTCCACAGCCGACGTCCACGACAGCCTACTCTATCGACACTGACTCGATGGTAGCCATTTCTCTTTTGGAGGCTCCACTCACCTATCAGTAACTATGCTCACGCATAGTATCGAGACATTTTAATCTAGCCTATAGGCCGACCCTTTCGTGACTCGAACACAAAGTCACAACCCATTCGATCTCATACTCAATGAACTGCGTCCGATCCCATACTCAACGTGGTGATGGCTCTCATACAAAATGATACAAAAATTGGGTAGAATTCACCCTTCAAAACCGACTTGCAAGGGTATGGCATCCAAGAGCTTATATACACATAGTTAAAATTTAAAAATGTACTCAAGTCATGTAAAATACTTAGAATCGTAGCATTGGATCCAACATTTCTCCTTAGTGCATTCACAATTATGAATTCTCTAAATTAACTAACCAGAGCCACATTTTTCTATTTTTGCTAAGGGCTTCTCAAAAGCATTTCTCATCGGATTATCTATTCTTTTTCTGTACTATTTAAATATTATTTTCTTATTCTTTCTTTATTTTCTAACCCAAATAGCAAAAAGATAAAGAGGGTGATAAAAATAATAAAGAAAGAGAGGGTGAGAGCGAGAAAAACATGCACTCAACTCAAATGCAGAAGAATTTTTTTTAATTTTTTTTTTCTATTATTTTTTGGCTAATAGTTGATAATGTTTTCGGGTAAGCCAAGCCAGTGCAACAAATGCAATTAGGAAGGAATTGGTCAAAGCCATGGAGAATGAATAATCATCTACCCTACTCTATTGCTCTAGAGTGATATTGCAGACTGCACAAACAACAAAATTTGTATCCGCTCCACCATATTTAGCCTGTTCCTCAACCTTACCCTCCTACATATTGGGAAACTAATCGGCAGAGGGAAAAAAAATCATGAAAAACCAGAAGGATTTTTCACTTGGTAGCCATGGTCGAAAATTATTCAATTTAGTAGCAAGTAGTCGATATGAGAACAAAATTCAACCAAATTTACAGAATGATTGAAATTGAAGACAGGAAATTTAAAACCCATGCCAATGAATTGATAGCTCGGCTTGTATAATGTACAGTGTAGTTCATCAATCATGAGATATCATTGTAAAAATTGATGCCATGTTTATTCAACTAGACTATTTGGGAGGAACAAAATTGGATCACAAAATGACGGCATCACCCAAAAAAGTCCTTGAAATATTCTCATTTATTTGCTTCAATGAATTCTTTGTACTCTCTCTTCATTTTCACCCCTGATACGGTCCTGCATAACCAGAATAGAACCATTAGTTGCGGCTAAGAACCACTGAACCAGCAACCACGTTAATAAGACATAAATTATGCCACATTCACAAAGTGATGATCCCAAACACCTTTCCATAAAATTGAAAGAGCAATCTTTCTGGACTCGTTTCAGCCATGTTTGTTTAAATTTTTATTTTCTGTCTTTTGTTTTCTGTTCACAAACAGTTCAAAACGCATAACACTTGTAAAAAAACACCAAAACAATTCTCACTTTTTTGTCACATCAGAACAGTTATTCAAACCAAAAACAGAAAACACTCTCCAAACATATTAACAAACATACCCGAAATCATTCAACCACTAGAAAACAAGATAAAGAACATTCTTTGTGGAGGACAAGATCGATATGTAAAACTAAAAAAAAAAATTATATTCTTAATTATTCCAAGACTTATATAGTAACATGTAATAGGGATATGCCAAAATTTTAAATAACAAAACACCTACATTCCATAAAAAATTTGCTCAACACAACTAGTTTATGTCGGTCATAGTAAACAAATACAAGCCGATAAAGAACTAAGAGTCCGAGAGGGTAAAATAAACAGCAATAAAAATTTAAGAACACACAAGTAGTACTAAAGAAGTACGAAAGGACTAAATATAACCAACCTGAGCATATCCTTATTTTTGAAAAACTGCACACATGGCGTACCCATAATTCCAGCTGCTTCTGCTACTTCTGGATCTTCCTCGATATCAATTTCAACAAAATGTACATTCTGATCAAATTCATCTATCACCTGTCATCAGAAGTTAAGAAAGAGTTTACCAGAGTCTTAATTAACCATTCAACAAAAAAAAAATCTTAGATATAATAAAGCATGAATCATATAAAATGAAACACACAGGAAATTTTCTATTATATATAAGAACCATTGCTTGTTTATTCTAGTCACACACTGTTAGTATCTTCTTCCTAGTACTACCCTTCATCAGGTCTCGAGTTGACTTGGCTACAATCAGAATACAAATGAGTTTGCACATCCCTTACAATATGCAACTCGGCTCATAATTCAGATGAATTTGAGTCAAGTGCGATAACAGGTATGTTTCTAGATCAAACAACTTCCATTCTAAAAGCACTGCAGCTTATTCCCTTCTATAAGTTTCTGGATCATGGCAATATCATATATTCAATATAAGGCCTAAGAATAACCTTGTACTTAGCCTTCGGTTGTAATGATTTTCAACCTTGATAATCTAGGGGTGGCATGCAAACAATGAAAAGTTCCATTAAAATATATCGTCATCCAAAATATAGACACCTATTGAACTCGTGTTTTGAAACTCTATATTGACCACAACTACAGCTCAAAAATATAAACGGGTATGTTCCTGCGTTCTGAATTCTGAAAACAAAGTCAAAAGCTGGCCAACAGTCCTGGACCAAATGGCATCTCCACTCCCTTTAAAAAAAAAAAAGCATGGAAAGTGAGATCACGGATTCAATCCCAGGCAAGTGCATGAATTGTGTAATTTACCTATCCAAAAGAAAAAAGCAGTGGATGGTTAAGGAGAAAGAACTTTTTTTTTTGTTGCTAAGACTACATACTTTAGTACTAAATTTTCTGTTTTTGATCTCGCAGCTTTAAATTTTCTGTTTTTATCATGTGTCTTCTGTAGGGAATTGTATGGAAAAATATGGGAAGAGAGAGTGACTAGATTGATTCAATCGTAGCCCTATCAACCCCTTCATATAGATTTGATTAAGCGGTACAATAACAAAGAGTCCTTTAAAAGCGTGACTAAACTAACTAGTTCTACAAACATCTTCAAACAAAATATAAATCCACATTAAAAAAATCATGTGTAAAAGATCATGGTAACCATGAGAACTATTGAGATTTAATTGTCATGCAATAGCAAAATAAATTTAAAATTATGTACCTTACTAAGAATTGGCTTCAAAGTCCTACATGGGCCACATGTTGGTGAAGTATATAGTACACATATAAGCCGTGGACTTTCATGGTACAATTTTCGTAACGCATACTGGAGGAAAAGAGAAAAAGTAACTGTTGTGTTAACTCACAGAAAATTCAAAAACAGGAAAACTTAATTTAGGTGAAATATCACATAACATAAAAATTGATCATATCCAAGCTAGCATTTGGGGAAATAACCCGTACCTCGCCCTTATGCTTTGTAAGTGTAATGTCAAAACCCTCTCGAACATCCCTGTCTGTGAGTTCCTTCCTGACTTCTTCAGTTTGCGGCTGTCACAAGTAAATTGATGAACAGTGAGATTTGTGAGGGACCATGTTATAGGCCTAAAAAATAATGTGAGCACTTACGCTTTAAAACTAAAAGTAACAGTTCATTTTAAACTTAACAAAGAGCCAATGAGCTCTAGTTCAAATGGCAATTTCTCATCCCATAAGAATGGGATGGAGGGTGGAATTAGTCTTTGTAATTTGCCAATAATAAGAATAAAAAGAAATCCATGAATTACTGCAATGTAGGACAAACCAAATTTAACAAGAAACCTTGCTCTGTAAATGAGTAAAAGTTTTCTCTCCCCCCCCCCCCCCCTAATTGGATGAGAAACTTGTCAAAGATCTTGACTGTAGATGCATTGTACTATATATTGTACATGGTTTCCTGATTAATACCAGATCAAGAAAATGGTTGGTCCGGTCTATTGCTCTTGAGCCTATTTCACCTCTGGGACTTGGTTTACATATGTAAACTTTATAACTTCATAGTATACAAACGGATAGGCAATTTACTATTTTTAAAGGCGGTAACTTCTTAACCTTGACAATTTCTATTTCTGCTAATATTTTAGCATACTCTTTGTTTCTTCTACGGGTCAAGAAGCACAAAAAGATCAATAAGGCAGTCTGTGGACTTCTATTGCTCTCGCAAGCATCCCTCATAGTAGTAATAAATATCATGGGGTGTGCAGCAATAAATTTGTGTATCTACTATATGACCATCAACTAAAACATGTCTATGGCTAACTAATTATGGGCTTTAAGAACGATAACACAGTAAGAACTGATCACTAGGTCAACCAATATTCGCCAGGACAATGATAAATTAGGGTCAATAATTATATGCTAAACTTTATTATCGCGTATAAACTAATTGAACATGCTATGTTCAGCTCTCTGTGTTAGACAACGACAGCTTTCCAATGCATGGCAATGATAAGCACATGAATCTTTTTTTGATAAGTTAATAAGCACATGAATCTATCTAGAGACAAGTAGGATTGATGAAGTTGGACTCCTTTGAATACCTGGTGAAACTCAACAAGGAGATCTTTGCCCACAAGATATCTCTCGACTGACAAAGCAGCAATGCATCCAGATCCAGCAGCAGTTATTGCTTGCCTCCATTCATGGTCCTATTAGGATAACATGAACTAGAGTTACAAGATTGTCAACAATGATTATGATTCCCAAACATAAGGTTCTCCATATCAGAAGATGGGATTGAACTTGGCAGCAAAATAACTATCTTCCAATTGAACTTGAGGAGTGGACGTGCTTACTACTTATCGATAAACTCAAATTCTTTCTGTTGTTTAGAAGCATCAAAAGAAATATTTTGCTTGCAATTATGAAGATTCACAGCTTCGAATACAAATATAACAGAAGCTAAAACCTATGCCTTCTGCATTCTCATCCATCTCTAAGAGTCTAAATGTGTCATGCCAAGAAACTGATTAGATGACAACAATTAACGTGCATCACTTCTTCCAACTAATTCACAAAATGACATAAATTAGCTACAAACTAGTTTGTAGCTCATTCATACAAACCAGTCTAATAAAATGGCATGTGTCCCTTAGCATGCGAAAATCACATGTTTTTCTAATAGCATGTGCTTCTTACGTGCTTTTTTTAATACCATTAATAAGAAAGCATGTGCTTCTCATATGCTTTATGAACACATGTCACTTTATTAGATTGGTTCGTAAGAATTAGCTACAAACCAGTTTGTAGCTAATTTCTATCCAATAACCCTGAATCCCAATTCCTCATATATCCAACAAGTAATAATTACTAGTTGAACTGCAGCGATAATTGGGCCAGTGTTGAATCAGGTATCTGGGAGGCACAATAAATCTTGTCAGGTCCTGGACCAACCAAAAACTGAGGAGATAAAAATGATACTTCTGGAGAGGATTACCTGCACATCTCCAGCAGCAAATACACCTTCAACTGAAGTTCTTGCAGTACCCTCTTCAACCAACACATAACCAGAGCTGTCAAGCTTAACTTGACCTTCCAACAACTGGCTATTCGGCGAATGACCTATACCATAGAATAACCCTTTTGCTTCAAGCACAGACTCCTCCCCAGTATCACGTTTTCGAACTAAAATTCCAGACATCTGGCCTTTTGTATTGCTAACAACATCCAAAGTCTCTGTATTGAAGTGCACGGTGACATTTGGATTGTTGTACACTCTGAAACATTCGCGATAATCAACCTGTTAAACAAACATTCAGGGAGTTGAAAACTCACATACAAGTTGCTCATTAGTATATAATTCACCATCAACAAAGCAGCCAGCAGAAAAAGGAAAGGAAAAAACCACAACAAACAGAAACTTTCTAGCCACTGCTTCACAATTGAAAGCAGCCTGTAATTTGATAACAAAAATGATTAGTGTCATGGCAGATGATAATTGCAAGTTCCACCAGACCTAATGTTTAAACATTGGCATAATTGAGATTTCAAATTTTTTCGAGTGGTCCTCACTAGAAAATTGCAATGGAGAAAAATTATAGCATGTTTATTGAGGGAAAAATACGAAAGTCGTTGTGATGAGTATCGCACTCAAGACCATGCAAAAAATGCTGGTAAAACCATGATTATTATGTCTCTTCTCTTGTATGTCTCTTTTATAAAGAAAAGCTTCCGAAAGCAATTAATTGAAAAATTCTAGGACAAAAAATGCTTTGTGGAAGATAGGTGAGGCCCATTATGTCAATACCCCAATGTAAATAGAAAACATGAGAATATTCACCGACTTCCATTATATCAAGACTCCAATGTAAATACAAAACGTGAAAATATTCCCCAACTTCCAAGTAAACCAAGCTCCTCAATATCTGGAGTAAATATGTGTCTGGAGATAGCTTTAATATCAATTGCTGTAATAAGATTCCAGTCCTATGTTTTAAAGTAGCTCATCAAATTCCAGCCAAGGAGAATTCCCCCACATGGCATTAACTTCAGTTAGAAATGCTAACAGAAGGGCCATTCTTATACAGAACCAAACCATAGGGACATATTCTATAAAATTCAGACCACGGACTGATTCTATAAAGATTCAAACCACATGGACTGATTTTGCATTTTTTTTCCCTAATAGAAATTTGGGAGCCTTCATCATAAGTCCTAGAAACTATCAAAAACATACAAAAGCTTGCCTGCAATTTTCATACCATCAAACAAACATCAAGAGGGAAAACAATGATTTATTTCATTTACAACAAAACATTTTATCACAAAACGCGAGAAATGCTTTTAAAAAGATTTCAAGTTAGAAAAAAAAAAAAAAAAAGATTGGGAACCTTCACCATAAGTCCTAGAAACTATCGAGAACCTACAAAAACTTGTCAGCAATTTTTATACCATTAAACAAACAACATTCAAGAGGAAAAAACATTAATCTCTTTCATTTACAACAAACCTTTTCTTATCACAGAACTGCTCATCCTCACCATTATGTTTTGCTGGTAATAATCTTTACAAGCCAGTCAGATAAAATACAAAGAATAACACAGTAGAGTGAAAACATGCATGCCAGTAAACAAAAGGAACCTATGATGAGAAATGAAGAGAACATATAATGGAACATAAAGTACAGGTAGATTCAACGTGAAGGTCCAATGGGAATTCCTGAGGAGCACATGGGAGAAGTAAAGAAAAGATAGATAAAAATCTAAAATAAATAGTCAAAACTTTTTTTTGATAAGTAAAAAAAATAAATAAATATAAAAAATATAAAAAAATAAATAGTCAAAACTAACTACAAATATTAAATCAATAAGCAGCTAGGAAAAGGATGATGACAATCTTTGAGATAATGACAAGTTTCACTAAAGTGTATCTCTGATATGAAATACCAAATGATAATGAGATTGAGTGGACCAATCAACAACTTCAATAAATCTTCATAATAAGCGATCTACAATGACCTATCATACATGTGTTACACAGAAGGGATGCAATCATAACTTCAAAAGAACAACATTGAAGAAAGGGCCACCAGAATTCACCTATCTTGCATTGCTCTGGAAGCCTTTAGGTGGTCCCCACGTACAAGTAAATGAACATGACGAGCATATTTAGTTAGGTATAATGCTTCCTCAGTAGCTGTATCACCCCCTCCAACGACAGCCAGAACTTGCCCCTTAAACAACGGTGATGCTCCATCACAAATAGCACAAGCACTAATTCCCCTACTCCAAAATTCATCTTCACGGGGTAAACTGAGCCTTCTTGCAGTAGCTCCTGTGGCAAAAATGACACTGTGGCACTTAACCTGAAACATAAACATAAGCAAAAAAACTTCACAAAACTGAAGCAACCAGATTTCTTTCAATAGCCAAGAAATGAGGATTGAATTACAGGCTATACTCATAACATACAGGTTATTAGCAATGACATAAGGGGGGATATCTGGCAATTTTTAACAATGGCTATGGCAGATAATACAATTAAAAGATATTTATAATTTTTTTTGATAAGTAAAAGAAAAGGCTTTGTCTTTATTTTTTCTCTTTTTACTTGTGATAATATCAATTTTGAATCCCAGCAACTATGCCTAACTTTTTGAATAAAAAGTACCATTTCACAAGCGTTGAAACTAAAAGCTCTGTTAAGCTAAGTCAAACAAGACTATTAGACTCTACTGGAAATAAGACATAAGAGAGAAGTAAA
This sequence comes from Alnus rubra, assembly GCA_028654335.1. Classification (NCBI taxonomy): domain Eukaryota; kingdom Viridiplantae; phylum Streptophyta; class Magnoliopsida; order Fagales; family Betulaceae; genus Alnus; species Alnus rubra. The sequence goes on from JAJPGS010001265.1 coordinate 613,489, forward strand.
GTTTTTTTTTTTTTTTTTTGCTTAGTGACTTACACAAACACACACAGAGACCCGAACCTGTCAACCTCACTCACCACCACATATTTATGGCGGGTGGAGGTGCCAGGTGCCTTTTGGCCAAAAGGCCATTGAAAAAGAACCATAAAGTTCAATGAGACCATATATTCACATCAGATGTATGTTTTATAACTGTAAAACATAAATATATATTACTCAATGTCATGTTCTGAAATTGTAAATATCCCTTTCTATAATACGCGCATGACTAGTACAAGTTACGTTTATACCAATTCTCCATCAATGGAATGACTCTATCTTGTACTATGAACAAGACAATATAATTGATCAGTTGACACTTGGTTTCCATAGAACCTGCCGGAATCACATCCATCAAGCAAATCAAATCCCATTTTTTACGACACATAAAAGTCATCTTTGGGCAGATCCAAAGAACCATTTTAAATAAAGTTTGAAATTTTTAAAACAATTTGGCATTGCAGTAGTCAGGTATCATTAATCTAACAGATATAAAAGGATCACCAGCTGCAAAAATAATATATCACCTTACGTTCACTACTCTGCACGGTAAAAGGACTACTTTTTACATCAAGAGATTCCACATCTTCCTGGAACAATTCTGCTCCCCAACGCTCAGCTTGCCGTCGCATCCTAAACATATCCAATATCAAGATTCAATTCTACAATCTATTTGAAATTGCATCTTCCTATAATTAATAACAGAATATTTTTAAAAAAGAAAAGAAAAGAAAAGAAAAAGTTTGATAACATATACGTCTCCTTTTACCTGTCCATCAAATCTGGACCGGTTATTCCATCAGGGAACCCTGGAAAATTCTCCACTTCAGTGGTAGTCATCAACTGTCCCCCAGGAACACCGCCTACTTGATATCCCTCAAACACTAAAGGCTTCAAATTGGCACGAGCTGCGTATATTGCCGCCGTGTATCCAGCAGGACCCGAACCTATAATAACCACATTCTCAACATCTTTCGCTGCAAGAAGAAGCAAAATGCTTCAGTATTTCCCATATTTTCTTAGTCATACTCATACATACATACATACATACATACCAAGTTGCAGCTAGCATACACATACATACATACATACATACTATACATAGGTGTGTGGAAGTGTTACCTGGAGAAGCTGGGAGGTCGGGCGAGGAGGCTCGGACTGTGAGATGGAGAGGGCGAGTACAGGGAGAGTGGAAACGGAGGGCGCGCCGGCGGGAGGACCAGGTGTTGAGGAGGATGAGGCTGTGTCTGTGTGGAGGAGGACGAAGAGCGTTGGAGAGAGTGGTGGGAGAGAGAGTGGCGGACATTGGGGTGACTCGGTGAGTCGGCGCGGAGGCTCCGATTCCTATCTTCGCGTTCCAACCCATTCGCTTCAGACCATACAATGGACTTGCAGTTAAGGAGGCATTCCTGTTTTTTTATTTTTTTGTTTGTAGCGTGAGCACACGCTCTGGAGAGGCAGATGTACTCGCAGGAGTAAATAAATTATTCCTACTCGCTGGGATTATTTTCTAACAGATAATTATTATATGTGTGCTAATTAGATAATTATTTTCTAACAGCTAATTATATGTGTGCTAATTGAGTTGTAGCTTTTGTAATGAGTATTATAATGGGTTGGAATAACTTATTTCAATATAAAATATAAAAATTTTATGTGCCCTTTGAGCATGTGGTTTATTACATATTTTTTTAATAACCGTCTATAAATTTGGCACGTATTTTTGGAGCATTAAAAATATAGAAAAAAAATTATACTTAATTCCTAAGTTTTCATTTGATTTGGATTTAGTCTTTAGGTTTTCATTTTAAAAAATAAAGTCCTTAGTTTTTACTCAAGCTTCAAATTGATTCCTCTATTAATTTAATGTCAAAGTTAACGATTTTTCATTTGTCACATGTATTTCATTTGACACTCTAGGGTTCATGTTAGTACCCAATACAATGTCAATGTCCATGTCAACATCAAATTTAACAGTTTTCCATTTAATGTTACAAATCTAGAAAATTAAGATGACGAATAAGACAGTTTTTGTTTTTAGAATTGGATTTTCTTCTTCTTCTTCTTTGCTTTTTTCCTTTTTGGATAACTTAACGCTTAATAATGTGACATTGATATTATGTACTGATATGGACGTTGATATGTCAATTGAGACACACATGAAATATGACCAACTTATCTTGAGGAAAAACTTGACATAGTAAAATTTATGCAAAATCTAAAGATTATATTCTTGAAATTAAAAATCTAAGGACTAAATTCAAATAAGATAAAAACTTAAGACTAAATATAATTTTTTCCAAAAATATGTGTTTCTTACATGTTTAAGAGATACGTATTTCTCTAACCCAATTTGAACTTTGGAGAAAAACTTTATCCGTAGTAATGTAATTTAATTATTCATAATATATTTTATTTGATTCCTTTCTTTCCTAGTAAGTAAAAAGAAACAAAACTTGTATGGTAGGTAAAGTTTGTCACAAGCTTTAATAATTTAAATTTAATGACTTCACAACAAAAGTTCACCAACTTTTTAAAAATGTTTTGCACTTTTAAAAATTGTTAAATTTTTTAATTATTGTTTATTTAAATTTTAACGAGCCTTTAAGTTTTGACAAAAAATTTCACCTCAATTTCATGATAGTTTTCAATTATTTGGGCTTGTTTACAATCTATATAAAAGTTTTTCAAAAATTTGGAGAAAAAATGTCCGATAATTACCATCAAATTGTAATAAACTAGGACAAAAATATATGTAACTTCCCCATTGAAGCCTAGAAAAAAACTATTATAATTGTGTTAAAGTTTATTAAAAAAACACGTTTCTACTTTTTTTTGTTGAGAAATCAAAATAAAATTAATTTTTTAAAAAAATTCCATAACTTCTGTTTTTTATTATAAGTGGCTAACTATTTAATTTTTTTTTTTATTTATTGTTATGTTAAAGTTATGAATGATTCTATTTTTATATTATAAATTTTTATTTTTCAATTATAGGGGGTCTTAATATGACGGATTAGGAAATTTAGAATCCTTTTCATTTTATTTAAAATGAAAAGAAACTATTTCATGGTTAATATTAGGTTTTAGTGTAATATGTCGCTTATAATGAATTTGTTTACACGTTATTTAAAAATATTATTTTATGAAAAAAAAAAAAAAAAAGATACGGAAGCGAGTAGTGGCGTGAAGGTGTAGACGGGCGAGTAGGTATGGGATATTTCTCAGCCATGCATCTCCTATCCGTAGGTCCATATAAATGACATTGACCTCGATGATCGCAAAGCCTGAAAAAATTGTAATCTTGGTGACTACCGGCGGCCATGAAATATGCACCGTCGATTTCGGGATTCCATTGATGGACGGCTGTCAGCTAGTTCCACCTGGCGTAGAGCTTCTGTATCCAGATCCAGCATACGTAATCTGCTGCATTTTTTGCTAACCAATGAACCCGTGCCACGTAACAACTTATCTTAGCTTTCATGTGGTGCACTGGTGATGGATTGGAATTTACCACGTGGTGGAAGGTGTAAAATCTCGCACATAGACTCATACGAAATAAGAAATTGAATATTATTTAGGCCTCCACCCAAAAGTCTAGCTAGGCCCATTAGGCCATTACTGATTACTACACAATTTGTCCAAATCTCAGCTCAAAATTGGTGGGTGTGTGTTTTTTATTTATTTATTTATTTATTTGCTGCTTTAATTATATATTGTTTTTTTTCGATAGCATTCCTATATGTATTATTATTATTATTTTCTTGAAAAATGCTATTTAACATTCTCACGCTATTCTTTTTTAGCATTCTCAGTTGAGTTGTTTTATTCCATGCATCTTTGGGCTATTTTTCTTTTCTTTTTTTTCATTTTAAATTAGAGTAGTGATTCACTACCACCTAAATATACAATTTTTCACCACCTTGTCTATGTGGCAAGGTGGTCCCTTACCTTAATTTATTTTTAAAAAATAAAAAAACTCAAAAAGTAGTGGGGGATCACCTTACCACATAGACAAGGTGATAAAAAGTTGTATATTTAGGTGGCATTGAATCATTATTCTTTAAATTAAAGGTGGATGAAACATGGCAATTCAATCAATAATGCTCAGAGAACGCTAAATAACATTTGTCTTTTTTCTTGCTCAATCTCTCTCCCGAGAAAGAGGGAGGGGGGGCTGGCAAGGGCCAGCCCCCCCTCCCCCCAATTTCCTAAAAAAATAAAATTATAAGAGTATTCATAGTAGTCTCATCAAAATAGTTTTTTTAGTTATTTTGGTGAGTTAATTTGATAAAAATACTAAAAAAATCACTCACAACAGCCTCACCACTTTAACCAAAAAGTTTTGGTAAGTGGAAATACTCACCAATTTTGATGAGTAACATTCACTCACCAACCCACTCACCAGTTTTGTTTCTCATTTCTCTCTCACATGATCAGCACATTTTTTTTCTTCTTCATTTTTTCTCTCATTTTCTTCTCACATCTCCCATCTCTCACACACGATGATGTTCTTATTTTATGAACATGAATGTTTATTTGTCACTGACATAAACTTTGTGGTTTTTTCATTTATCTTTTCTTTTACTCTTTCTTGATTTTGGTTGAGAAACAAATGAAAACTTCTGTGAATTTTTTAGCAATTATCTAATCTCAAGATGAAGGTGTAGGGTAATTTGTTATATAAAAAAATTAAATAGAGAAAGAATAAAGAAATCTAAAAAAAATTATTTAAATGGAATAATATTATTTAATGAATTTATTTATTTCTTTCTTTCTTGAATTTAGTTGAGAAATAAATGAAAACTTCTGTGAATTTCTTAGCAATAATCTAATCTCAAGATGAAAGTGTATGGTTGTTTATTGTATAAAAAGATTAAATAAAGAAAAAAAAAGAAATATGGGAAAAAAAATTATTTAAATGGAATAGTAATAGTAAATAGTTAAAATGATGAGGTTTCTGAGAGAATTTTAAAAAAGTAGCTCACCAGAATAAAGAAAAGTGGTTTTTAGCTACTTTGGTGAATAAAATTTGATGAGGCTACTAAGAATGGTCTAAGGTGAGATTTTTTTTTCTAAAAAAATAAAAATTTAGCTTACTTGGTCCCTACCAAAATTTTTTTTTTTTTGCCATTAGCCCCTCACACACACACACAATCCTTTTTTGGGCCAAACAGACACATATAAACCACACCACAATCCTTTTTTTTGGGCCAAACAGACACATATAAACCACAATCCTTTTGGGCCAACAGACTTTGAGCTAATCTTGGATAAACCACAATCCTTTTTTGGGCCAACAGACTTTGAGCTAATCTTGGAAGCCAGGCCTCTGCTTAGCCCAACTAGGATTGTGGGCCAAACAGACACATATAAACCACAATCCTTTTTTTGGGCCAACAGACTTTGAGCTAATCTTGGATAAACCACAATCCTTTTTTGGGCCAACAGACTTTGAGCAATCCTTTTTTGGGCCAAACAGACACATATAAACCACACCACAATCCTTTTTTGGGCCAAACAGACACATATAAACCACAATCCTTTTGGGCCAACAGACTTTGAGCTAATCTTGGAAGCCAGGCCTCTGCTTAGCCCAACTCAAAAGCTTTGGTAAGTTCAGCTCAAAACGTGTTTGTATATAAAATGATTTTAACAAATAAAAATCTTGTCTCTTTTTGAAAATAAAAATACTTTTTTTTTTTTTTTTACATAAGATACCAATCGAAATAATTTTAAATAATAAAATATAAATATATTTTAAAAAAATGTACAAAATACTTTTTAAAAAACATTTCTAAACATATTTGTAAAAAGTACATGTGTATTTTTTTCAACTATTTCCAGTATAAAAGTTCACTTAATAGTCATAAAAAAAATTACACCAGCAACAACGGCCCACCCCCAACAAAACAGATGTAAGGAGTGGTTGCGCCGCCACGCTTGATGTGTTTTTTTTCTTTTTATATTTCTTCAAAAAATTTACCAGACAATTTTATTCTGTAACCCCATAAATAACACTTTTCAAATGTGAATACACCAAAAATCATTTTCAACTTTCCATCGCATAAAAAAAAAAATGACTTTCACGTTGGGCTTGTTTGGCAAAGGTAATAAAAATTTTCCTCCCCTCTTCACTTATCCTAAAAACAATCAATTTCAAAATATTATAACTTTATATCACATTAATAATTTTTTATTATTATTTAAATAAAAAAAATTCACTACAAGACAAAACTTTTTCATTTTTCTATATAAATTCTTTTTACTTTATATCACATTTATCACTTTCGACTTCCATTATCAATTCTCATTCCCTTACCAAACAAGGTCATTAAGTACGTGGGGTCTGATTCTTTCTAAAAGTCAATCATGTATTATAGCTCCCCCCCAAAAAAAAACTTCTATAATTTTGCAAGTCAAAAGTACATTTTTATTCAAAATCATGGAAAAATATCTCATTTAGGAGTAGATTTTTCAAAAAATGGTGGTTAAAAAATGTAAAAAAATCTATATTTTCAAATTGCATACAAAGAGGTGTTTTAAAAAACACACGATTTGAATGGTTAAGTCGCGATTTTACCAAACGCTTAAGTGCTTTTTTAAATCATACGTTTTGTAATCGTTATTTTTAAATCATACATTTTGAAACTATAAAACCAAACCAACCTTAATAAATATTTAAAAGAGTTGAAGTACTACGTTTTCCTAGCCGAGGATCAAAGGTATATATGTTTTATTATGTAATAACATGCTTATAAACCCTGTTCGTAGTTGAAATTCATAACCTCATCGTTCTAGCTAAATTAAATCGCAATTAATTAAGGCATGCCAAAGGAATATATATATATATATATACATACCATTTTTAGCCCTAACCAAATTCACAATAACTTTTTTAATTTTCTTCTCTCTCACTAAAGATTAGGTCAAAACCAACAAGATGAACAGTTTTGGGTGGACCTCACATACTATTCCAATTAGATGGATTGAAGTTTGATTGTATTAGACTCATAAATCACATTCTTCATTTTCTCAAGTAGTGGGATACGATTGAATTGGGGGCAGGGACAAAGGATCTAGGGTCGTAGGTGGTGGAGCCCTCCCCTCATCCAAAAATTAATTGTCAATAGAAGTTTATTTGTTTTTTTCATTATTTTTCTCTCTTGGTGGAATAAGAGGAATGTCCAGCTCGATCTTCAAAGTTAAATTCTTAATTTCCCCATCATTTTGTCTTCATTCCACAAACAATGGATGAGATATTACTCATAGTTCTCGGTAGTAATTATCTGTAAATTAACACAAAATTAATAGATTAGGGTTGAAAGGTATGATTTGTTTAATTAATGGTTTGACCTATAAAGTCTTATACTCATGTTTCGATATGATCTACAAACCAGACATAAAACCCAATATAAAATTAACAGATTAAAGTTAAAAAATTTGACCCGTTTAATTAAATAATTCGAATTAAAATTAATGTATATAATTTTATATTACACCTCAACGCAATTCAACCTCGAAACACGAACCGGAAAGATGGATGAAGTTAAAAGTAAGGCACTTTTCACTGTTTTGAAGCCAAGCTCCGAGTGGGAAAGCAATCCTATGGTTGGTGAGGGGGGGGCTTAGAAAGGACAAAAGAAGCTGACAATTGGAATTAGAAAATGTAGAAGAAGAAAGGGTTTAAAATCTAGTCAAGAAAGCTCAGCTGCCCAACAAGAACACCTTGGTACGTGTCCAAATGCCCTGAATTTCTTCTTCTTCCCACCTCAAACCCCCTCCCATCCATTCCTTATAGTGCGTGAGATGCACGCTCTCATCACAAAGGGAGCATATGATATGATGCTCCATGGAAGGGCGAGAAGTTCGAGAAGCATTTGGTCAACCAAAACGTTAGTCTAAGAGAATGGCTATGATGAGGTTCTGTCTGAACTTTTTTAGCAAATTACCATTTCCGGAGCCTCATATGCTGACCAAAATGTTTATCATTTGGCATGCTTTTACCGACACGTTTGATGTTGTCCATGCATTATTAATTCATGATTGTTAGCTAGCTAGGTTCTTGTCAATGCTAATTTCTTACGTTAGTGTTTGATCTCATGAAAAATAGCCGGTTCATATAGGTTTGATGGACTTTTTGATCGAGGTTCGTTCACCTTTCAAAAGATTTGAGGGGTCCCTTTTATGTGGCACTTTTATTTTATAATCACTTTAGAGAAATGCTAGGAGTACTTAAATTTTTATAAAGAGAGTTTTATTAACTGATGTGACATCATACATAAGACAAAAATGCCTTTCAGATTAAAAAAAGAAAAAGAAAAAAAGAAGCTACAGCCACGAAAATGCCCATCGCCGAGAAAAATCCAGCTCACCAAACAGTCGGTCCTCCAGCGACGTCGAAAAAATCTCGACCCCAAGGTCCCCGACCACCGGCTGCCAGCACGCCCCTGAGCCCCGATGGGATGGAAAACTCTCGTCTAGCCAGAACCTTGACCCCCTGACGACCGACGAGATCTGGATAGAGACGGCGATAGAGACCCCTCGACGGTCGGATCCAAATCTTTGTTTTCTCTCGCTCTCCATCTTAGTGCATCCTTTGAGAGATCCGACCGGATCTCTAAAACTCACGCCGGTGTGCGTGGGTTTTCGGCCGAATCTCTGAAACCCATGCCCACCGGTGTGGGTTTTGTAGGTCGGGGACCGCGGGTTTTCGACCGCGTGTCGGGAGCTCGCCAGTGTTTGAGACTGGGTTTAACCGGGGAAGGGTACTTTTGTCTATTTGTTTTGAATAATTTTATTATTAAACTAACGTGGAGCTTCATATGAGGTTCCACATCAGTTTGTAAAACTCATTTTGTAAAAATTTTAGTACACCTAGCATTCTTCATCACTTTAGATGACCGAATTATTTATTTAGCTCATATTTTACTATTTAGTTATACTTTAGTACTGTTATTTTCGTTTTAAGTATGTTATTAAAGAACCCACATCTTTTTTCGTGTTTTGATATTTTTTAATCCTTTCCCAATTTAATTATATATATAAAAAGAAAAAAAAAATCACCATGCACCCTTTTGTAAATGCTCTAAGCTTTTTTTTTTTTTCTTTTTTTTTTTCTTTTTTTATGAACTAATCATTTTATAACCAAGCACCGCAAGTACAATCACTCCAATTAAAACTGAAAACTCACCCAAAAACCAGTATCAACACAAAGCTAATAGTCGACTTACAGCAAAACAAAAAAACAACCCACTAACAACAACAATTACAATTACAACCTCCAAATCTACATCAGCTGAGTAGCCATGGCTGACCTCCCTCCCTTCCGTCTAAATAGAAGTCTACTCCTCACTTCCCATTGAATTTGAGCAACAAGAGTTTTTTCTGTCCGTGGAGTATCCTCATGACATGCACAAATCATTTCTCAACCTCCACACATGATAAACAGCAGCTGCCAAGCACAACTTACAAATTAGAACCTGCAAGCTACGACCTCTGAGAGAACAAGACCAACTCACAATATCCTCACATTTAGCAAAAGGTTGCTGCATCAAACACAAGGTCATCAATTTTCTCCATATGCACCGACAGAACCTATAATGAAAGAAAAGATGATCTATAGATTCTTGCCTCCCATAACAAAATTTGCATAAAGGATTACTGTTTAAACCCTACCAGCACATCCTCTACTTTGTAACGAGAGCACCTCTAAAAACAGGCCATAAGATAAACGCATTTTGTGAGCACCTCTGAGCGTTGTATGTACTTACATAAAACTCTTCAAAGATTATTGTCATCTTTCGTGTGAATATTATCATCATGAGAAAATCTAATGTGTGAAGATGCATATTATTAGGGTACGATCATGTATCGTCATTCACTAAACATCAACGTTTGCATGCCCAAATTACACTAATTAGAAAGCTAATGAGATGATAAATTATCAAAGACAAAGCTCTCGTTCTGAGATTTATATGTTGTTTAAATCGTAAAAGAGTTCGTATGAAACTTACACGCTCAAATAAATTTTGAACGTCTAAATTAATAATAATTTAATCAGCAAATTGCTGAAAATTCGGTGTTTGTTTTTAGTGTTGGAGTTATCACACGCGCTTTAGTAGGAAGTGAGAGTAAACAACTTTCAATGGGAGATTTTGGAGATGGAATAGAAGAGAAAGTCAAAGACGTCGCTTTTGTCATGGAAAACTCTGTTTTTGGGATGGAAGAAGAAATCAGAATTCAAACAAAGAAAGAAACTTTAGACAGAGAAATTAGCAACTTAGATTGAGATTTGACATAACAAAGATTGTAGAAAGTATGGCACACCTGAAGGACTTTAACAAAGATTTTTTTTTTTTTTTTTTTTTTCTTGTAGTAGAAAAATTGTTTAAAGGAGAATGAGATAATAAGCACATGCACGTCAGCACGTGTCTGCCGATCTTGACCCTTTATCCATACTGTTTGACCCATATAAGATAGATGTGATACCTGGGTAGTTTTTTGTGAAATTGTATTATATATATATATATAGGGTAGTTTTTTGTGAAATTGTAATATATATATATATATATGTGTGATTAAACAATTACCATGCATGCTCTCAAGATTTCATAGATATTGACCACAGGGGCGGAGCCATTTGAGGCTTGGGGAGGGGGGTGGCTCCAAGCCCCAAGTTCCCCCCACAAAAAAAAAAAAAAAAAATCTAAATTTTTATACCTAATTTTTTATTTTTATTTTTTTATTTTTTTTTAGTTTTGACCTCCCATTATTTTTTTCTTTGATTTGTCCTCCTAAATTATAACAGCTGGCTTGGCCCTGATTGACCATTTGACCCAACAATATCATTTGATATATGATGTTTTGTTGAGTTGTGCATTTCAATATATGCTAGCTACAAGTATTGGAATAGGATTATATTGTATCCATTTCGTTTTTTTTCACGATTTGAATTTTGTTTTATTGTATCTAAACGGTTTATATGATGCAACATCATTTAAAAGCTTTAAATAACATGACAATATATTCACCATATGAACATGACAAATACTTATTCGAATAGTTAGCAATTTGAGTAGGACAAGTAATGTGAGATACTCCATATGATTGTAGGATTGACAAAACGAGTTGTCGTATTGGGTCGATCCGGTTGACCTGCCAACCTGTTTACGTCAACCCGAGCCTGATAAGATTAGTTAAACGAGTTGAGACACGAAATTTGAACACAACACATTTATAAGGGTCATAGGTTAATCCGTTTATGACTCGAACCCATTTAGTCTAAACCCAAATTAAACCTTATAACTTCGTGTCATGTTCGTATCGAATTCGCGAATCATGTCAAAAATTACCAATTCTATATACAAGACTTGCATTGATAGGTGGCCGGACAATACATATGAAGTCTCATTAATTACCTTTAGGCAGGACAGTCCATGTACAGTCTCTTTAATTACCTTTAGGCAGGCAATTGATGCGATCCCAATCGATCCATATAATGTGATATGTTGTTAATTGACCGGTCAAACTCATGACCCTAGCCATCGATTAGTATTTGAAGGCTTAATTAATTACACGATCGTATGGTGGACCCAGTGCTCATTCTTTAGTAATAATACTTCGCAATGCACAGAATCATTCCAATACAGCATGCTGTACATATTACATAATATAAAAATGTGCATGGACATGAATTGTTTTCTCACTATATAAGAAGTGGTAGGCTTAGTACATACGTTTCAACCATTAGCTTTCTTTTTGGGAAAGAAGAGAGAGAGAGAGAGAGAGAGAGAGAGAAGAAGAAGAGGCCCTTGCATTTCTCATGAACTGTGGAGTCGTGTTGGGTTTCTATTGATGGGGTTGGGAGTTCTTAACTGCTCGTCTTCTCTTCTCTTCTCCTGATCAGCTTAATTATCATCCTTAATCTTCTTCCTGATCTTCCTGTAAGAAACTCTCTCTCTCTCTCTCTCTCTCTCAAAAATCCATTCCAATGGAGGGTGTGTGTGAGAAGGGTTTGTTAGAATATGCAAGGAAGTCAAGCCCGCCACCTTTCTTGCTAAAGACGTACATGATGGTGGAGGATCCGGCGACCGACGACGTGATATCGTGGAATGCGGAGGGGACGGCGTTCGTGGTGTGGCAGCCGGCGGAGTTTGCCCGGGATCTCCTCCCAACACTTTTCAAGCATAGCAACTTCTCTAGCTTTATCCGGCAGCTCAATACCTATGTACGTTAAACTCGATCATGATCATAGATTCATAACCACTCTTAGCTTCCAAGATACGCCTTCTTTTTCTTAGGGCTCAAAACCCTATTATATATATATATAATTTCAAATCTCCATCTCGATCATTCATGTATATGAGCACAAATTACGAAAATGAGGAAAAATAAAATAAAATAAATTCTCTAGTTTTTGGGAAGTTGACTAAAAGTTCTTAGTTTGGATTTAAAGTCCAGTTTTCTTGTTTATGAAAAAGGTTAACTGTTCCTGTCTTACCTAACTTTGGAAATAGTTTTTAGGCCTTACTAATTAAATAATTAAATAAATAACATGGTTTTGGTAATATATATTCTATATGTGCTGATCATCAGCCAGAGCTTTCATGGTTTATTATATTTGTCCAAAGAAAAGGAAAAGTAAATTAAATTTAAAGAAAAATACATGAAAATTCATGTTCATGGGCTCTTTTAGATCATGAAATTCATGTTCAAAATATTTATTTATTCTTGACAACTTAATTTATTTATATTTTCGGGTTAGAATTAATTTAATGGAATAGCGTGAATATATGGCTTAAATTAAACCAGGCTTTTTTGGTATCAAACCATGAGGTTTTAGTAGTTTTACCACCTGGGTTAGGTGGCATGCATGAATCCCTCCTGAATTGTACGACAGCTGGAATTGTGCTCTTGCAGCTGGCCGCTGCATGGGTCAAAATTTGGGCAATATATAATTAATTGATCATTAAGCTAAGCCGAATTGGAGAAAGTCAATGCTTAATTAAACCTTTGGGTAATTAATAAATTGCTTGTAAACTTTGTTGGGTATGTACAGCAAAATTTAATATGGACAATAAAATGAATCGGTAATGACAAAGTAGTATATATGTTTGGAATTCTTATAACATTAATTAAAATATCATGGTATATATCCTTCAGCTTAAGACCCACTTTTCTTCTACTTTAATTAGTTGTTTAATGTAGTTTACTATTCCTACTTATATTTAGACAAGTTTTTCTTTTAAATTCGGTTTGAAAAAAATACATATAACTCGTTTTATTAAACTAACATATGTCTAGAATACATCTGATCGATATCGTTCATGTGATTCTTTTGACCGAATGAAAACTTTATTTATTTTTAGATTAAAGTTAAAAAAAGAATAAAAGAAAAAGGTTATAAACAAGTAAAAGGTTGTCTCACAAAATGTTAACTTCTTAGCACACAACTTACGTTCTTGTATTATCATGCATGCAATAGGGTTTTCGAAAAGTTGCAACAAACCGGTGGGAGTTCTGCAACGAAAAGTTTCGAAAGGGTGAAAAAGAGTCGCTATGTAAAATTCGTCGCAGAAAAGCATGGGCCAACAAGCAACAAGCGGCAGCGGCGGCGGTGCCACCGCAAGATCAGTTTGATGAAGATCAAAGGTCATCATCAACTTCATCGTCGTCGGGTTATGGCAGCCTTATTGATGAAAACAAGCGTCTCAAGAAAGAGAACGTGGTCTTGAATTCCGATCTCTTGAGCATGAAAAGGAGGTGCAAGGAGCTTTTGGATTTGGTGGCGAAGTTCGCGCATTCGGATAAAGATGAGAAAGATGAAAGGCCAAAGCTGTTTGGAGTGAGGCTGGAAGTTCAAGGAGAGAGGGAGATGAAGAGGAGGAGGGCAGAGATTAGTGAAAGCGCAAGCATTTTATTATCTCAATCCTGCAAATAAGTTTCATGCATTACTGTAGTCGAAGAATAGTTAGCTACTTAATTAAAAAAAAATTAGTGGCTTAATTGGACTATATATATCTTAACGATCGGAAAACAGAAAAAGAAAAGGAAAGAGAAAGAAAAGAAAAATGTTAGACTGTGAAGATGCTATATATATTGCATGTAAAACAATGTTAATTAGTGAAGGAACTGTGAAGATAGTTCAAGGAACGTATGTAAATCGTTATTTACTCTTAGAAAGGTGATAAAACGGGCACAAGCCTGATAAACTTGTAGGAGCATATATGAAATACGATATGTCTCCTTAATTTGATGATAAATTAGATTACTTTTGCATGATTTAGTTTTCTATTTTTGTGTTTTTAAAAGGTAGGGGTATCATTTATCCTATATTGTTCCAGCAGTAGTTGCTCTTGGCCGTCTTAATTTTGTTAGACGCTGAAGGGAAAGCAGTTTGTACTGACAATGAGTACGTTTCCCAACTTTATAGCTTTCTATTCCTCTCAAGAATCTCTCATCGACTTAGATATCCAAGTGGTCCTTGTTAGTAGGGACGGAACCACACGTAGCTTGGGGGGGTTCAGGCTCCTCCAAAATTTAAAAAATATTACAAGATTTTGAAAATTTCTTCTAAAATATAAATATTTTTATGAAATGTGTTGTGAATGCATTTGTGACCGTTGTGTCCCACGTTGAGAAAGCTTATATATATGAAAGTAGTAAATATAACCTAGGTGGACACAATTAAGTCCATAAGCTGGCTTTTGAGCTAGAAATACTACTGGTGTCATAACATGCATATTAACTTGTATGTACTATTTGTTTGACTCTCTTGGTGTTTCCCCTCGTAACAATTGGTATCAGAGTCATAGTTAACTTTCGCGGCTGATATTGGACCCAAGCCCATAAGCTTAGGCTTTTGGGCTAGAAGTGCTACTAGTGTTATAATATGTATATAATTAACTTGTCTGTACTCTTTGTTCGACTCCCTTGGTGTTTCTTCTCCTAACAATTGGTATTGCCGTATTGGAGTCATGGTTTAGCTTTTGTGGTTGATATGAGTATCTTGGTTTGACACATTTTATTTGGCTCCAGTAAAATAGTGCGGTGGCTTATGGAATACACGTGACACTCTTGGGTTTGAGAATGACTCATTTTCTATCGTGTGAAAAAGATTCACATGGTAGTTAATATACCTAAGCCTAGGCTTTTAGGATAGAAGTAGTGCTCTAATATGTATATTAACTTGTTTGTACTCTCTGTTTGACTCTTAACAAAATGGACCCCTCAAAAGTAATTTTCATCTCCAAAAATTTCATTTTTATATTTTTAAGTTTTGGACCCCGGCCCCATAATTATTATTTTTAGTTCCAACCTTGCTTGGCAGCACCTCTGACGAGTCACCTAATCACCTTGCCTGCTTCCTATTTTTGCAGGTTTCATTGACCGAATTAGCAGTGTGCGATTAACTGTATTAACAGTGAATAAGAATTTGTATTGACTTAATTTTTGTAATATAATTTCAGTTATTTATTTTTAGAACTTTTGGTCATGGAGATTCGGTAAGATCGAGTAAATTGTTTATTTTCCATAGACTGGGTACGTTACCCAGTGAGCCATATGTAAATACGACAGCCCCTCTCTCTCTCTATTCTCGTATATCCTTAAAAAAAGAAAGAAGGGAAATTGGGTTGTTGGGGGGTGTAAAAGCAATTTTGAGTTGACTCCTGGACAAGCTTGTTGTGTTGGATAGGAGTTGCTTTCATATTTCCTTCCAAGAAATTAATAGGGAGCTTCTTTTCCCAACTATTCCATTTCCAAAGCTGGAACTACGGGTGTTTGGTAAAGGATTTTGAGGATTTTTTTTTAAAAAATTTTTTAATTTTTTTTTTAAATAGTAGTAAGAAGTAATTAATGTGATATAAAATAATAATAAAAAAAAAACAAAAAGTTTTCCTCTAACTATCATGTTATTTGCTTTTATTTATTTATTTATTCTTTTGTTTTTTTGGAAGTATGTTATTTGCGTTGTTATTCTCGATATTTCAACTTTAGCAATATATTTCAGTCTACTATTGAGATTGCAATATCCTCTTTCTGTTAAAGGAATGATGGTTATTTTTTGCAGTCCAAAATAACAAAAATACCTTACATAAGACTAAACAAAAAAGAAATTCTGTAAAAATGCAAAAAAAAAAAAAAAAAAAAAACAAAACAAAAAGAGGAAAAAGTAACCCCCCCACCCCACGAAAAAAAGAAAAAGAACAAAAGAATCACGAACAAAAATCAGAAAAAGCAAAAAACAAAAGAAAAAAAGCAAAGAATGTACGCAGCCCCTTCCGCCACCCGTTGCCTGGGTGGAGGGTTGGCTCTGCCACTGTTCTCTAATTGTTTTTGTTTCCAGGGATTTAATATTTTTTCAATAATGTAATAATTTTTAATGTGACATGTTGAGCGGCAAAATTGCTTACATGGCATAAACCCTATTAATACCACGTAAGCACTTTTGGGTGAAAGGAATGAAGAGAACAAATGTCAAGAAATAAATTGAAATCACGGAAAACTCGAAAGTTTAATCAAATTTCTCTAATTATACATAGATCCTTTAAATTTTTTTCAAATTTCGTTAAATTCTAACCAACCTCAAGCATTTTTTTTTTCTAAAAAAAAGAAGGGGTATTTTGAATACTTTGTTAAGATTTAATAGCAAATTCTAATAGAGTACCCTTAAGTAAGACGTTTGAAAACATGGATATCCCAATTTAAGACGTTTGCTAGTTCAATACCCTTATCTCAAAACGACGTATATTTCAATACCCTTTTGTGAAGTTATCCATTTTGTTTTTTGGTTTTTTTTGTTGGGTAATTTGTTGTTTAGAATTAACTTCAAGGTTTACTTGACTTTATTATATATTATACAATATTTCATCAACATGCCTTTTTCTATGTGATCTATAATATTGATTTACAGGAAATAAAGCTCACGTGCATTTAATATAATAATAATAAAAAACATAATTATAAAACGGCACATCGAGGACATACTTCACAAGATTTGTTGTACTATTTTCACTTTCTTCCCAATTCAAAAATTCAAAACCGACCAATATAGGATGTAGTATAACAATGTCATTTCATATAAGGCATGAAAAATTGTTACTTTCAAAATCAAGTAACTTGACTTTATAATCCAATATATATATATATATATATAAGTTTACTTCATTTTTAAATATATAAATATCACTATAACTTATATACAATATGTCACTCTCCGATATTTACAAATGGCCTTCAAACGT
Organism: Alnus rubra; assembly: GCA_028654335.1. Classification (NCBI taxonomy): domain Eukaryota; kingdom Viridiplantae; phylum Streptophyta; class Magnoliopsida; order Fagales; family Betulaceae; genus Alnus; species Alnus rubra. Next base: position 630,771 of record JAJPGS010001265.1, read on the forward strand.
TGTCAGACAGACTCAGCCTTGTACATGGACACACGAGAGCTACATGTATAATATGTGATCCTTCCACACAGAGTGAGTGAAAAATGGTTAAAGAAGACGACGATAATACCTCATGAGTTTGCAGCAAAATGATTAAATATAGTCTCCAGAGTAGACTGACTGATGCTGTATTCTGAAATGCCCAGCTGAATTCTGAGAGAGATTAAAGGAAACGCTGGTTAGCTTGATTGACAAGAAAGGAACATGGAAAAACAAAGAAATGTATTAACATATCTAACCTATTTCGTTCCAGGTGTCCAAAAACATCTGCAAGTGAGAGGCCTTCTCTATATGGCAACTGCAACAAAATTCAAGATCAACCACTATAGGAGTTTTTGAAGCTCATAGCTACACACCCACACATATCAATACAATTTCCAGTGTTAGGCCACAACTAGTCACCAAATCTCAAACGCATATTTGACTTGGTTGAAACTTGTAAACAAGTATCCTTGTCATTTCACCAAGAGTAGGGGGATTATTTGAATTGCAATATGTAACCCAAAGTCAATATTGATCTTACCTGATATTTAGCACTCAACCCATTGCATCCTTGGAATGTGACACCAGGAAATGAAGAGAGGATAAATGAATCAATCACAGAGAACTTTTCTTTGGCTAACCACCACTCGGAAAATATTGGTAATGGTATGCCACCTACGTACGCCAACTCAAATTATAAGTAAAATAGTAGCAAGACAGAAAAAAATAGGAGTTGCAAAATGATAATAATGTTGACCATCGATTTGAAGAACCAAACATACATGACATAATAACCATAACATATTGCTTAACAATTGTTGGAATACACATGCACGTAATAGGTATTGAACGCAGACCTCACCTTCTGCCCCAATCTTATGGAGAGACAAGGTACTGTTTGAGCTATAATTTGGAGAGAACATATTGCTATTTTGGAGGGAAAAAAATAGAAGAAACAAAAAGTAAGTTGCACTAGCCAAAAGTGGAATTTATTACGACCTCCCTCTTATTATTAAAAAATTGATACTAACATACCCTAGGGACCTTTGAGTTCATTTTGATACTACAAGGAGCTACTTGTAAATCAGGTAAACCACAAAGACTAATTTTGCATTTTTTTTCCAATAATAATAATAATAAAAAGGAGAAACTACACATACCCCCCTCAAAATTACACCCAAATTGCAATGTCACCCCAAAACTATAAAAAGTTACAATTGACTACCCAAATAATAATAAAAAGTTACAATTGACTCCCCCCAAAATTACGCCCAAATTGCAATGTTACCCCAAAACTATAAAAAGTTACTATAAAAAGGCCCTTTCACTTAGCCCCCCGCTGTTATAATTTTCTGTTGACTTGGGCAAACGCATCACGTGACCCACACGTGGCATGAAATGTCCACCATACCCCCAATGAGATGTGTGAAAATACCAATATGCCCTTATATTAAAAAAATAAAAATTATCTGGCCTCGACTTACGCGGGGGTATCATTGCATTTTGGGTCATGTGTCTCGCACGTGATCCATTTTCCATTTGCTTTAACAAATAACCCTAACGAAGGGTGCTAACTGAAAGGGGCTAGTAGTTTGATGGTCAATTGCAACTTTTTAAAGTTTGGGGACAATGCAATTTGAGGGAAAGCTTATAAAACATTCCATACATATTTCCAACAAAACAAAAGGAATTAACAGGAAAAAAGAAAAGAAAAAAGCAACAACAAAAATGAAGCACATAAATCAGCATATGCAAGACTGCACATACCATGTCGAACCAACTGCTCAGATAGCTGTTCACCAAAAATCCCATCGGAAACCGGTGTAGACAATACAAGTGCCTTTGTTCTTTCTTCATTGCCAAGATAGTGTCCAATTGCAATTATCATTTCCTTCGACAAGCTAATCTCTGCCGCAGATGCATTCTCTGATGCTACCGAATCAATACCCCCAATGCAAACTTCAAGGTCATCAAGTAAACTTCTTGGGTGAGAAGGAATGTCAAAAAGCCTTTCTTGAATAATTTGGCAAAGGTTTGCCAAGTCCACAGTACTGACTTCAGTAGGTTTAACCTGAGGACAGGGAACAGAGAATTAGATTCCTTAAAATGCTCCAAAAGTTCATAAGTCAGCATACATACCTCTAGCTCAAGGTGATTTCCAAATCGTGTTTTCAGATGCTGAGGACTCCCAATGCATCTTAGTCGGCCTCCAACCTTCAAATCAAACACAAAAGAGGCAAAGTAATGGTTACGTACACAAGTTCTTCAATCTTGTAGGGAGCAAAGAAATTGTACCATTATCCCAATCCTAGTGCACAGAGCTTGAGCTTCATTCATGCTGTGCGTTGTTAGAATCACTGCTGTTTTTCCTTGTCTGGTAGATAACCGAGATATCACTTCCCACATGAATCGTTTGGCAAGAGGATCCATACCTAGAATTATTAATTATTAATAACAATGACAAAATTAGTTTATTGGAAATAGCACTGACAAAGAACAGAAGATGTTACATGGAGCATTTAACATTTTCATAAAAGGCTTGGGTAGAGTATTCATGAAAATTATCTATAAAAATAGATAGATATAATATCTTCGACCTTGTCAACTGATAGTTAGAAAATGAAATAATCTTTGCAATTAATTCATGAACAAACAAACAAACAAACAAACAAGAGGATAAGTCAACGGAGCATTAATTACAAGATAAAACCTAGATCTAGTAAAAGAGGAATTTTGTGGTAGAGGTGTTCAAAGGTCAATAATCAAAAGCTTAATGATGCAGCTAGAAATGCTTGCAATGATACTTTTATTCTTGTATAACAGCAGATAAAGCCTAAAAGTGCAGAAAAGGGAGTAATCCCAAAAATAAAACAAGGTTTCTGTCAAAGGTAGTCTGCTTTCTTAGAATTTCATTCCTGATTTATCGACATACAAGCCCAACTTAAATTTAATGTTCTTAGACACTCTAGACAGACATTAACTACTTTCATAGGTTCCAATATATGAAATTAAGAGTCTATAAGACTGATTACTAAAACCGAGATAAAGACCCTATTACAAAATTCATGGACTGGTTTTCTAGGAACTTTGACCAGCTAGTCGCATCTGTCTCCCCTGGTTGCAAAGAAAGCAACCTTGGGTTTGTCTTCTTGTCTGGTGCTTGAACCTTGCTTTAAGCTAGTCCACCATTTCATTTCATTCCCTCTCAACTTTTAGAAGGACCAACTCCTTAGGAACAATGTATTGGGGGGCAGAACCCCTCTTGTTCCTCCTACCCTTATTTCAGGCAGAGACCACAAGCAGTGGTAAAGGTGAAACAAAGGTGCAGTTGGAGTGACTTATAGCATCACTGGCAGAAGCAGCAGTGGGAATGGCAGACAGTGACAGTGACAATGGTGGTAGATGTACTAGGGGTGTTAGATCTGGTACCTTGTTATAGGATGATGAAATGCCAGGGTAATAAGGGTAACCAGTTGTGACCAATGGTCAAGGCGGCAGCAAAGGTTGCCATAGTGGCACTGATGGTCGTGATGTTGTCATGGTATGGACATGACAGGGCAGCACCATGCAGAACAAGGGAAATGGTGCTGGCAATGCTGGTGATCAACTCGTCTTATAGTAATCTCCTCTCCAATTTTCCTATCATTTCTCTCCTCTCACCTTTCCTCTCCACCAAATGGACTAAAATCAAACACTTGGACCTATATGTGATCTGTTCAGAGGCATTCCCTCCCAAACAGAGTTGCTTCTTTTTCTTTCTTTTTTTCTTTTTTTTTTTCTTCTTTTGAGATTGCAAAATTGAGCACAAATTCCAACAATTCATTCTTCTTGGCCCAAACAAAATTACATAATATACATTTATTGGTAGAAAATGCATTATTGGTGATAATCAAATTTCATAGTGAAAAGAATAAAAAGCATAAAAAAAAAAAAAAAATTAGGCTATATTGAGCACATGTTTTAAAAACCGAACCGTTGAGAACTGGAAAAGAGGTTAAAAGTTCAAAAGTTTAACCAAGTACAAAGGTTGTACTATGACGTCACAAATAATATAATTACTAGTTCATTTAAATTACAAATAAACATAATAAATTTGTAAAAATTATTAAAATTCCCTAAAAACATTCAAAAAAAATTCAGTAACTTTCACATAAATTTTGAGAACTTGTATATGATAACAACACCAGAAAGAAATATGACATTATGTTACCAACACACATGATAAGGTCCTATTTACTTCATAGTACTTTTTTAAGTGCAAAAATGAATGATAATCTACAATAAATCCAAATTTTAAAGAGGTAAAAGTATATATATCGCAAAACATGAATAATTTCCCAATTCTATTTAGATTCAATGTCAAAAGGATCAGGATCCATAAAAAAAAAAATTAAAAAAAATAAAGAATAAAGAAAGAAAAACTTTGCATCTATATTTGGATTCATTGGGCTTCAAGATCCATCAACCATGTCCACTAGTTTTACAAGCTGAAACTACCTAAAACAAGGACACCCAGATTCTCCAACTCATTGACATGTTCACTTAACTGGACGACAGCAGATCATCCCGGCATGATAAATGTTTCATTGACATTTTTCTCACACACAACCATAATAATTAGAAAAGGAACTAAATGTAAATCAACATGCTGTGGTGGTGGGAAACTGGGCACACAAATTAAGAACTTCCTCTATAACCGTTGATTTCGTCTGCTCAATTACAAACTTTGATACTTTTAATGAGGCAATCGACTCCAAGGAGCTGCTCTCCCATCTCCAGTACCCTAAAAAGTATATATATAAAGAGAGAAAATTCCCCAATTGGGCAAACCTCAACGTAATTCTGAACCAAAGAAAGTCCATTGAGCCAAAATGTTGTGACACCGTCATTGAAGCCATGATAATGTCCTAAGTAGCAGTCCATTCAAATTCAGTATCTAGGCATTTTCCTGCAACATAGGGCCTCAAACTGGCTGGACAAGACCGGGTGTGGCCTGACAAAGATGGGCACAAAGGATTTCAAGGACAACAGTGAGGTCTGTCGCCAGTGAATTTGGGAGGCTTATTGAATGGTATAGTTTTGGTGGTTAATGAACGTATTTTAGGTAAAGGGTCATAGTCAGACCGGATCGACCACCTGAATCCAGTCCAGTTTTTAAGAACATGATACTAGCCACATGAAATATTATCTCCTAGCTTGTAATATTTAATAAAATCTTATAACTTAAACTAAGGCAAGTTTACCATTTAAAAACCATTTTGCTAACTATATTTGATAACAACGATTATGATATAAATATTTGTCAAACTTGTCTAACAAGGTGTAGAATAAAAAGCAGTGTGTATACCTGTGGATGGCTCGTCTAGAATGACTATTGGGGGATCTCCAACCATTGCAATTGCAACAGATAATTTGCGCTTGTTTCCACCACTAAGGGAAAATGAAGGCTTGTCCGCATGCTTCAACAAATCAAACTCCTCTAACTTTTCCATTACAACCTGTTCATATGGCTTGAAGCATTATGGATCCAACATGTGATTTCACTATGTACCAAATCATACAATTAATGTCAAATTTCTCCTATGCAGAATATTCAATATTTGATTGTGAAGGAGACTTGATTCAGAAGCAATCCTGACCTCAATCTCATAAATATTGGACAACAGTAAACTGGATCATCATTATTACTACTTCTCTCTCTTCTTCTTTTTTCTTTTTTTTTTTCAAAGAGAAACAAAAAAGGCTTAGCAAAACATACTAAACCAGATTCTCTAACTAACACATTCAACCACAAATTGAGGAAAAGGACCTAGAAGAAAGACATGTCATTGATGCACAATCAAATTCTTGCATATCAAGTATGAACCAGTTTTAAGTCGGTTTTGACTATCATCATCAGAAAGAGATTCTGATTAAACCACCTGCTCAAGGAATAAAAATTTACTGTAAGGCTTGAACTAAATTACATACATCATCTATCCTGTATTCTGGAACTCCTTTTATTCTTGCATAAAGCTCAAGATGCTCTTGGACAGTTAGAAATTCTAATAGAGCATCGAATTGTGGGCAATATCCGATCTGAAAGTGAATTTAAAAAAAAAAAAAAGTCAACTAGGTTAAATCAGTATATTATAAATAAAGTGTACATTTCAATTAAAAGAAAAAGGGAATATAAAAAAATATACATGCTGACGAGCGGCCTTGGGATTGGAGCATATGTCTTTGCCAAAAATATAAGCAGTTCCACCAGTTGGCGATTCTTCTCCTGCGTGGTAAATATTTGGACAAAAGCATGCAGAGTTGCAGATACTTTAGTTATTAGCTATTGAAAATTAGAACTCTCTATGGTGGTATAATTGTTGAATATCCACATCATTGTCATGTTCCTATAAAGTCTATCATGCTGTAACTGCATAATACCCTCAGGAAAAGTAAAACAAATATATGAAATAACAAAAAGGGACAACATTCATTATAGAGAAATGTTATATACCATATTTTTATCCTACGACTATCCCACAATACTGACGTGATAATCCCATCCAACCTTTGGATAGTCATTGTTAGAAGAAAAAAAAATCCAAATGATTGATAGGGACTGTCACATTAGAATTGTGAGATAAAAATATGGTTTCTAACATTACTCTTCATTATATAGTAATCCCCTCAATTCTCATAGAAACTTATGGCAGGGATAAGATATGCTTTGACATTCCACAGATACAGTATTCATGTATTGGCTCATAATATTTTATATTTATATACCAGACAGCATTGAAAGTGTTGTGGTTTTCCCAGCACCATTTGTTCCTAAAAATCCAAAACATTCTCCTGCTTGAACTGAGAAAGTCAATGACTGTACTGCAACTTTTGAGCCGTGATGCATACCTCCAGGATACACCTGAAATTGGTATAATACAATAATGGAATGGGGTGGTGTTGGTCTTACAAAATTGGACTTAAAGAACAAGTAATTTTATTCAAAGCAAGTGATACCTTCTGAAGATTACGCAAATAGATGATGGCATTATGAATTGAACCTGAAAGTACCCTGTGTCTTTCTATTTTCACATCTATGTCTTCATCAAGATCAAGAGCAACAGTTTTTGAGGAAGGTTTCAAGAGAGGTTCTAAATAACTAGAAGGGCCTGGCTGGAGACCTTTCATACTCCACCACTGCTTGATTCTGACAGGATTCAATTTGTGAGAAGGCCAGAGTTCAAGCCCAAGTGTCAAGAGGAAGTAAATAATGCTCTGCCAGAGGAGAGAAAATTGAATTGAATCAGAGGAAGCCCATTTCAAAAATTAGTTTCCATTTTTGTTTCAAGCACATTTTTAAAGAGAATATAAGAAATGAGGTTGCGAGCATGCTCCAAACTTTCCACTGATACATCTATGTATGGGTAGAGTGTCATGCTTTAAACTAGTGGAAGTCCATGCCAAATACCAGCCATGAAAAATAAATTTAATTGGAAAAAAAAAACAAAAAAGAACATATTTTTCTTTCATTGCGTTACATCAAACAGACATCTTGCGTTCCACGTGAATATTTAGTTTTCATCTGAATGGCACCAAGCTAGAAGTAGTTTTGCCACTTTATTACACGAACCAACTAGATAAAGTAGACAGATCAGCAAAAATGGGCGTTTTTATCATTGATAAAAGAAAAACTAAATGGCAATCAAAATTTCAGTTAGAAAAACTTCTGAATGAGCCACATCTACATGAAGATAGAAAATTACAATTGTTGGGATCTCAAAATGGATGTCTATTTTGTGAATCTATGGCATGAGAAATTTGTGGAAATGGGAAGGTGGTATCCTCTGTCCTTTACCGATTAGCCATAAATAGCAGACCAACAGACTCAAATTAAGTTCAGGGTTCAAGCAACCCAAGGTAGATCGGAATGTTTGTATCAATTTTGTGATCTTACATACTTTTTACATGTCAAAAGAGAAGAACTTGGGTTACAAATTGGCATGGATATCCTGCATACCACGTGGCCCACTAAAAAACCAATTGACTGCATAGGAATTTCAATTGTATGGTCCCAGCTCACCGACATAGAAACCAAGGAACTGATTTCTTATAGAACATCACTTAAGACAAACAATTACTTCAAAAGGAAAGAGGATGTTGCTCTTCAGCGTTGTATATAGTGGGTAAAAACTCCACTTTTAATGTATATAAAAGCACAGATGGTAATGAAACATGGACAATATTATTGTAATGTACCTTTCTGTTTGATTGTATTTGGCTAGGATTCCAATTGTAATTGATTCTGTTTTGTGGCTTTCTGGTTTAAGATTTGGTTGTGATGAATTGTTTGGATGATGGAAAGATGGGAATGATTGGATTACTGTAAGGAATAGAGAAAATAAAATTGATAGGCTAATTCAAGGTTAGCCCAACCTCCAGAGTACTGTTTTGAGTCAGGCTAATTCTTCAATGATTTACAATCTTGCTTCCCGACCCATTTTATTCAACTCAAATTCAAAGACAATTAACTGGGCTTAACTAATTCTATAACCGACTACTAACTGATTACCCAATCAAAATACAAAATGTCTAACAGTCCAACAACCCAAACCCACTAATCTCACTGAGCTGGATTACATGGACCATTATTCTAGCTGGACTACATTCCCCACTACTACTAGACCCGTTACATACATTATTCAGCAAGTATTTGAAGATACCAAAATTACCTAATGCTAGTTGCTCTCCTCTTTTCCGTTAGTTATTAGTGACAAGTTTTCTTTCTCTGGCTCAGGTTCTTTAGTTTGAGTTTTAAAAAAAATAAGTGGATGTTCCTACCTAAACTAGGGTTTCTTAGTTTGGCCTTATTTAAGCACAGATTCTTCTTTTGCTTTTCTTCAACTATAATCAGTTATTGCCAATTGACAACTAAAAAAGATAAACTCCCTTCTTTTTTTTCCCACTAAAACACATATAACCTTTTCTTTTTTTTCTTTCTTGTCATTCAACGATGTAAACATAAAATAATCATCATGTTTAAATTTTATAAGTACCTTTACACCTATTTTTTTTTATTACGTAATACTCACTCAAATTTTTCATGAGCAACACGCATGATCAAAAGGCTAGTCAACATAATAAATTGTAAACAAGCATATAGCTTCATGCAGGATTGAGATAAGAAATGAACCTCAAGACCAAGATAACAAATTGAGGCGCCAGTAACATTCCAATCAAAAACCCCATCACTTGATTTATCTTTCATCCCTTGCCGTAGAAGAGCCAACGAAGCAAGCCCGTCAGCAAAGCAAAACCCTGGAGATAATCTGAAGAAATTCTGGAAGGATATATAACAAATGTAAGGAAAGATGAGATGGTTATTATCAGCATAAATGCTGACCATATATAGAGGGAAAAAATATTTAGTCACAGGACAATAGAACTGAGTAGCCCTTTATCAAGTGATACCTAATTATAGACTGATTGCTCTTGATATTGTTGTATAGCTTATACATCAATAAAACAATAGCAAAACTGGTTCAAAATTGCACATAATTCTTTTTTTTTTGATAAGTAATAAACTGACTTTATTAAAAGCGTCAGGCGCCCCTTAGTACACCGGCAGTATACAAGAGAAAACGCAAAGCTGGGTGCTTTTCTGATGGAGTAAAGTATTGTAGATGGTAATACTTTCCCAAGAGAATTGACAGCATTGAAGTCAATCTAAAAGGAACACAGTTTGGTAGACAGGTTTCTCATTTAGTTGTTTTATAGTAAAATCTTGTCAAATACAAAACTATATAATAACAATCAAAGTGAAAAATGATTAGGTCAAGAGATAGGGTTGAGGACTTGATTTACGGAAGGGCTCAAGATGAAATTTCTCAGACCACTTATGTAGTAAGTTTCAATTTCTTAACGGTGCTGGTGATTCACAGGTTGTTTTGAGGTTTAAGGTCATCAATGAATGACATGTACGACCTCAATTGACAAATATCAGTAAATGAAAGCTGTAGTCCAATGTTAAAAAAGAATTCTAATGCAGTTGTTGGGGTACAAAATAGGGCTGGGGGATTTATGTTATGGAAGGACTCAAGACAGACATTTCTCTGACCATTTCTGTAAATTAAAGTTTACATCTATTAAATGTGTAGGTGATTAACGGATAGGTTTCAAGTTAAAGCCATTATAATGAATGCCTTTCCACACCCAAAGTTGACAATCTAAAACAGGAACAGTATACAACCTTAAGAAAAGTATTTGCACTTGCTGTTGTCCGTAGAAGCCCCATAATGAATGAGATAACCATAAGAATGAGTCCAGTGAAAAAGTGAACCAAGAGAACCACATTCTGCAAGATGACGGAAAACATAAGCACTCATGGAAGTATAGGCACAATGCACCTTGGAGTATATTGAGAAATGAAAATGCCCACCTGTGCCATGGTGTGGTCAGAAAAGAAAAATGTAAGGCAATATGTTAATGACGCAGTTGATAATCCATATCCCAAGAGCATAAGGACCGTTGGCAAGACACAACCCCTTCCAATAAATTGATCCAGACCTACAGAAATTTAATATACAACACAAAGAACAAAATGAGTGTTAACCATGACAGAACTGTGCAGCACAGTGACGATATAAAAAAACAGTAATTGTTAATCTTTACCATAATGCTTTCAAAATGTGAGAGGGAAGGGAAAGGAAATGGAGGACAGTGGGGGTAAATGAAGGAAAGCTACCTTTCCTTTGTTGTTTGGTTTTCTAGGATACAGCAGGAAATCTAGGGGGCCCAAGTGAAATAGGACACAAACTCTCTCTATCGGTTCTTCCTCAAAACCCAGATCTGCAAGAGGAAATATGCTAGGCCTAGAGGGGAGAAGAATCCCACCATGTTTTTTTTTTTTTGGTTTTTATCAAATTTCCTCAACACACACATGCATGTATACAGAATGCGGAGAGATGTTATCGTCCCTTTTTCTTTCACCCCCTTCGCTTTTCTGATTTTTACCCTCCAACAAAAATAATCGTAAGAGTCAGCTAGGAAGGGAACCTGGGTATGAAATTCAGAAGTATTCTTACAGTTTCTTGACATTGGTGAAATTATTATCATTGGAAAGGATGAATCACAAGAACTGTGCAAATACATCAGTTCAAGGTTCATGTTGCTGCAACAATGGTCTGGTTAGAGAATAATTCTCCATTGCGGAAGCCACAACAAAGCTTATGGGCCCTTTTTCCCAATAATTCTCCATCTATTATGCGGTAGGTTATTATTTTGGTTATTTATGTCTTTTAGGTTCTTTTCATTAGGGTTCTAATGTAGGATCAGGATTTATTAAATCGTAGAGCTGAAGTTTGCCTTTCTTTAGTATTTTCTTTCTAACATTATAAAAGGGTTGTAATTCCCACATTTGAAAGTATGGCAGATTATTGAGAATTGACAGCTTAGAGCTTTGTTTCTTCTATTTTGTATCTTTCTATTGTTCTGTTTCTTTCTCATTCATCTTCCACTTCCCTTTTAATCTATTATTTTGTCTCTCTACTTCTCTGTGATCAATCTAAAGATAAGATCAAATCAGATCTACAAACAACCTTATAAGCCCATCAAAACTTTCCACTATCAAACCCTAACGAACCCTACCCATTTCAACAGCAGACCCTAACTCTAATTCCCCAAATTAGAGGTAGAAGTTGCAGGATTCAGCCACTGTCCTGAATTAGTTCAGCTATGCTATAAAATTCCCAAAAGAAATTTTGACATGTAAACTTTCCATCTATTATTATACCTTTTTCTGTAACATAAGTGGCACCACTAGAATCCATCAATAATCAATTTTCTCCCATCTATTATGTATCATATAAGTTAGCGATAAAGATGTATATCGGTGTCCATGGCTATAGATGCACTCCTCCTAGGATTGGCTATTGCCCACTATCTCCAGACACAATTGTGAAGAGCATTACAAAGTCGCTATATGTTTCCACTCCCAAATTTACTATTGCTGTTATAGTTGAATGACTGCATTGTTGGCTAACTATTGACAAATGTGTAGGTAGCTTATAAAAATTTGCATTACTTCACTATAACTGGTGTCCCCTTTCAAGCACTCCAACACCCACAAGAAAAATAATGTATTTCACAAACGCCAAGTTGAAAAACATATCTTCATTGATTGATGATCTCCTTATTTCCATACATAACACCCTGATCTTTCTTAATAGCAAAAATTATAAATACACTATAACATAACTCAGAGAGATGGTAAAAGTAATGATATTTGAATTGAAACATTGGGTCAAACATCTAACATATCCCCAGAGCATTCAAATCATTTAATGTCATCAAACTTTCAACATTGCCAGTTGATTTTTTTTTTAATTTTTTTTTTCCCTCACAAGTATCAATAAGTTCACTAATAATAGTGATCAAAGTTAAGCCCAAATAAAGTCTGAATTCATGGTAAGATAAAATCACAAGTGGAAGTATACGGACGTACCAAAGACGTAAAAAAGAATTATTGCAAAAGATGAAGGAAATAAGAAGCTGACGAAGTCCCATATATATGTAGACGACCAATACGAAAGTACAGAAACCTGTGGAAGGATATATTAATATAAAATAAATTCCATAATAGTACTGATGAAACAAATACAAGAAGCCAATTTTTTGTTTGCCCAAAAATAAAACTTACCCCACTTATTAGTTGTTGGTGCTTAGCTTTTACTTCACGTTCCTGCATTAAGATCACATAAATTATTTTGCCAAGAAACAAGAAAGTAGAGAATACTTGCAGTGCAAAAGCTATACAAACACACACGTAACATGCTTCTTTTTGTCTTCAGGCTTGATTCTTATAACTATTTGTTTGATTCAGGCAATACAATTGAGCAATGACTTGAATTAGAATGCCCTCCCTAGCTTGACATTAAGAACTGCATGAGTCCTGAAACTTGAGCAACTCAATTGCATTTCTCTCTTCTACTACCTTCTTCCCCTCCTGCCAACACCAACTCTTAACCCTACTTGGTATAAAAAACACTGGATATAGATCCATGCAATGCACGCTCATATAAAGGCCTGTTCTATTCTCTCCTTCATTACTATATTACTATATTACTATCATAGTTGATATTTTATTATTATCTGATCTAGCACCAAATGAAAAGATCCTTGGAGATGGTTGTTGATATATACACCTAGCATCTTGTTAAGAAAACAAACAATATGCAATTGTTGTCAAATTTCATTAAAGGGATGATGTACCATTATTTGTAAGACATAGCAATTTTTGTAAGTAGTTTTAAACTTCCACTTCAAATGACACTTTTATTCTTCTTCACTTTTTTTTTTTTTTTTTTTTTTTCAGATAAGTATACTTTAAATGACAGCAAACAATTAAGTAAGAAAGGCCATACACAGTTGCTAAAGTATATATTTCAGATGTAGCTTTCTAGAAAATACCTTTACAATGGGAACCGCAAATGAGGCAGGAATGAAAGAGAAGGCAATGCTAACAATAACTGCTGCAGAAAATGCATCAAGATCCTACAAATTTAAAATGAAAATATATGAATCTTTGTGTATCAATCAAATTGAAATGTCTAAAAATTGCCAACACCCAAATCCTCTCCCCTCCCTCTTTTCCCTAGAAAGAACAAAAAAAAGGACATAGCACAACTGCATCATGATGTTGAGATGCTACCTATGGTAGGTCTGATAATGTTCACATGGTTACAACAATAAAATGACAATCTCATTAAAAAGTGTCAAGCTTTTTCATGGTAAGGAGCTAAATCATCTTGCCAAGCATGGCAATTTGATATTTCTTCATGATATCTTCTTTTGAAGGTTTAATTAACCATTTTACATTTGTAGCAACATCTATCTATATATATATATATATATATATATATATATATATATATATGAATAATAAATTATTAAAAAGCTTAAGGCGCCCCTAAGTACACAAGCAGTATATATAAGAGGCTCAAACCCAAAACCCACAAAACAACAAAACCTAAAACCCACGAAGCCCTCAACGCTAGGCAGCGTGAGACTTGCCTTTCCCCTGCCTAGAGGATGCACCCTTCGTATCGTAGAAAGGGAAGTGTACATAAATCATACTTTCTTTCTCTTTTTTTGATGAACAAGTAAGCTTTTCATTCAACAAAACTAAATCAATACAACCAAAACAGCATCAAAGCTGAAACATACATAAATCATACTTTCTGTTATATAATCATACTTTATGGATAAATCATATTAAAATGAAAGGGAATTATACATGGCGTTGCAAGCGCTGGCTTTCCGTCATTGGCAGAGGATGATTACGTGTTTGAATTGTCATATTTTTGTTATGAGTAGCGAGCCTAAGAATCGCAGCATTCATTAAATTGATAAAAGTTGGAGCAGCATGCTGACAAGAGCTGTTGTGTAGTACAGTGTACCCTAAACTTCCATCTTCATTCTGGTCATCCATCACAATCGCCCCATACCTGCATGTAACCATGATTACATTCTTATATACACTTAAAATACTCAAGTTAATTTCCAGTAATCCATGTTGTTGGATATCCATCTATTTTATTTCTATTTTGGCTAATTGCTGATGAACTATTATGAGTCTCAAGACAATTGACTATCATCTAGAAAATCTAAGTTTATTAATATGACGGTATTTTCTATGTTGAAGGAGTTTAAGATCACTAGTGTAATCAAGGGGATGAACCAAGCCTTCAAAGCAAAATATTATCAATCAATTATTTTAGTTGTCAATATCATTTCCAAAAGTTTAGCTTCTGTTCACTTGGTGGATTCAAGATTTCGTAGTGGATTCTAGGATATTCAATAGTTATAGAAGTTGGCAAAAGCCCTTTTCATCACTTCCATTTTGCATAAGTTGGTATCAAACGGGCATGATAGCAAATGAGCGCAATGACAGCCCTTCCAGCAACACCAATCACAGTGTCAGGATCTTTCGAGAGCCAAATTCTGAACTTTTCCAACAAGAGAACCAACATACTTTGCATGCTAGAACAAAGTTTTGCAAAATGTGCAAGCAACCTTTGCTTGGCTCCTCACAATCAAGATCGTGTTGGGGATAGGATTTTCCCTGACAATGGGGCTCGCAGTCAACCTAGACTGAGTTCCTATCCGCACTAACAATAATGCTATAGATATGCCTGCAAGATGCGGTAGTGATGGAAGCTATAGGCATACTGGAAGAGGCGACATAATAGTGAATGGTGAATACGATGGAGTTCAAACAAATGATTTTGACGAGAGATGGTCATACCAGTGTATACAACAAATTTAAAGAATACAGATATACCGAGACATATAAATGTGAAGAAGAATTGCAGACATGTTGCAAAATACAAGCTTGCCGAGGAATTCAGACATTCAAGGGAATATGAATGGGGCGAGAGACGTAGAGGTAAATACGAGCATGATGAGAATTTCATGGGTACCAGATCATATAACAGTACTACTGAATAAAGTAGCTCTAGATAGACTGGCACCTTAAGGTGGCTTGGCTATGATGACCTGGAAATTTTTTGCATAACAATGATCTACCTAGTTTCCGTGGTTTTGAAGATTTTGATGAATGGTTAGAAAAAATATAGGAATATTTTGATTACATGGGGATTTCAGAGGAAAAAAAGCGAAAAAGGTGACCAAGAAGCTTAGGGATAGAACATCACCTTGGTTGGAATAGCTAAACTGTTGGATGGCATGACTATGGTTATCTGGAAAATTTTTGCCAGAACATGATGTATCGAGTTTAGAAGTTTTGAAGAATGAGTCGAGGAATATTTTGATTTCATGGGGATTTAGGAGGAGAAAAAAGGTAAAAGAGTTGCCAAGAAACTTGGTTGGAATACCTAAATGTCTACAAAAACCCAAAGGAAAAAAGGATTAGTTTGTAAATGATACAAGATGAAGCACTTGCAAAAGGCTCAATTCCAACCAAAATAACTATAATGAGGAGCTACCACCAAAGTACAGGCACTCGACAATATGAGCACGACAGAAGATTAAGCCAACAGTCAATGATACAGATGCAACCGAAAAATACGAGCACAGCCAACAATGTAGACTCATCCAATAATATGGAGGCAAACCTACAGAACAACAATCAGGTCAATGATACAGACGCAACCACCTGAGATTCAAGAATAACAAATGGAGCAACTAAAATTGAAGGTACAGTCAAAGCAGTTTGCGACACAAGCATCTAATGATACAGAAATCGCCTATGAGGAACCGAGCAAAGAAACTCAAGAGGGTGATACAGAGAGAAGAGATAGACCTGGGATTTTAAAAGGTTGAAGAAAACATGGTTGAAAGTGTGGATCAATTGCTAGAGGAGGTTGTCAAATGTGAAAGTGGCCAATAACCCACAAGTCCTAGGAACTTGTTTCTTAAGACAAGGAATTTGCGCTGGTAGATTTTGTTAGGGTGGAAAATTCCAATTTGTTCAAAGTCCTCTATTGACTCCTATTGAAAATAAAGTGAAGAGTGAGAAGATCCATTTCAATGGGTTGATAGATTTATCTTTACTATCGATTCTTATCTAGAGGATGTTATGAACGACAATGCGTCATGAAGCATCTCAGAGCATAGGTTACAAATTTGGGAAGAAATCAAAGGAACCAAGGTCAGTAATGTGTAAATCAACATAATTCTCATCTTGATATTGGTGGATTAAGACTCAAGAACCATTACACGTCTCAAGACCATTGACTATCATCCAGAAAATTTGTGTTCGTTAGTCCAATTGTACTTCCAGGGTGGAATGACTGTAATATTAATGGTGAAAAATAATGGGTTGTACTACTCTCCAAGGAAGAATGTTATTAATCAATTATTCAGTTATCAATTTAAATCCTAAGAGTTTCTCTTCTTTTCACCTTGTCGATTCAAGGGTTCCTAGTATATTCTAGGGCTAGTAGTGAATTCTAAGGATTAAACGGTTATAAAAATTGGCTATAGTCCTTTCCATCACTTTCATCCTTCGTCAGAAGTGTACATATCTGCTCTATTATTACAAAAATTCTTTCCATGACTATGATTTTAATTTCCACTAACATCATCTTAACAAATAACAGAAAGCCAAAAAGAATAAAGCAAATCAGATATTCGGGTTAACACACCTTGACTGGTAGGATTCATTAAAGCTGGACATCAAAAATTCACTCATAGAAAGTAAAACTGGACCCAAAGTTGGCCCTGCCACCTCGATTGCATCAGCTAATGCCTTTTTTGAATCTGGGAATTTATATGAACTCGGTTTAAAGCTTTGAATCCACCCCCCTTCAACATACTGTGCAATCTGCAGCATAGATAGCTTTTTAGAGGAAGAAATCACTACATTCTCATTCCATCAACAAGTAGTTAAATCCACTACTTTGAAGACTAACGCAAGACATCACAAAGAAAAACATGGAGCACCAACATGAATTAACGTGACTAACAAACCTCCTTTGCAATAGGCCAGGACATATCAAAAGGAATTGGACCACCACCACCACCACCGCGTAATAGTGGATTAAATTTTGAAGTTGTAAAGGTCAGAGACCGCTGATCAGGATGTGGCTTGAGCTTGAGAAAAAGAAGTCCAAAAAGCAAAAAGACAGCAGGAATTAAAAGCTGGAAAACAATTGTTTTACGGTCTCTCCGAGCAGATGTCATCCTTTTTATGAATAATGCTCTAGAATGTTGCCAGAATGTTGACCTTGAAATGAAACAACAGCAACAGCACTGCCTACTTAAGAAGTTTATGAAACTCAAAACTGTAGCAAAAATTAAACCACAAGCTCTCCCCACTTTGGTTGATATGACCCCAAGAATGCATTTGTAATTTCCAAGAACTTTGGAATACAAATTTTTTTTGGGAGCATGATCATGAGAAGCAAGAGAAATGACAGCATCAGGTAAAAGAAAGCCTTCATTACGCTCAATGCATTCCACTTCATCATAGTCACATCCTGCAACTCTCAGGAATACCTCCTCCAGAGTTGTTACAGATATACCATAACTTTCGATGCCAAGATAGTCTTTGTCCTCACACCCACTCGTTTCAGAGTTACCAACTGATCTTTTCATGCAACTTTCAATTTCCCTAAACATACTTTCAAAAGATGATGAAGATGCTAAAGGAAGCTTGAAGGAAATCTCGGTTCCAACCTGCAAGTGAAAGGGAAGATCAACAGTAGTAACATCAGGTCCATCTACTTGAGTTATAAAGTGAGAGCAGTACCTCACTCACACATGTTGCTGATGGAATATGACGGTATACAATATCAGAAGCTACCGAGGCAGTAGGTGCAGACTGAAAGGAGAAGAACATAAAACCCGCAGATAGCATGTCAGTGCTCAAAAAATATAAGGAAACAACCATCCAATGGAATGAAGAGGAAAATAAATGAAAATTGGAGCACACCTTCACTAGTGTTAGTGTATAACCAACCCCATACTGATGCTTCAAGAAAAGGGAACTGTTGAAAAAATGAGCATCCAGAACAAGGAATTTTAGAGATATTTAATACTTTTCATAAACCTAAAAACAATGTGTTGAATTTTTGTCACATATGATTCAATTAGTTACAACATTTATATTCCAATAATGGAGGCCAACATGAAGGGCTCAAGTTTGACACACAGCTTTGGTCATTCTCAGAAGGACTTCCAGAATGACTGTGCCGAGGAATAGTAAGAAGGGGAAAAAGGGGAAGATATTCAATTAGACTGAAGTTTTTTCTTTTCTTTTTCATTCCCTTCAAGAATGATTACATATGAAAATAGTTGGAAACAGAGTAAATGAGGAAAAAAGAAAGAGATACTTTTCATTCTGTTATAATATAACCCTATAAGTAAAATAAAAATTGATCAACCCACTTCTTAAGAATAAGAATTTGTCAGTTCTCTTGTTTATCAATTCAAAACAGACATATCAATGTGTCATCTTCTAGATCCAAAGCCTATTCCCATCATCTCTTTCTTTTTGTAGAGAAATGAAAGCATTAAAGTGAAAAATGTATAGAAAAGAATATAAGATCTTGTAAGAAAGCGAAAAACGAATGATTACTTTCTATCATATAATGTTGGTGAATTCACCTTCCACAGCCTACAGCAAGGTCATTGAGCTAACTAGATTTCCTCCACTGGTTGTGCTGAGGTCTACAGTTCTACTTTCCTTCTAATATGAATTTCAAATTGGTGAGCTTGGTTATGATGAATCTTGCCAGTGATGACAAACTACAAAAGCAAGTTGATGGGAATATGCTTGGTTATGCTTGTTGGCTTATTTCCTAATGGCTTAAACTTTAGAAACCAAAACTAATGTATGAAAACCTGGTTTCTATGAGGTCTTTGGTTCTGATAGTCTCCACTTTTGTAATTTATTATGTTCTATAAGTTGCAGGGCCCACAATAGGTCCAGTGTTTGTTTGGCCAGCCTCTTGGGAGGGAGGACATTAGTGTGTGGTATGCTTTGGCACACTTTGTAACAGTTTAAGCATTTTTTGTTATAAATAAAAATACCAATCTCATTAAAAGCATGAGGCGCCCCTAAATACATAGGAAGTATTTAATGCTGATGTTTCATCAACACAAACCTAGTAGGGTACAGAATAATATGTAGATGAGGAAGCCTTAAGTGGCCGTTCTGCCTTAACAGAAGCAAGAACACCATTAGTCCAGGCATTGCATGTGCTCTGTTAAAGAGAAATATTAAGTAAAGAGTTTTTGAAGAGAGAGAGAGAGATTACAGCTAAGATCTAACATTACAAAGATCTAGAAACTCCAATAAAGAAAGAGAAGAGAAACCCCCCAACCTTCATCCAATCAAACAGAGAACTCAGGATAAAGACTTCAACCCCATTACTGAAACTGAGTTCTCAAATGTTTTGAGTATTCCTCTCACCCCATATACTCCAAATAAGACAAAGTGGAATGGCTACTCCACCGTATGTGAAATTTTTTTTGACATCCTAATAGCTCCACCACAGACTTAGGTATAACCAAAAATAACTGAAACAAAGAAAAAACCGACAACCATAACTCCATAGCCTCATCACAGTTGAGAAGAAGATGATCAATTGTCTCGCCACTCGCTTTCCACATACAACAGCAATCAACTATCACTTTCTGTCTTTCTGAAATTATCTACTGTTAATGATTTTACCATGAACCAGTGTTGAAGAAAAAAAAACTACCTTGCAGGACCTTCTACCTTCCAAATTGAATGTTAAGGAAACTCAACTACTAAGCCTCCTCCTAAAGTCCGATAATAAGATCATACATCAAAACCTAACCTTTTGACTTTGTTGATTCCAAAAACCTAATCAAATTCTTTTATACCACTCCTCATTTAATCTACATGGCTCTCGCCTTCTTCCTCAATATTGAACTCCTTGATTTTCCTTTTTTCTGTTTAGGCTAATATTTTCAAAAATCCCCATCTCCTCATGTTAAAGAACTCAAAAAGACATTTCATTCCAATCATTGGTTGGATCCCTTCCAAAAGGCAAACGTTCGAGGTCAGATCTTTTTATCATGTGCTTAGCTCTCCCGCTGGCTCTTTTTTCCCTTGGAAGAGCATTTGACGGAATAAGGTACCTTCGAGAGTAGCAATCTTTATTTGGACAGCAGCGTCAAGGAAGATCTTGACTTTGGATAACCTAAGAAAGAGACACGTCATAGTATTGTATTGGTGTTGCATGTGTAATAAGAGCGAGAAATTCATCGATCATCTTCTACTCTACTACGAAGTAGCTAGAGATCTGTGGGTATCAATTTTCCATCTTCACAAGATAGAGTGGGTCATGCCCCAACAAGTGGAGTTATTGGCTAGTTGGAGAGGCCAAGTTGATAGCCACCATAATATAGAAGTTTGTAGGACAGATCCCCTTTGTTTGATGTGGTATATTTGGAGAGAACGCATTACCCGAAATTTTGAAGATTGTGAGAGAACGGTGGTCGAGTTAAAAGCTATTTTGTTAAAAACTCTTTATGGTTGGATGGCAACTTTCAACAGTTCTCTCTTTCTCATTGTCTAGAATTTATGGATTTTTTTAATCTTTTTCTTCTCCCTAATTGTGTCTTTTTTATAAACTTCATGTGTACTTGGTTGCACCCCTTTGCACTTTCTAATAAGATTGAATTACTTATCAAAAGGGGGGGGGGGGGGGGGGGGAATCTACAATTTTCTTCATAAATTAAGGGCTTTGATAATTTCTACTCTGACTTATTATCCAAAAGAAGAAGCCGACAAAACAGGTGTTGACAAGAGAGAAAAGTAATGATTAACAAGTAGGGTTTGGAGTCGACAATCTAAACTGGAAGCAGCAGAGAAATAAGCCAAAAAAAATAAAAAGAAAACAAAAACCCAGAGTATTACAGACTGATGAAATCGCATATGAACTAAAAGTTAAAGAGTATACCATGTGAAGTTGATTGTCCTCTATAACTCATGAATTTTACATAGCAATAAGAATGCATACATAATTGAGTAATGCCTAGGGGAAATAATGAGGCTTTCCATTTGGTTCCCTCTAAGAAACTTAGGCTTCAATGGAAAATTGAAGTATACCGTCTTCTAATCGTGACCCCTACTAGTCAAGGAAGAAGAAGAAGATAAAAAAGAAAAAGGAGATCAGAAATTTATTTATAAGAGGATATACCTTCCACAGCATCTCAATGAACCATTAGCCATAATAGCTATTCGATCTCCTAGTTCATCAGCTTCATCCATCGAGTGTGTTGTCAGTAATATTATCCTGCCCTTTTTTTTTTTTTTTATTAACTGCCATGTCAAGCGCATTGAGTATGGATCCATTCCACTAGTAGGTTCATCTAGAATAATTACCTGTAATGATAAAAAGACGGAAGAATTTCAGTAAACTCTTAAGGAAAGTAACAAAAATGTGCAACCAAATTGTTTCACCACCTTGCTATCTCCTATTAGTGCAATTCCAAGAGACAATTTCCTCTTCATGCCACCAGAAAGAGCCTTAACAGTTGTGTTGGTTTTATCAGCCAAACCCACCTGGCCATAATAACAGCAGAAAAATAACCATCGCTTAATCCCAAAGCACAGAAATCACAAAAAAAAAAAAAAAAAAAAAAACAAAACAAGAGGAAGAACTCAAATGTTTTACGGTAGTCAACTATCATAGCACATTGGATAAGGGGATTAAATAACATAAAGCATGCCAGCGGAATAAACAGCAAAAATAAAGATACTAAGATCTACAATTTCAATCAACTCCATATGATGTCCATGTATGTCATAGAAAGTCCATAATACACATTATGATGTCTATAGAGTCTAGAACAATCAGTATACACTGTTGCCAGCTACTCTACTTTGCATAAGATGTTAACCATTCAAACAAGTTGGAAATTTGGTATTCTTGTAAGATAACCGGATCAACTTATAACAAACAAAAGCAAGGGTTTACCTACCATTGGGGGCATTACCTACTCTAGCCCGAAAATTTGCACATACAACACTAAGCCATCACTATAATGTGCCTCTTTATAAGGTTGTCCAAGGTCAAGATCCTCTCTTACATTGTTGTCCAAACAAAGAAATCCACTCTTGAAGGAGTCTTATTTCTCCGGATGCTCTTCCAAGAGAAAGAAATATCAGCAGAGGGCTAAGCGCATGATAAAAAGATTTGACCTCAAAATGCCGCCTTTTGGAAGGGATCTAACAAACCCTATCCTCACCATTTCGACATAACATGATGGAGTACAAGAGATTAAAGAACAAAGTGACCATCTCCAATCCCAATCATGCATGGATCTGATGAAAGTAATGCTCCATTGATAGGTATCGTTCAAAAACAACATATGGTCTACCATCGAGAAAGCTTTCTTCAAGGACTGATTTCCACATCATTCATCATGCCAAAACCGAATCTTAGACCTATCTCCCACCCAAAATCTCACAAATTTAGAGAAAACACCCCACCCCCATCTAATCAACACCCCCAACCTATAGGAACCGTACACTGCAATGGAGCACCACACACCCCACATGCTCTCATATTTAGCTTTCACCACCGATCTCCACAAAGCCTCCCTCTCAGTCGCGTAACACCAAAGTCATTTTCCCAAAAGAGTTGGTTAAACAAGATCAAGTTTCTAACCCCCAAACCGCCTGGGGAAAGTGGAGTACAAATCTTGGACTAACTGACATAATGGAATTTAAACTCGTCAACGACTCCGACCCACAAGATATCCCGCTAATACGATTAGAAACTCCAATTGGGATGGGGAAAAGGGGTAGAAAATATGTAGGCAAATTGGAAAGAGTGCTTTTAATCAAAGTGATCCTGCCACCCTTTGAAAGATAAAGTCGCTTCCAACCTGCCAAATGGCGCTCCATCTTTTCAATATAGGAGATGAACATAAACTACACTAAACTATTACATCCAATACATTTGGAACGCCCTCAACAATCTCACATTTCCAAATAAAGGAAAAGATGTTGGAAAAAAAATGACACCAAATCAAATATGCTCATGTTTCATCAATAGACAAGGCCTCGCACCGACTGAGGAGATCGAAAACCAAGATATGGCCTATTTATTGGACTGGCAGTTGCAGCTTAGAACCTGGTTGGCAAGTGGGGGCAATTTTGTCTAAAACAAGAATTCACAGAATTTTGTAGAAACGATAATAACACCAATGGCATGAAGCCTTCCAAAATATTCAATGTCAAAAACCTTATGAGAAAGAGGGATACTGGTACAAATGGCAAAATTTGGCAACTCAGGGTGAAGTTTCTTACACCCACATACTGATGAAGATGATTAGTTGCTAGGCTTCAGGACTAAAAGCAGGTAAATAGTTTGAACACTTCGTCTACACTTTAGATTAACTTTATGGCCCTTGAATGGTTGAATAAACATACACATAGATGAATGATTACATACACACACAAACATAATCACATGCATGTGCATGCACATGCATCCTTTTTTAATGTCTATAGTGTGGTATACTTAACAAAGTCTTACGTAAAAGTAACACGGTCCAATTGGAGACTAGAGAGTCTCTTCAATTAGATCCAATCTCAGGAGTGGCCGGTAGGGTTTAGCCCATCTGGAGAGATTGTTTTGTGGGATCAGGGAGAGGAAAGTGATTCTCCTCACCCCTTGGGCGTTGTTCCTCCCGACTTACACTTGGAGTGGGAGTCGAATGGTGCTGAGGATGAAGATTCGGCCCTGGCTTTGTTGGATGCCATTGAGGAAGATTTTCATCGGGGTAGTATGGGGAAGCGGTATAAGTTCAAAGGAAGGAGAGAACTGCAGAATCTGAAGAGCTCTATAAACTACGACGTTGTGAGTGTGCAATCTAGGAGTAGGAGAGGAAAGGCTCAGGTTCTGTAGTTTGTGGGTTGCTTGTGGGCTGCGGGTGTTGTGTTTTAGGGTGTAGGTTCCTGTGGGTTTTTGGGTGGATTTCTTGTGTGTTCCTTGTGGGTTGGATTGGGGTTCTTTGTGCTTGTAGGCTTAGGTTCTTGTGGGTTTGTTTGGTGGGTTTCTTTCTTTCTTTTTTTGGGCTGCTTTTTTTTTTTCATTTTCCAGCATTGCGTTTTCTCTTGTATACTGCCGGTGTACTAAGGGGCGCCTGACGCTTTTAATTTTTGATAAGTAATAAGTTGGTCTTATTAAAAGCGTAAGGCGCCCCTCAATACACCGGCAGTATACAAGAGAACGCACCTAGCTAGTGCCTGACGCTTTTAATAAAATCAGGTTATTACTTATCAAAAAAAAAAGTTGTATGGCTCAAATGAACTATATGAGAACCAAAATGCCAGTAAGCTTTCTCGTTGGCATAAGGCGAAAGAAAATAGTTTGAAGGATCTTCCTCCGATATATTAAAAATAATCCAGCAAGTCTTTAGCCACTTCCTATACTTACAGCAGCATTTTCTGCACTCAGGACATCCAACCACATGACATCTCCTTCAGCATCAATCTGATATAGGTTCTTTTGAACAAATTCAGGACAGAAACTGTTTTATCTAAATTAACAAGTCATGCAGTTTCTAAATAAATTCTAAATTGTACCGAGCTCTATCTAAAGAAACAAGTCATGAGATTGCTCGATTTAGTTGTATATTGTGCCAATTCAAATGGTTGGGGACCAAATCTTTAACCATTATACTTTATCCGCAAAGGAGAAACATGATAAAAGGGGAAAAGTTCCTTTACAGCACATCATTTACCGTTAGCAAATATCAAACACTTCCAGGAGTCATAGACCTGATAGTGAAAAAAGCGCACAAGAAACAATAAACACTTTTTTTTTTTTTTTTTTAGTAGGACTTTATAAAGAAGACATGCATGCAAGGCAAAAGATAGCTGAGAATTGGTATCTCACTCTATAGCGGCAAACAACAAACATTTGAGAATACTAAACTAACACAAGCATGCAAGACTCTAGTAGCACAAAGAGGAACTCACTTCATCAATCATATCTGTAACAACTCTCTCCAAAATTTCTTCCTTCACACCCTTCAATGCGGCAAAAATTTCCAAATGCTCTCTCACCTGGATAGAGTAATTCATCACGTCAAAACTAGAAACTAGGGTATACAAGTATCTAGCAACTTAATAAGATAATACCACCAAATAAGAGATCACTACTGAAGAAAATGTATTCAAAAAAGATCAGATAGCTAGAGCTAAAAAATAGAAAATATAAGATGCTGTTCTATTAGCATCCTGGAAGTCATTGTCTGCAATAAAATCAGCATAGAACATTATTGACATGGGTTGATTTAAGATTCATTAGAGCAATTACTTACGCCATTATGTTAGAATAAAAATTAAAATGATTAAATTCACCATTTCCTTTTAGCTTAAGATTTTGGGACAATTGATAAAATAATAACTTATATGTTGAATTAGATGCACATGATTTAAGTTTTAACTTATTAAAGGATTACTGAAAAGATAAAAGAACCAAGGCAACCCAATATGATGGTGTAAACTTTACAATAACTTAAAGATGAAAAAACAAGGGGTAAAAAAGAAAAAATAAAAAACAACTGCAACCTTTAAGCACCAAAACACCCTAACACACCTTGAACCTTGAGTCCTAACACTATGAGAAGTGCCAAGAACCCAGACAGCATAAAGATCTGTAACAACTACCAATCAAGGATCTAACTTGAAAATAAAAAATAAAAAAACTTCTTGTTGCTATCTTAAGAATACATCTAAACTGTTACAGTTTCAAATATATTACTATACAGAAAATGGAAAATGAAATGTGCTTCTTACTTACGGTCAATTCTGGAAAAAGAATATCATTTTGAGGGCACACACCTAATCCCTTCCGTATCTCGTCCTGCAAAACAGATTCCAACAAAAATTCAACTCTACTTCCAAAATAATAGGGCAAACTAAAACAAAGATATTAAATAGAATAAATTGCTAGTCAATGATTCAAATTGTGAACTCCTTAAATTAACATAGTGTAAGCACCACACAATTGCTGGAATGAGTAAATAATACATAATGATAAGAAAATGGTGCTCACCATGTCTGTTATGATATTCTTTCCAAAAACCGTAGCATCCCCTGAAGTAGGAGGAAGAAGGCCAACAAGCATTGAAATGGTTGTACTTTTACCAGCTCCATTGTGCCCTTCAAAAATTCAAATTCAACACACCGAAGTAATGATATATGTCAAGAAATGCAATATGTAAGCTTCTAGTTTTTATGGGGGTGGGTAAAGACAAATGCATTTAGTATCTAGCAGATAAGGAAGCACAACCATAAGTATTTCCTTAAATTTCATTTTTGCTTCTTTATAGGAAGGGGAAACTGCACCTAACAAACCCCCCCCCCCCCCCCCCAAAAAAAAAAAAAAAAATCTACCATGCAATTTGCGATATCCTCCCAATCTTTCAATTTGGTTTATGTATCCAACTGATCAAACATTAGGGTTGCAATGTACCGCATCCGCAACCAAAAATAACAAAAATACCCTGCATGAGATTTTTTTTTTTTTTTTAAAAAAAATTAATAATTTTTTGCGCTTCTTTTTTTCCTCAATTGTTTTTTTTTTTTGTCATTTTAAGGGCAGAAGGGGGCATTGCAATCCCAATGGTAGATCGGTAGAGACGTAGGGTACATTAAAAAAATTAAAACATTGGGGGAACATTGCAAATTGCGTGGTAGATTGAGGAAGGTAAGTATAATTTTCCCTTATAAGAAACTCCAAGGGACAACACCCAGTATTGTTAAGGAATTCTACTTCGGATGGATGTATGTTTAGGTACAAGTATACGTACTTAATGGGCCTCTCCACATCCCAGCTTAAGCTTTTAGGTTAGATACTTTAACATAGGATACTAACACAAAATCTCCACCGAGCTACTTAACAATGAGAAAAGAAAAATCTGAAGAGTGAATCTTAAGCAACTGAGAAGTCAATGAGTACGGGTTGTCTTCCTCAACCAAAAGGTGATAATATACTTGATCCACAATGAGCTTATTTAAGTCCATGAATTCATTCAATGAAACGGGTGTTCTTATGGAACAATGAGTGTGTGGACTATGGAGGACTACTTCAAAAACGTTATGTTAAAGAGAAGCAAATGTACTCTAGAAAGTAATGTATTCTAGTAGCACCCTTATTGGGCCAGTTTAAAAATTAACTTCAATTGTATGATTGTATAAGTTGTTTAGCTATTTTGTTTCTTTTGACTAGTAAGTTATGCACACACCCAATGACTAGATTTTTTCCTCTGAATATGCTCTTTCTTTTTTCCATGTTTGACAAAATGATTATGACAACGGGACTTAATGAGGATAGTCACTCTAATTTTATCTAGGCTAAAATTAAACAGGGCTGAATCTTTTGTTTCCCCCTTTCTTCCTTTTAATTAGTACTTTACACATACACCCATTGAGTTTTGAACACACAAGATCACCCTCAACCACATTCTTATGAGGGGGACGGCGCAATTTAAGCTAGAGCACACTGGCATTAAACAGGATTCACTCTTGAAAAGGACAAGTAACATGTTAGAAATGGTTGAAATTCAGAATAAGAGTCAAACATTGTTGTAAGTGTGAGGAATCTTGGTGCAGTTTAATGGATTGAAGGCATTAATCCTAAGAATGAAACAGTAGAAGGCTGGCCATCTGACCATGAAAATCCCATTTCTTATGCTGAAGTTCATTGCAGCAAAGTAGGGAAGAGACCTAGGTAGATCACAGAGACAAGTCAGTTCACATATGGACAAAATACCAACTATACAAAACAGTAAAATCAGTCAAAAATATAATAACCTTCAGATCTCTTTAAAAAACTCTCTGTTCTCTCTCTTTCCTCTCTCTATCCTCTAGCGGCGGTGCGTGTAGGCGTGTCCCGCTAGGGTTCTGCTCCAGCTCGTCGCCTCTGAGTGCGAAAGGCACTGGTACTCCGGGTTAACGTCGTGTTGCAGTGATTCTGGGCTGTTCTCGGTTCAGAACGTGTTGCTGTTGGAAGTCTGTGGTGGGCTCTTGTTTTTTCTTCCAAATATTTCCAAAGCCATAATCTTTCCAGCTTTTTTGCCGAGGATGTAGACCCTTGTCTAGACCAAGGGAGGCGTGTGGGGGCACATCTAGTGTGCTCCCTCGTGGTGGCTGTTGGGCAAGACTGGAGATGGAGAGATGGTTCTTCGTGGAGGCTAAAACCTTCATGTTCTCAATAGTGAAAGGTGCCTCAGTGTTGCGGTTGGAAGAAAGGAGGAGGGGCTTCTCCGGTGTGGTGTTTTTGGGCTCCCAGTGTACCGCATGGCTGGCTTCAACAGTGGTAGAGCTGACACGGCTCCCTAGTGCTAAGGAGTTCATCAAATCCTTTAGGGAAGGGCCGAAGGTGCTCATCGTCCGGAGTGGTGGTAACAATTCCGACCAATTCTTGGAGGTGGAGGTTTACGTAGTGGGTAGCTGGAAAGGGCTCATTTTGATCCCTGAGGGTCGTGAAGAGCAAGGATGTTGCCGTTTTGCCGCCAAATTGAGTAAGGTGAAGTTGTTATTTGGAGCCTCGGTTGGGTTTAAGTCTGGTAATTCTTCGTCGGCGGAGAAGAATAAGGTTGTGCCAGGGTTGGCTTTGGGTTCAATTCCTACCAGTGGGCAAGGGGCCTTTGGAGAAGTTGGTGCGCTGTCGTTTGTGGAGGTTCTGAGATCAGAGGCTAGCCCTTCAACAACGATGGACTTCTTGACGGTGCGGCTTGACGACCCACTGGGTAAGGACCACTTTGCCATTGGAAATCCGTTGTGCAAGGCTTCTAACACCAAGCAGAGCTCCTCTGTTCAAGGCAACGTTGCTTGCCTTCCTAGTGTTGCAGACGAGGGCGAGGGTAGTCTGTTAGGAAAGGGGATCTTGCAATCTCTTGTTTGGGCGTGGAAGGGTCATCTCGTGAATTTGAAGATTGAGGTGGATCGAGCCTTGCGGTTTATTCATGAAGGCCAACTGTGTTGGGTGGAACAAGGGGGTAAGAAGTGGGCTCCAAAGCGTAAACCCATGCCCAAGTTCATTTCCAAACCCATTCTGGGCTCTGAAGTGGAGCTCAAGTTCTTGTCAGAATGTCGGGTATGAGTGTGGATTGCAAGGGTCCTAGCTCACCCAACCCGAGTTCTGCTTTACCGAAGACTTTGTCGGAGGTGGTTATGGTCCCAGCGTTTGTGTCTAGTGATTTCCAGCTTGATAGGTCTTCTCCGGCAACACTAAAGGGTGTTGGTGGTCTTGTTTTGCTCTTGCCGTATGTCAAGCCCATTGCTCATCCAACACAGGAGGTTGTCCTCGTCCCGGCGACCACAAGTCTTGATATCCAGCATTCCGGGTTCTCTCTGGAGAGGATAAATGGCACCGCTAGTCCTTTCGTGCTCCTGCCGAATGCCCAGAACACGCCTGAGGCTATCCTCGTCCCAACGTCCACTTGTGATGAGGTTCGGCATTATGGGTCTCTTTCGGTAAGGTCTGTAGATGCCGGTGGTTCCAAAGAATAGCCTTCTCCGGTCATGGTCTCCTCCTTGGGTGTTTTTCGAGTTGGGTCTGGTTCTTCCAAGGTGGTCTAGTCTGCTGATGCCAGGGGGTCAAGGTCAATGTTTAAGTTTGGGGAGCCCTCTTCGACTTTTGTGTAGTCTGACAGTGGGGTTAAGTTGGGTTCAACCTCAGATTTGGTTTTATTTCTAGTTGTTTCGCCTAGGCTGATGGCGGAGCAAGGTGTCTAGACGTTGTTGGCATTGAAGGGTTCATGTTATGGGTCTGTTCAGGTTGAGTCGTTGACATCTGTGGCTGAAAAGCTCTCCAGTGATCCTTCCCAGTGCTCTACGTCTATTGCAGAGCCCGATACTCAAACTTTACCTGATACCGTGTGTTGTGAAGGTCGACAGCTTGGGTCTCCTCCTGTGAGTACAGATATCACCAGCGAGATTCCTCAACTATTGTCGGTAGGTCTTGGGCCGGTTGGTTTGGATCCCTTGATTCCGGTGGTAACTAAGCCAGCAAGTGCTATAACCGTAAAACCAAGAATAGTTGGTTCACGAAGATGGAGGATAGTCTGATTGTCAAGGTAGTGTCAGCGTTCGTTGCACCACCAATGATGCCTTCTATCGTTGTGGTGCCGGTGACCAGTGCTCCGACAGTCGGTACTTTAAACTCAATGTCAGTATCCCAGACCGCGCTGAAGGTTCCCCTAGTCCCAGCTTCGAATGCCGGTGTGGGTTTTCTCCGGAGGGGTTTTCTCAAGCTGAATTCTCTGCGGGTTGGGGTTGTCGTCCTTCAGTAGCTCTTGGGTGTTATTAGTCTGTCACATTCTCATTCCGAGAAGTATGGATTTGGTCCGTCTTCAGAGATGGCGGTTAGCGATGGGGAGGATGGAGAGTGTTCGTACCCTTTGGGTGATTTTCCCCCTGCCACCCTTTTAAATTGGGCTTTGTTTGGGGATGCGAGTAGTGGTAAAAACCCGGTTACGATTACCAGTTATTGGCTAAAATCGGTAACCGTAACCGGGGTAGCCGGTTGGCCAAAATCGCCAACCGGCTCCAATAACCAGGTAGCCAGTTAACCGGTTATTTAATAACCGGCAGTTACCAATTGATACCCGATTATCCAGACTGGTAGACAAAATTTAAAATAAAAAATAGTTTTTGAAGCCTAATTTGAGTATTGGGCCTATTTTTTGGGCTTAATTTAAACTCTTTTAGGCCTTTAAAAAAACATTTCAACCTTTTTTGGCCCAATATGTTGGCCTAAGTTGGAAGTGAAGAAAAGTGTAAAACCCTAAATTTTATTTTTAGTTTTTTAAATATATATATATATATAACCAGTTTCAATATTTTTTAAAACTGGTAACTGCTCTGGTAGGGCTGGTTACCCGGTTACCGGCTGGTTTTACACCCCTAGATGAGAGGATAGAGGATACCCCTCGAAAGGTTAAGGGTAGTAGGAGCTTCTGAATTTGAATCGTTCCATTAATTATGATGCGAAGGGAGTATCATCAAGACATGGGAAAGGCAAGGCTCATTCTTGTTAGCATTTGAGGGTTTTGGGCTTTGTTGTCTTGTGGTTGTGGGGTTTGGGGTTGTGAGTGTTAGGGTTGTGGGCTTTTTTTGGTGGGTTGGGTTGTGGGTGTTTTTGCTTTTTTGGGTTTTAGGCTTGTGGGAACTCCCTGCGTATACGGCCTGTGTACTTAGGGGCGCCTTACGCTTTCTATAAAGTTTTATATTACTTATTAAAGAAAAAAAAAATCAGTCAAAATTTCAAACAACATGGCGAGGAATGATCTTAATGTTGTTTGGAATGTAATCTCTTCTTGTTTAATTTGGTGCATTTGGAGAGAAAGAAAGACTCGAAATTTCAAGGATTGCGAGAAGACGATCTTAGATCTACAGCTAAGTTTTCTTAAATCCCTCTACAAATGGATCTCTGTTGATGCCCTTTTTTATGCTTCCAACTTCGCAGATTTTTGCGCTCTATTTCCTTGTTCTTGATCTTATTAGGTGTTCTCTCTTGTATACTTCTTCTATACTACGATTTTAATAAATTTGCTTTACTTATAAAAAAAAAGTATATATATTATCTGCAGACAGTTTAACATACTTTTTTTGATCCACGTACATCTAATTCAATTAGTCTTCAACTTTCGAACAAGAGAACTCAGATTAACACAGTTTCTTCTAAACATGGGGCTTATTCTTTCTTTCTCCAACAAAGAAAGAACCACAAAATGAAACCAAGATAAGATAGTTTAGTTACAAATATGATCCTACAACCTATGTTATTAATCAAAAACTCAAAGATAAAACACTTGATTATGACCATTATTAGGATTTTAGGAATCAGGCCAGCAAATAAAAAACCAAAAATGAAATAGATATACACTGAAGAAAGTATAAAGAATAAACTCACCTAGAAGAGCAAGAATCTGATTTTCATACAAGGTCAACTTCAATTTGTTAACAGCACAACATTTCCCCTTCTTTGTAGCATACACCTTATGCAAATTCCTAATTTGGATGCATCTACAAGTTGAATAAAAGAATTTTTATTAGTAATAAATCTAAGGAGAAGTGCTAAAGTAAGCAATCCAAATAATCAGTGAGTGTACAAAAGAGAAAGACAAAATAAAAATGTGAGGAAAATATCAATTTAAATGCACAAACACTAATGCATTCAAATAATAGTACATATACCTGCCATCAAGCTCTTGTTGCTTCATGTCCAAGCTTATCGCTTCCACGGCAGGTTCAAAAGTATCTTTCCCAGAAAAACTTGCCTTTTTCTTCGAAATCTTATCATTAACTGTAACTTTTAAACTGGAAGCATGATGTTCAACAATACTTTTCTTTTTCCAGAAGCACCTATGGAATATGAAGTTCCATGGATAACGTATTCCATTCTCTCTGGGAAGGACCTGATTACAAGAAAAAATTTTGAACATTTTCATTGCATGTTAGGTAACACAGAAAGAGGAGATACATAGTGAAAAGGCTTATCCATGAGCCTGGTAATGGAATAATGACAACACTAACAGTTAATCAAAGTCACTTAATAAATCAATCAATTGTTCAAAATAAGATCCCATCTGAAACTGGAAGAATCCTGGTATAAAATGTCAAAAAAAAAACTATATAAGTGAATGTCACCATTTAACAACTGATGGCCATTGGATAGCTTGATACAATTTGATATACATTCTTTAGACCAAGACATACCACATCACATATTTTTGGTTAGTTATTTAAGGGAAAAGAAAGGTCTAACACCTTTAAATTATTACCATTTTGGAACAAACTAAGCCCTGATCAACCTCATATAGCTTGAAATCTTAGCTTCTTAAGCTGATGTCATTATGAACACACTCTGTAGACCAAGAGTGACTGCTCATATTATAAGAAAATAAATACTAATCTCTCCAATATGGTAAACTTAAGAGAAAAATGAAGAGGACAAGAAACCCTCTTTAAAATATTAATACGATTAAATCAATTAGCACAGGAGACCATACAACTTGACAGGACGATTTATCCACATCAACATAAAGCAATCTTATCCCAGTTGAACTGTGAAATCTATCCATGTGTAAAACTCTACCAACAACAAAATGGATTCCTATAACATTCCAAGTTAGCATTTTGTTTTCCGTGCAAGGAGCCCACAGAATGCCAGAAAACATCATACCAATATGCATATTTTCCGCAAATAAATATATAAAGCAGTAAGACAACTATTCATTAGCGCAAACTAAACAATTTTGATATAAAATATTTAAGAGCTTAAAGATATACCTTATCCAGGTAAAGACCAATCACACAGTACAGCAGTGCATCAAGCAACATCATCAGGAGACAGACCACAAAATTCACTCCAGATGATGCCTATACAGATCAATTTCTCAAAATGTTAAGGCACACACAAAAGGTTTAAACTAACTAGCAGCAGCACAAACCCCCAGATACGACGCATACCCTCCATATGTTGCTCCAACGAAGTCCAACTTGAGCACGCTCATAGTCAGCAAAGTTAATTGACCCTAGAGCAAAGGCTGTAGGAGAAAGCAAAGAAGCAAGGACCTTTAATATCCTGAAATAGGAAACGCAAATGAATTCCATCAGCATTCTTAATTTCAAAGGGAGGAAAAAAAACAAAAAAAAATAGGCATAAAGTTGTTGACAGCATAACTTACATAGGGACAGCCTGGTCGTTGACAGTGTAATAAGGGAAATAGGCACCTAGAAAAGATAGGGTTCCAACAGCCACAGCTGTTTTGGCTCGTGTGAAGAATGTAGAGATCAAAAATGACAGCATGATTGCACTTAGTCCAAACGAAAAGAAGTACATAAACACCACTGACTTATCACTATACTTGAAAAGGCTTGTCATGGTGCAGGCTGTAATGATCCCAGATGAAATCGCAAACTGCACAGAGAGACAGAGAGAGATAAGGACAACTCCATAACTTCTAACTTCTAATAAAACCTGAACTAGAATATCAAGTGCCAATAAATAAACTTTTTTTATATAAATAATTCAATCTCATTAAAAAAGGGGAAGAGAGGTGCAGCCTTAGTACACAGAAAGTAGACAAGAGAAATCCCCAATCAGGAGAAAAAGATGAATAGTTCAATAGAAAAAAGCAAACTATGATGTGCTGATATTCAAGTATATAAAGTGTTGAACATAATCCTTCTCGGCTCTATCACCAAAGTCTCTACACCTTAAAAGCTCTAAGCATTCCACTTTCTCCAAAGGCACCACATTAAACGCAACTGAGCCAACCTCCATGCTTCCATAATATGAACACGCCCTACTTGATCTCCCCAACTCACCAATAAATCTCTCACCCTTATAGGCATAACCCAATCAATACCAAACAGATTAAGCATAGAGCTCCATAAATCTCTTGCTACTTCCTTATCTTACTCTAAAAGAATACAACATCTTAAAGAAAGAGAAGACCACATCCACTCCCAATCTTGTACCGGTATAGTAAAAATTACATTTTGTTAAATCACTATTTGTCCCAAAAGCTTAAGCTAATAGAAAGTGGTGAATTTAATTACTTGATCGAATACTTTAACACATTCCAATGAATATTCCCATCTCAGAACTGCATATTATCCACCACCCACGCATCCTTGCTACATGCAATACTAAACAAGTCTGGATAAGATATCTTCAACGGCCTATCCTCACACCACACATCATGCCAAAAACTAACCTTTGACCCATCATCTACTTCATATTTAACAAATTTTGAAAAAACATTTCCCACCCCCTTTTTATAAATTTCTATAAATTTTGAAAACCAAACACACTACTATAACAGTTTAACAATGTCGAAATTGCATCACTAATCCTAATTAAATTAATGAACCAAAGAAGACATTTTAATTCATTGAAACTTAATCATTTTCAACCTCGCGTCTAGAATAGATCCATGCCAACAATATTCTTAAATGTCTACACTAGAAAGCAAACACCGATAGATACTAATACAATAGAAATGAGATGGAAAAGAAACTGTTTCCAGAAATCTTTGAAAAATTCAAAAAAAAATGCAGACAATTATGACGATTCAGTCAAGGAAAAAGGACAATTTACCTGCAAAGCATATGCAATCAACCACGAAAGATGGAAAATACCCTCTTTCAGGCCCATCATGTAGAGACCTTCTTTTATTTTCTGTTCCTGAAATAAAATAAAAAATAAAAAATATTTAATTAAATTGACTTCAAGAACTTAAGGCAGATAATAGATCATTTCATACTAAAATAGTTAGAATAAAGAAAAAAAAAAATCAAAATAAATTATCTAAATGCATAGATAGGTATCAGCTTTATGCCAATTTCAGGGATGATAACCATTAACAAACCTTCTCGATCACAGAATAGCTGATCAGGCGAGAAATTGGATAGAGAAATCCCAAAAGATATCTGCCCATCCCAGTTGCAGGTCACCAAAAATATAGTTTGTTATAAAATCAAAGCTAGAATTATTAATTTCTGATAAATATAATACAAAACCAAAAGGGGCAATAATAAATACATAAATTTCAAGAAGTACATACAATACACCCATGACATTCTTAATGATGGACTGGAACTCATCATCAGTGTATTCACGAGTTGGAAAGGGAGCCATTCGTATGCTTGAAGGGCTAAATTGCATCAATGGCAACTTAAGCGAGGAGGCTGTGCCGAAGGATTGTGCTGAAGTAAGTTCTATAATTTGAGAGGTAGAGTTAGTTTCAGCTTGCTGGGAAGCAAATATAATGAATGCATCCATTACTTGCTGGAGCTGCAAAAAGTACGAAATCATCAATTACAACTGTCACAAATTTCCACAAAAGTGGTGTTCAAAAATGACATAGATGAGATTTTAGTATGACTTTGGGAAAAAAAAAATTAAAAAGAAAAAGGACTTGAAGCAGGATTATGGAACAATTCGTGCAATTAATTTAAAATGAAACTGAGATAGAGATCAAATCATGATTACTACTTATACACAATATGCATGGGAACACTTATGCTCTTCCTTTTGACTTTTGTAAATCTGACAAATGATAAAACGACTTCAAGAAATTAGCTCTTATATTCAAATGACCCATGCAACAGCATGACACATGTTGTGTGCATTGTGACATACAAGGTAAGAAGACCTCACACTTCAATTTTCCATCAAAGCCTACAGCTCTCAACATGAAACAAAGGGACACCCCTATTTGGATGCTAAATCAAGCAAACTTAAGACAATGTAAAAAGACAAATACTCTTCCAAGGAAAGTGAGTACTAATGGGGAACAAGGACAGTGTAGAAAAATCTAACGTCAAACAACCCTCTCTTGGAAGGGCCCCAACAAAGCTTGTCCTCACCTCTCCATCTCAATATAAAGGAGTACAACAAATTGAAAACCGAAGCAAAGACATCCACCTCCGAATCATGTACCGCTCTGATAAAGCTTACATTCCACTTATTAGAGTCACTAGATAACTCCAAATGATTTGCCATGAAAGCATCCTTAACGCGAACAATATTGTACAAATCCAAGAAAGCTTCCTTAAGGGTTTGATCCCCACACCACGTCATGCCAAAACCTAATCTTGGATTTAAGATAAGTGATAATTTAACATGATATTAGAGAATAGGTCCTGAGTTCAAACCATGTTTTTTCCTTCATTTACCTCCCATTTAAATTAAATATTTCATGTGTTGGGCCTCACCTAATAAAATGAAGTATGAACCCACACTTGAAGGGGAGTGTTAAAGTATTGATTAAATTTACCTCTTCCTATAATACTTTTAATCAACAGTGGACCATATTCTTCTGCATTGTGATTTGGCTTCCGCTCTGTGGAACAACATTTTCTCTTGCTTTGGTATTTCTTGGGTCATGCCTAGGAGTGTGCTAGACCTAGTTGCTTGTTGGTGGAAGTCTGGGAGATCAAGGAGCGCTACAACATGGAAGATGGTGTCTATATGCTTATTTTGGTGTATTTGGAGAGAAAGAAACCTTAGGTGTTTTGAGAACCTAGAGAGCTCCCTAGAGGAGGTGTTAGAGTTGTTTCTCCATACGCTGTATCTCTGGTCGATGGCTTTTTTTGTACCCTTTATCCATCAGCTTTGCTGATTTTCTTACTTCTTTTTCCTTTTCTAGTTAGGTGTTTCATGTTGTATACTTCCAGTGTACATAGGGACGCCTTACGCTTTCAATAAAACTAAACTTACTTATCAAAAAAAAAAATTTACCTCTTCCTATCAGCTTAAGCTTTTACGATAAGTGGTAAGTGGTGGTTTAACAGGGTATCAAAGCCAAAGATCCTGAGTTCAAACCTTGACCCTGTCTAACATTTATAATATCATCAAATGTACACTGGGGGTGTTTTTGTTACGTGAACATGGCTGCCCTATATTGTGCATTTGCCTACATCCCCAAAAATAAACAGTGTGCTTAAACTATCATCAAATGTACATTGTCATTCACTTCCTACTCAACAATAATAGTATCGGCCTCATACCCATGCTCTCAAATACTCCTACATTAGAGTGAATGCACTTTTTTCTTTTTGCTTCATTGAGCAATGAGGCTCAACATAGTTACACAAGCACTATACAACTGAGAACTACTTAAGAATGAGAAAATAGAAGCAAATTACAAAAAATGAAAGAAACCAATAAATCTTAACAGGAAAGTAGACATAAGGAATCCAGTATATCTGATGGCTACACCAGATTTAGTCTTTACAAACCAATATGGGATTGAACCTTACTTCACCCTCCATCCTTTATTCATCAGGAGAAGATATCTCTCGATATACTATCAGGAAACCGCAGCATGTTTTGGTTAATGAACCTTAAAAGACTTTTACCACAACTAAATTCTGCAATTTAAATATTGTAAAAAAAGATCATGTAATTCCATGAGAAGGCATCAATCATGTTTTCTAATAAATGATGCATACAAAAAAGTCAACAATCAATTTTGTAGTGAGAGATAAACGTTCTTATTATTTCTCTCAAATCATCATATATGTCCTCTCTTCTTTTGTAACATCAACAAGAAATAGCTAAGAAAGAATACAGCGATGCATTCAAATTTTCATAATAACATTCTAATAATCACTCACATACGATCTGCCCAGCTGAAACTTAAAAGCAAATATTTATAAGTGAATAATAATATTCGGGACCTTAATTTGTACAAACAATTTTAAATTATATAAGAATTGCAGAATTTATGATCAAACCAAATCCGTTAACGATTTGGTTCAGAAAACATTAAGGTCTAGGAGTAGCACCATAAACATTAAGGTCAAGGCAGGGACATCCAAAAGAGGCAATCTGGAAAGTTATTCCTCCTTTCTTAATGTGGAGCATTTGGAGAGAAAGTAATCGGCGCCCCTTTGAGGACTACAAGTCCAACGTGCTTTCTAAAAAATCCACTTTTCTGAGATCTCTTTTGGATTGGATTGTTGAACAAGTTCCTAAATTTTCCTCATCAGATCTAGTAGATCTGCTTAATTTTTTAAATTGTAAAATTCTTTAGGGTGTTTGGCTCTCGTGTACGAGGGCTCTGTCCTTTTCTTTCAAAAAAATTATTATTCATTAAAAAAATAAAACAGTTACCAGTATTATACTAAACCAGACAAATCCTCACAAACTGTAGTAAAAAGAAGAAGAAATATGTTGAGAAATTTAAAAAATAAATAAATAAATAACTATTAAGTGAAGAGGTAGCAATGCAATCATACAGTCAAAAATCCACTGAAGCTATACTGCATTGTTGGTACAGTACTGACACCCAGTTCCAAGTCATTGAAATAAGGACCATTTACGTCCATGATGGATTTAACATCAGGAAATCCCGAGAAAGCCCAAGTGTGGTTGAGGCGTATACTATAATCAAATAACTGAGGACCTTGATCATGAAACACTACTGCACCTTTGATCTTTGGATTTGAACAATTCCTTAAGAAGAAAAAAAACATTAAATTTGTCAATGGCTGGCACAAATAATCTTGAAAGTAAGTGCAACATATGTTACAAAGGCATAGGCTATGTTTGTTTCTGCATAAAACATCTACAAAAATGTTTTCCTCATTCTCCAGTATTTAATGTTGGCAAAAAAAAGTTAGTCAATGGAAATTGTTTTCTAAGCAAACCAAAAATACATGCGACCAGACATAAAATCACTTCAACTTTTCGGCTGGTGATGGTCTATTTGGGTTCTTTTAGGCTAGGGTGGCCATGGGTGTGGAGAGGTTTCGCTATGCTGTGACCCCTTAGCCACGGTGTAGGCTTTTCCTTTTGGCTAAGAGGAAGGAAGGGAACTTTTGGAGGGGGCTTACAGTAACTACCGTTTTGAGAGCCGCCACATGGTTTGTGTGTGGGGGGAAGCTGCAGTTTCGGCTATGACTAGCCGAGCGATTGTTTTTAGTTGGTGATATGGGTTCTGGCCTTATGGATGTCAGTTTATGAGTGTGAAGTGGTCATTAGCCATAGTGCTATTGGGGGTTTGGGTACTGATAGGGTCAATATTGGTTGTTGGGTCCAAGAATGTAGTATCATTTTTGGTCATAAGGGGTTGTTTTGGTTTGGGGAATGCCCATGTTTCAGTACAAGTCAAATGCCCATGTTTCAGTACGAGTCATACAGCGAAAAATGCTTTCAAGTCCATTTTCAAGATGGCACCTCAACAACAGAAATCAGTCATTTTTCCACTCCAACAGAAATTGTTTTACGTCAAAACAACCACGGCCATAAATGAAAAAAGCAAATTAAGAAAGAATGGATAACTCCAAACTACAAAACTAAGTCATGAGTAATTAAATGTGTTTTCAAGATAATAAAAGCATATTGTAAGATATTTGAGTACATCATAAACAATGCATAACAAGGCCCACATTGTCAGCATCCAACGTGGCTATTCACAATAAAAACATTTTTAAGTGTTCGCGTGCTACAAAATATAAAGAAGAATTGAGAACTTAAACAAATTTAAACTTGAACATATGGTTGAACTTATTATAGTTGACAAAACAAATTGAGTTTTGGAGAGTTTTTCAAGTTTATGCAACATTGAACCAACACACTGAAGCCTTTTAAATAATCAAGTTTGTTATAATAATAATTAAATATTAAAAAAAAATCAGTTTTTCGTTCTTTTTTTTCCTTAAATTACTTTCTATGATCACTATTGAGGCACACAACCAAAGAACTTTTTTTTTAATAAGTAATGGAGATATCATTAAAAGCGTAAGGCGCCCCAATATACACACAGCAAAAGAACTCCATCTTCAACAAATGGCCTAAATATAAATACCATTAAGGTATGACTTACTTGACTTGATTACAAGTTCCGTAGATATCCGAGCGTATGTAGGTTTCCAGATCTAATTCATCTTTGTAAACTCTAGTAACTAGCTGTAAATATGAAATGAAATTCATTTAGCTTGAGGTAAAAAAAAAAAATCCTTATCAAGGAAGTTAATGAAGGTGA
Source organism: Alnus rubra (assembly GCA_028654335.1). Lineage (NCBI taxonomy): Eukaryota > Viridiplantae > Streptophyta > Magnoliopsida > Fagales > Betulaceae > Alnus > Alnus rubra. Next base: position 671,793 of record JAJPGS010001265.1, read on the forward strand.
TACAAAAACTGTATTCCATGTGGGTTCATGATACAAGAAAAGCTCAATAATAGATCTCACTCAAATGGCTTATTAACACATATGGGGGAAGAAGCTTTTTTGGGGGAGGAGGGAGGGGAATGGGAGCCTTTGTCTTATTTAGGAATCTGATTAAAAGAAGCCAGTGTAGCACATGAAGAATCCATCATGTCTCCACTAGTGTTTTGGAAAAACCAAGGACTGGAAGACTTAACTCACAACCCAAGATATGACATTGACATGGTCCTCTTCCATAAAATTGGATCACTAATTTGTAGTCCTAAAGCCCCAAATGAGAGCTAGCAACTCTGCTCAAAAAGGGGGCTTTATGCCAGCAAATTTGTAGAAAGCAGAAATGAAGATGGAATGTTAAAGTTGACAAGGCAAAACAGGAGGAAATCAAGACACAATAGTAGGGACCTTCAACTGTCTGTATTTAGCAATACGTTGCTCATATGAAAGTCACATTATGTGTTAACATATTAAACTTTAACACTAAATTCACACAAAATCAAAGGTTGCTTCAATGCACCACATTATACTGGCTCAACCCATTCCACTTCAAGTCTATAGCAAATGCCTTAATTGATTGGTTATGAAGAATTAATACCGTAAAATAACCTCCATGGCGGAGAAAAGGAACTGAAAGCATAGATAGCTGAGGAAAATATAAAAGCATGTCCTGAACATATACATATATTTTTGATGAATTGAACATATACATATATGCATACACCAATGCATAAATATGGGGAAAAAAAAACAAATATGGGTATGAGTTTCAAACAAACAAGGTTTTCAAGAAGGGGTGAGGGGGACCTTAGATTTACCCCTGTAGGATAAAAGAGACTAGCAATGAAATTTAAACACATACACTTAATACATCAAAATGGATACCTTCAACAAGGGAAATTTCATTGAGATTAAGTTAATCATTGTCCTCGTCTCTTCTGTATCTGGTGCAAAAGCCAAATACTCTTCCTTTGCCAACAACAATTCTAAAATTTGTTGGAAACTAGGAGATACTCCTTTGCCCACTTCCACAAACATTTCTTTCCGGATATACCTGGTCCAGTTCCATATAACCATAGTGCTGTTATTTCTCACAAAACCATAAATTTCATGCCCAGTGTCAAACTAAAGACTTGCAAGCAATGAAAACCATTTTGTCTCTTCCTTTCCTTTTCATTATTTACAAAAATTACAAGGAATATGTTGCTACAAACAAATGTCATAATTTACTAAACTTTTCATATTCAGAGACCATAGTTCCATACCCAATAAAAGCATTAGTTAAGCTAAAATATCTTTTTTATTCAACTTCTAAAATGAAAGAATTACCAACAAGATTTTTGTTTTCTTTTGCCTGTTTCTAGTTTTTTCAGCAACCAAACAGAGTAACACAGATATACGCATATGAGAGGATAAAGAAACATTAGCATGCAAGAAAAGCAGGGTTAATGAAGACTCACGGCTGTGCTGGATGAATTTGCGTATCGACTTGCGTCCTTACTGCTATTAACAACAACATTACAACCGTAGGGAGCAATATCTGCCAGACAATTTATATGAAAATTTCAGATTATTTGGGTTTTATTGATCCTTCAGTGCCAAATTTCCAAATGCAAAAAAACCAAAGTCAGCATATACAATATCTCCTTAAAAAATGCCACATTATAGCAAAAAGGGGGGCGGGGGGGGGGGGGGGGGGGAAGTAATTTCATTACAAATATAAATTATCACACCAAAGGAAATTAAATAACATCATTAAAAAAAAAAATACTAAACTCAACTGCAAAGAGTCGCAACAAATTAGTCTCACTAAAGCAAGATGGTCATCCAAGATATTAACGGAGAAACAAAAAATAAGGAACTGAAACACAACATTCAATTGCACAGTGAACTCATAACAAATAAAACTTCGAAAAGAAAAACAAGCTCTTAATTGCTTAATGATCAAGCATAATAGTCAAACAAACAACAAGAGAATCAGAAATTAAAAACAACTAAGACTAACGAAACAACTTAAATTCACAACCGAAAAAGGAAAGATACCTCAGCAGAGGTAACGAAAGGATGACGGATTTTGAGGAGCCAGTTCTTGCGGAGCATGGCCTTCAACTGTCTCCGCCCAGTTCCCATCTCCGCAAAATCCTAGAGAGAGAAAGAGACAAGCAGTTTGTTCTTTAGAGAGAGAGAGAGGAGTTTCAAAAAAGCATGGTGGTGGTGGGGGGAGAGGAAAGGACGAGGTGGCAACAGGTCAAGACATTCGCTTTGGTTGGACTTTGGAGACTGCTGAATGAGATCATTATTCCTAAATTAATTTAATTCGCTCCAATTTTTTTTGTTTATTTATTATTCCGCCCAAAAGGAAAAAATAAATAAATTTGTATGTTTTCTATACAGATTTTATACGAGATTAAAGTGGATACGTGCAAGAGAATGAAACTCATACGTTTAATACTTAATGCCAGACCGTTGGAGGAGGATATCGTGAGAGGAGAGACGTTTGATGAACGCAATAAAATGGGAAGAGAAATTCAATGCACCTCACTCTAAAGTGTATACTTTTTAACGTGGCACTAAAAATTATAATTAGATTTAAATGAATTATGATTGAATTTTTTATCCAATTGTAACTTTTAGTGTCACATTAGGAGTAGCATTTTTTAAATAAGAATTGAGAAGGAACACGATTTTATTTTATTTTTGTTAGCGCCTATGTGTTGGAACTTGGAACAAGATTGGCTGCAATTTGGTTGAATGAATTACGGCTAATGAAGGAAACTTGATAAGATTCACTTGTTCAGACAAGTGAATCTCATCAAAGCACTCTCTTTTTAATTGTCTGATTGACTGCAATTGCCAATTCAATTAGGAAATTGCAGTCAATTCCGATCTCTTCGTATTTAGACAATGAATATTCTTTAAATTTGTTGCTCGAATTGCATACAATTCAGTTAGGAAATTGTAGTCAATCCTGATTCTTATGTATTGAGACGATGAGGATTCTTTTAAGTTTGTTGCTCGAATTACATAAAATTCAAATAGTCCCACAAAAAGAAAGGCGTGAGGCTGAGCTACTCGTGCAATTCAAGCAACAAATTTGAAAGGATTCCAATCCGAACTAGTAAAGTGGGTAAAATGGATGAAGGACAGATTAAATGTTAAATTTACCTTATATTAACACAATCTTGTACTTGGTAATGCATACAAAATTACTCTTTGTTATCTAACAAATCTTATGAAAAATTTGTGAATTGGAACGTCGTCTCACTTCTACTCAATTTGATATGTCTTACGCGAATTCGGATTTTCAGCAATTTATTATTCATATTGTTAGCGATTCGGATAACAAGTGTGAAATAACTGTTAGAAATATAAATTATAGGAAGACTCCACTCAATCTACCTCTACATGAAAGATAATCAAGCCATTAAAGGAAAATAATCTCAAGATTTTATCTGACTCTATTGAAACTATACACCTACACGGTCAAATAAATGGGTCCCATAAAAACTCTCTTATCAATTTAGATAACAAAATTACTGAAAATCTATATCCGTCTAATGCACTTTTACTACATGGGTGTTTTTAAAACTCTTCTTAGAAGGATAAAAGGAAATAAGAGTCCCATGGAAGATAAGTAGGAGTTTTTGCCTGTAATTGCTGTAATAACTGACAGCGAATTTGGTGGAGCTGAAGGTTCAATGCAAAAGATCGAGGTTGGTGAAGCCATGGGCCACTGTAGACAGGTATCAAAACTGGGTTTGAAGGTGGTGGCAGTGAGGAGAGTTACGTTGAAATTGAATTGAATCCGCGAGTTAAAGGTGCTGACCACTGACCAGTTGATAGCAAAGCTATATATGTGTCAATTGCTATGAATCTGGTGTGAAAAATGTGAAATTGGGTTCATTGTGCTATTGATTGATCTTGTTTTTTGATTGTTATTGTCTATTGAAAAGCCAGTTTATGATTCACTAAATCTTCAACCAAGAGCATCTAAAAATAAGGGAAATTAAGCTAAAGGTGTGTCTTGTTAAGGTCACTGTGATGCTTAAATCATAATTTGCTATGGAGAAGGAAAAGAGTTGTAGAAGAAGAGTGTTTAACTAAGATTGAACGTCCCTCCGAATGTCCCAATTTCCTTTCTTTTTTTTAGAATATTTTCCCGTACATCTTTTGTTGAGGGAGAGGCTTATGAGACTAACAAAATTTGATTCTATAACCTTCATTATTTTGGACATACATTTGTCATTCTTCGAGAATAACATAATGTCAATAATTTTTAAGTGGTTATGATTGAAATATGGTAGATGCAGCTTCTTTTTTTATATCATGTATATCCATTTTTCTTAATCAAGCTATGTTCGGCCGACCTATATCAAGTTGGACTCGACCAACTAGCCGGCCTATTTAGCTGGTCATGTCGGCCTACATCTGGTTGGCTTGGGCCATTGACATTCTTGAAGAAGTCCTCTCATAGGAAATTAGAAGAACAAAAAAAAAAAAAAAGGTTCCCCCTTATAGGAAATTTCTTGTGAGCAACCTCACAAGAAATTGGACAATTTTTCTTGTCCAAATTCTATAAAATTTAAGGCCGGAAATATTTGGGGTAATTTGGAGTGCATAACTTACTTGTCCAGGAGACCTTTACCACTTACCAGTTTACCCTCCCTCTCTAAAAGAATTTGGACCGAAAAATTGCAAGAAATCCCAATAAATAATGCTGTATAATATGGATTATGGACGCTCTATGAGAAAAAGAAGCAATAGGCAAACGAGAAATTGGGAGTCAGATTTCATTAATTTTTAATAATTCCTAAAGCGCAAATAAATTGCAAAAAAAAAGTCTGTGTCGGCTTGTACCTGTCTTCCAATGACCGATGACTCCAACCGCCTGTCGTCGTCTTGTAGGAAAGCTATTCAAAAATAATAATGCATTAATCTATATAAAAAATAATAATAATAATGCATTAATCTATATAAAAAATAATAATAATAATGCATTAGGTTTCAGTGCACCTGGAAAGGCTTTATACGTGTAAGCAGTAGAGCCAGCCAAATCAAATGGGTTGTGAATCCTGATGCTATTTTGGTAGCCCCCACCAGCAACACCCCAAAGCTTCTAACGGGTCGGAGCGGTCCGTAGTAGTTTATGGTTTATTGCGTCATGGTCCGCATAGAAAATTCCAAGTCATCCGGTAAGATATTTTTGATATTAGGAATTGTGTCCCATTTGAAATTTCAGGTGCTTAATGTTAATGGCAAACAAATTGCTAGATGGTTTAATTGCTAAGTTATTTGCAAATGGGCGTGGTAATTCATAATTAGTAAAATATTAAGAAAAATTAATAAGCCAAATTTTGTGCTTAATTATTTCACTATTGACATATCATTTTTACGAATGACTTTATGATAAAATTGTAATATCCTAACACCAACCAATTATGAATATATTAATTTTGGCACATATTTATGAACTTTTATAAATATAACTTTTATGATACATAAATTGTGTGATAAATTACTACATTTAATGTTTTAAATTGTGTTTGTCATATTTTAGTTGGGCCCTCACGGTAATAATTTTATGGCTCCACCATTACGTAGCAATTTGTAAATAATCAATCTCCTCTATCAAATCAAAATAAATCAATCTTCTTCCTCTGTACCATATGAATTCTCGTTATTGTAGGACTTTATAGTATTCTAAATATGCCCAAAAAAAAAATTAAAAACTAATTTGATGCATTAAAAATAAATATATCTCTCTCTCTCTGTGTGTGTGCATTAAACATATAGTTAAAAAGTAATCAATAAGCAACTTTCAGAGGAAGCAATGCACCGTCTTGTTTCCTTTTCCGTCACTTTAAAGGCAGAATAAGACAACTGATGGAACATGCATAGAAATATTACTAAACATTATCCCGAATTTTGCCCTCACGATAAATCACTTTTGAAGCTTTTGAGTTCATATCGGACCAATAACAAGCTTCCACCTGTCATCTTTAACAAAATTCATCTGGAGATTCTATTACACATTTGAAAAAAGAAAAAAGAAAAAAAAAAAAAGGAGTACCGACACTTAAGCATGATCAACCGGTCAACCTGTTTGAAGCCTCACGCAAATTGCCTCCACAATAAATCCATCCACAACAAAACTTCTGCAAACTAATAAATTTTTGGTGTCTCAATATATAAATATCATCAAGACTCTATTTGGTATGTGTGGACAGCCAAAAGTTCTCCTGTTGATCCCACGACAGATGAGACTAAAGTAGCACTATTAACAGTTTCAGAATCAAATTGTGTTGTGCTGTCCTTTATTTGTGTGATTTGATCTTGTTGTAGAGATTTTGGCTACCGAAAATGGGTTATTCTCGTCTTTAGATTCATTTCTGGATTTATTAGTGCTCATCTTTCAACGGCATCCACTTGGTTGTCGTTTTAGTTGCTTGTCAAGGGGTTCTATCCCTCTTAACTTTGCTTTAGTTACTGCTTTATACGGCCCTTCATAGATGACCAGATATTTTTTAACCAATTTCTTATTATTTGTTTGTACTTTTTTGTACTGTATTTTTTCGTTTTAGGTTTATTATTGAGGCACACTCATTTTTCAGTATTTTGAACCCATGTAACATTTCCCCTCTCTTTCTTTTTTTTTTCTTTTTTTTTATATATTTACTTAAAAATAAAATAAAATTGAGAAACCACTTTCTATAGGTTCGATGGAGTAATATAAAAAATGTTAGTCACATTTGCACTCTCATTCTAAAATAATTAATTAAATTATAATTAAACTCCTTATAAATCCAAATCTTACAATTATATAGTAAGGAATTAATATGAGACTTAACATCCATAAATACTTTGAAAAGCCACTCATCCAATGTTAGCAATTCATCTTTCCAATGTGAGACTAATTTTTTGTGGTGTCACAGTCTCCCCTACTCAAATCCTTGACGTCTTCATTTATAAGGCCCATGACATGTAGTGTTTCAGCACCATATGTTGTTAATGGGTTGGTCTAATACCATTTCTAATGACTTGGAAAAAAAAAAACGCTAGTTACATCTACATTATTACGTTAAAATGAATAGTTAAGTTATAATTTGAGTTCCTTAGAATCACTTATAAAATTTGAGTCTTATCCAGAAAGGAACCAATGTGGGACTTGGCATCTATAAATACTTTTATAATTCATTCACTCAATGTGGATAGTTCATCGTCCGAGTATGAAACCATTTTTTAGGGTTGTTTAAGGGGTGTCACAGTCTCCCTTACAATCATTTATGAAGTCAAGTCTCATTTAATAAGGAAACTAAGGTGAGACTCATTACAGCAGTACTTACGAACACCTTTAATCCACCTCCAATGTAGAACTAACTTTTTCAGTTGTCACAATATTTTCAACTCAAATCTCAAACGTTCATGTCAAAGCTTATACCATGCAATGCCTCAGTGCCACATGGTGTTATTATGTCACTCTCATAACATTTGTAACGACTTAAAAAAAATGTTAACCACATCTATGTTGTTATTCAAAAGGTCTAAAGTCGAATTACAATTTGAGCTCCTTACATTTTATTGACTTGTTACCGCTGTCAATCGAATGTCAGGACTTGAGTGGTTAACATACTTCCCCTATGCCAGTCAACATGTTTCTCAATGCAAAAAGTTCAGATCAAGGCTTACTTGCCTTCTTGACTTGACCTTATCCTGTATATAATGCCTTAGCTAGACTACTTGGAGACGAACTTGTGCTAAATTAAGAGTGTCTAATAATATATAATTCAGCTATATATCTGGAAATCGATGCAGTAATAACAAAATTAATATTAGCATAATCAAGGAACAGTAGGTTTTGCTAGTTCATCATGGAATGGCAAGGTTCAGCCCTCAGACACTAAAGATACAGAAGAAAATTTCTGCCCTAATATACTTCTGTGTGTACTTTGGAACATATATTGATATTTATATATGTCGTGCAGAAATAAGCAATCCCCTCATAAAAAAAAAATAATAAATAAATACAATTATAAAATTTTGACTTTATAGAATGCTTCTAAAAAAATACACATGTTATCCCACTGGCCTAGGAGATGTTTTAGGTTCACAAAACAATTTATCATCTCATTAATATCACAGATGGAGCAAAAGGCACACGAGTTGTCCTTTCCCTTATGGACTTTTAATAAAGAGTTATTAGCTATTATTCTCACCAATGTAAGAAAATGATATTTCAGCTTATAAGGTTGCAGACAAAAGAAAGGCCCTAAGGACCTAAGCTTCATCTCACACGCCTTCATTTTTATAAATATATATATATTTTTTTTTCATTTTTATTTGGGATAATGTTTTCCTCCAATTTGGTCGGAGTAAATGTTTTCAATTTAATTTATTAAATTAACACTTGTCTTTCAAACAAGTAATTTTTTATACTCTCTTAATTTTATTAAAAAAATATCAATTTAATAGACTGAATTTAAATTTATCATTTATTTTGGTCTTATAGCAGCAACATATTTGTAAGAATAGACGGGCTTGATGTTCAGATTAGAAGAGAAAAAAATAAAAAAAAATGGCTTGATTTTGAAAAAGGAAGTTTCGCAGTGGGCCAGGCCTCTAGCCCAATAAGATTGATCTGGCGGTTCGTATGGAGATGTTTTTAGTTTAACACGCAACAATGTTTGGTGGGACCAAAGGAATAAAAAGGCCTCTTTAGTGGAGGAGCCCACACTGATGATCAGGCTTTTCTTTTTTTCTTTTTCTTGGTTTTTGTTGAGAGGTAAAAAAAAAGAAAAAGGACAGAGATGATGGTGGAATTATTCTTGTGGAACTTTGGTTTTGGAAGCCCAAAAGAGAATATATTCCCAATGGAAGAAATACTTCACAATCATCCCACCTATCTCTATTGTTATTTTTTTTTCTCTCCATAAAATACAAATATATATACTTTTGCAACCTTTTATATATATATATATATATATATATTAAAAAGTTTTCTTTCAAAATTATTTCAACACACTTTATTATAAATTGACATATTTTTAGAGCATATAATTCTCACGTGTATTTTTAATAATGTATGTGAGCATGTGAGGATTAAATGTTCTGTTAATATTATTAAAAATGCATGTAAGAACTATATACTTAAGGATAGGTGTTAGTTTAATAATTATCCTAGAGTAATTTATTCTGAGATATGTTGGTTGCATAAAAATGCTTATGTGTCTAGCATTTTTTATTTTTTTATTTTATTTTATTTTTGTGTAAGAATTGTGCAAATAGCATATCTCATTTATTCCAGTCTAATTTGGAGAAAAAATTTATGCTATATCTTAAATATATAATATATTTTCCACAAGTTTGATTTTAGCATAAACTCATCCTTATATGAAATTAAAGTTTTTTTTTTAGGCAGTAATTAGTGGAGGATCTCGTCTTATGAGTTATGACAGTGGGCCTTAAATTCGCTACATGTCTAATCGATTATGATTCATCTTATGGAAAATATACCAAATCAACCTCTTTAATCTTCTACGTTTATCACATCATTGTTGAGGGACAAGCAAGAATATGATTAAAATGATAACCTACCACAACACTGATTTGATGGGTTAGTTTATATCTCATAATTGCCATATGATTTTGTATTCAAAATTTAGACTATTATGTTGCATATGATTTTGTTTTTTTAAATTGGTTTTCAGAGATATTATTGAAGGAGGCCTATATTATTATGTAAAGAAAAATGCTATATACCATATTTTTTTATTCTATAATGTTTATGTGTCAGTCTTAATAAACCATTTGATTTATTTATTATTATTTTTTAAAAACAATGATTGGATTCAAAATTTGGTTAAAACTGTCATTGTTCAGCATTATAAGATAGTTGTACAATAAAAATGTATTTTCTATCATTACCCTAATTATGTAAAAAATAGGAAAAATGCAACCTAAATCCATGAAATGAGTTAGGGTTAAACAACCATTCTCTTCCTCTCAAAAAAAAAACAACCATTCTCTTGTTTTTGATGGTTTAGTCAGCTTGAATGTTTGTTAGAGTCGTAGGTGTTGATTATTTGTTAGATAAACAAAATAAAGATGCAACGTGGACTGATGAATTGCACAAAGAATGTGGTTAGGTAGCTATTATGTACAATTTAGTAGAAGTTTGACTGTTTGAGGGTCCAATTATGGATTGTCTGGTATAATGGGAGAAATGTGTCAATTAGTGAAAAGTTTGCTGACGAGCACAAGGTATCAAAGAGTCTCGTATTGTCAGGATTTTTCTCATTTGCGAAGTTTACAAGTCATGGGCAATTGTACATCCCTCATCTTTCAAGACCTCTTTTGAGGCTGAGTTAGACCTATTGGTCTTTGAATGGTTTGAGAGCCATGTTCATTGGATTGTTGGACGATTTCTCCTGTTGTTGTCCATCCGTTCGGCCATAATGCCACATGAGAGGGGCATATCAAAGAGTCCCATATTGCCGGGATTTTCCTGACTTGCGAAGTTTATAAAGCATGGATATCCCTCCTCTTCCAAGCCGTATTTTGATAATGAGTTTTGTCTATTAGTCTTTGATACAAGGTATGTTTGTTAATATTTTTCTAAGGTGTTTTAATGTGACATAAATGTGAAAATTATTTTTGTAGTTTAAGGAGCATTTTTTGCTTTTGAGTTGTTTATTAATATCTTTGTATTGAATACAGAAAATAAAAATACAAAGAAACATAACCATGTAGCTTTATAGGCAGTTGTGATTCCAATGACATATGGGCTTGTTTGACAACTATTCCCATCTCTCCCTCTTTTTCTTTTTACTTCTTCTAAAAAAATCAAATAAAAAACATTCTAACTTTTTTATACTTTTTATATCACATCAATCATATTTTATTACTATTTAAATAAAAAAACTCACTACAAAACAATTTTTTTTTTCACTTTTTTATAAAACATTCTCAAATTTTATATCACATCAATCACTTCTTACTATACAACACAATGAACACATAAATATTCCACAACACAATTACTTACCAAATAGGCCCATAAACATTGAGAAATATCAATTTCAAGGATAGAAGATTTAGATTTACTATTATCACATTCATCTGTTGATGAAGGTAGCAGAGCCATTAATATGGAATAGGATCCTCTCCATTTTTATTTTATGGTCTATATTATATTTCACTGCATTTAATGGAATATACTACATTATTTCAAAATTGCAAATGACGTGATAACATTTACATCGTCTAATGCTGATGCTGTAAAATTTAATTCGAATCATGAAATGGTTCATCTCCAATTCATTTAGAATGAAAAATATCTCATGGTAACTGTGTGGTTAGAAAAGCTCATAGATTTCCAATTTTGCTGCACCCAACTTGGCCCAATGGGCTATTTCTTTTAATGCCATAACTATTTTTTTTTTTTTTGAACAGAAAAAATCTCATTCAATTGCAATACTAAATGTTACATCAAAATGATTCCAAAAATAGGATCTAGGGAGCAGAAGCTTCCCTAAAAACAATGTTACTAATACTCTTAGGAGTTTCTTCCAACCAATAACTGTCAATAAAATTCTGAGAAGCCTCCTTGGCTAAAGTGTGAGCGGCTGAGTTACACTCCCACAGAATTGTTTAAAAATTCACATAGCGAAAATTACCCATTTCTTGGTGAATACCCTCGATGAAATGCCCATTTTTTGTGAGAGAGGGTTGCCTCGTCTTTATTTCCTTCCAACTTGAGCTGCATCCTCTTAAAAAATAACTTCCATAAAACCCGCTTCCTCACTAAAAATCATAGCTTGCATTGCTGCCATTGTCTCTGCCATTTTTGGATCAACTTGCTCCTGCTTAGTGATAGCAAAAGCCTTCACTATCTCGTGCTATTACACCCAAACCAATCCACCCTCTTTCCACATTAAGGGTTGCATCCCAATTTACCTTCACTAACCCATTCGGAGGGGGACTCCATGAAGTTGGTCTGGATTGTTGTTGAAAATTTGGTCCTTGTGTAGCAGAATCCTCTTCCTTAGAGTTACAACGTGTAAAGTCATCTAAGGTTGAGATTGCTCTTGCATAAACCACATTAGAGTGATCAAATCGCTCTTCAAATACCACCGCATTTCGGCGCAACCAAATTCGACGAGCCACCATAGACATCAGGTCAAGTTCACCCGGTGATGATCTCTCCATGGAGTATACGAAAAGACCCTGGAAAGTGTCGCCCATATAGGAGTATTTATTAAAACAAGAAGCTTGACAACCCCATAGATCCCTGGCCGCTGGGCATGTCCATATAGCATGTAAAACATCTTCCTCTTCTCTTTTACAGCAAGGACATGTTATCTTCAGCCACTTTTCTACAAAACAAATTGACCTTAGTTGGCAACAAATCATTACAAGCCCTCCAGAAAAAAAAAAAAAAACTTGACCATTCTTAATACAATGAGGAGAATAGTGTTGCCTCTTGTTAACCGTTTTGTTAGTCAATGCATTTGTTTAGAGAAAAAATGGGTAATGCGAATTTTGGGCTTGTTTTATACAAACTAGTCCAAAAGCAAGTTTACTTTTTCTTCTTATTTGTATTTTCTTAATGAATTCAAAATCAAGTTCGCCTATAAATGCGCAATAGAAAATAATGTTATAATATTAATTAAATAATTAAATAAATTAATTTTTTATCAGTTTAAATTTTTGAGATAATTGACAATTTAACATGGTATTAGAGTAGAGGTTTTGAGTTCGATCATTGTTTCCATAATTCATCTCTTATTTTGTTTAAATATTTCATGTATTGGGTCTTAGTTATTAAACTTACTAAGAGGAAGTTTGAATCAACTCGTTAATTGAATGACTTATCCCAAAAGCTTAAGCGGGTAAGAAATGAATGTTAAATCACATTTTATCCCTAAAGTTTAAGTTTATAAAAAAAATAATTGATTTAATTATTTAATTAATATTCTAACAAACAAACAAATGGTAAGGTTAAGGTTAACTACTTCCAACAAGTTAGTGTTAGGCCATAATGTAGATATATGTGGTTTGGAGGAGTTTTAATTGTATGTTTCTTATATACTGATATGACAATGATCACGTCAATTATTAAACAATTAAATTTATTTGTCAAATTTTGTTATTTAATTTTTCTTCACCCGTGTTATGTTGTGTCACGTGACACTCATGTAGACTGCCTTGGGAGTTTGTAAGAGAATTTTACTAGAAAAAGGAGTAGTAGTAACCAAACATTTTCCGGTTTGGAGATGGTTCTCCTTTGGACTTCTTGAAGCTTGTTTTGCACTGTATTTGTCATCACCAAGTTCAACTTCCATTGAGATGCCTTGGCCCATGGGCATCCATGAGGCCATCTGTTTGAAGTGAGCCACCTATAATTCCTATATGATTGTGCAGTGAGTACTGGGTTCTTCTAGGCTGATCTGCATAAAACTCCAAATCTATTGTGAGCTTGTTTGTACCAAGAATAATTTATAAAAATAGAATATCCTATGGTAATGATCCAACTTGACATGCCTCCAAATACATCACATGAATTGATGTTTTTATTATTATTTTTTTCCACAGCCATCGGATTGATAATAAAACTCATTAGCAGACTCTTTTTAAGGTTTGCATGCTTGAGCTTGGGGGTGTACAAAAACCCGCCGGCACGACATATATAGGATGTCGGAAGGTTTTTTTATTAATTTCCGAGAAAGTCGGAATAGGGGTGTTTATTTCCAATTTGAGAAAGGTAGAAAAATTAGTTGGTTTGGCTCTCTCAAGGTCCAATCAAGTTTTTTGGAGAGCGAGTTTTACCCTTCAAAAATTGGTGGAGCAATTGGGTAACTCCTTGTGGAGTATGCCTGAATCTTTGAAATTTTTAATAATAGTTTTAAAAAAATAAAATTCACAAGATTATTTTAAGAATTTTGATAGGATTTAACAGAAAATTCTAATGGAAAGCTAAAATTGAAAAAAAATAAAAGTTGGATATCCTAAATTAACACTTTTTAAAGTTCAAGTATTTGATTGCAAAAGTGAGAAAAGATAAAGGGTTATAAATGAAGTTTTCCCAAGAAGATATAAGTGCAGTAATAGACTAAAATGCATTAATCTGAAAATATAGTTCAATGTATATGCATCATTCACATGGAAACCATAAGGTTAGGTAACAAGGAGATCAATACAAACATAATTTTCTGACTTATTAACCAGAAATTAAGCTATCATCTATCATCTCAGATACTCAAGTGTTTACTATATGGCAGAAAAGAAAGAATAACTGCAAACAAACTAAGCCAAGTGCATTTGAGATGTTACTAATAAGAAAATAAGACATCAACATCTGCAGATACTCTAATTTGTGCATGTTACAACTAGGTCCTCTGATTTCTGTACAAAAATATTCAAGAAAGCCTGAAAATTTCCCTATTCAATTTCTCCGTTATTATGAACATGAAGACATATATTATATTTCCTTTCTATATCCCTAGTTCTGATTGTAGAAATAAGCCTGCAAACAGTACGTAAAAATCCTCATTCTTAAGATAAACTAAGCTCTCCATACTCTGAGCTCTTCATACTCTTCCTGAGATGTTTGCTACACAGTGCATCGCTAAACCCTTCCAGATAGAAGAAGTCAAATCCGATTTCCGCCTCTCACCAAAATTTAGATACAAAGGAAATGTGTTGTTATTCCTCCGCATGAAAGAGAGTGTAAGTTGAACTGGTCTCAGTCTTTGTAACCTGCATGCAACGTTTCAAGCTTTTTTAGGGGTGTATGGGGGTATAGGAAATGCATTAGGGAAGGGATCTCCCTGACGCCATCTTACCATTAATAATCACCTGGGACTGGAGGGGTAATATTACAATTGTTTTCAAATAACTCATGGATCAGTTATTGTCCCTGCCATCGCATTATTGTTAGATAAAGTTTTAAATGCAAAAGGTGTTAGGGTCAATTTCTTAATGTTGTTTAATAATAATTAGTCACATGTGGTATAAAAGAGATGCACAAACTCATCTCCTACCAAATTTTACTATTAGCATCAATCTCACTTGTTAGATATTTTTGGGAATGATGTATAATAAGAATTTTAAAGTAACAATCTCCATAGCTTTTAGAAGTGTTTTTTTTTTTTCTTTTTTCTTTGGGGACGAATCATTGTCATTTTCTTCAGTTCTTAAGAAAACAAGCTCTCATAAGAAATATACCAACCTCGGCTGTACGAGAAAGTCCAGTCGGAAGAACAGGAACAAGAGACGTCCAGAGAATAGGATCTACTAAGGGATCAACAGTATTGTAGCTGGTCAAAAGTGGTGCAGATAAGAAAGGAGTCAATGGGTAGACATTTCTCTGAAGAGACAATCCCCCACTCATTCCTAGTCCAACTCCAACTCTCCCGGTTCCAACATCACTTGTGGATTTCTCAACTGCCTTGCCATAGTCCATCTTGTTGATAGTATTTTTGTCTTCATTCTCATCATTATCAACGCTGTTTTCTTGCTTTTTTGATGCTTTCTCTTGCAAACACTTGTAGGCAGCTGACCGTGACAAGATGTTCAAGGCAGAGCCTGTAGAACCTTTATGCTTTCTTCCTTCATTGGGCACACCCAATCGTGGCATCTGGTATGGTTCGGTAGGCTGAACTTCCCATTCCAGTGTTTTCAGTTCGACGCCAATATCTCCGGCATGCTTTGTTTCTTCCGATGATTTTGACCCAGTGTATGCCTGACGAGTTTTATTGGCCCCCCACCACTTGATATAACTTGTCAAGTCAATCCTTCTTTCACCGCAGAAACTGGCGAAATATTCACTTTCTGCTGCTGGATCATCGCCTGTACCTTTAAATAAGACACACCAGTAATATAGTTGTTACTGCTTCAGGAGCAAGCACAAATGGAAGTAATAAAAAAAAATAAAAAAAAATCAGAAGCTTATATTTGCTAATTTCTACGCAAAAGAAGGTGTACTCAGTTATTAGGTGAATTTATGGAACTCTCATAAAAAAAGTTGCTTGAACATAAAATTCATCAGAACTTACTATAATGCATACTGTTGAAGTAGTCAGATCCAGCCATACAACCAAATGGTTCCCATCGACTGCTTTGTGATAACACCAGGTATGGAGTAGAAAGCAAAATCATAAGATCAATAATGATCAAATCAAAGAAACATTAAGTACTTCAAGCATCTACCAACTGGAAAGGAAAAACACTATAAAAGAACTAGTGATTTAGTCGTTCTGCGCCAGGTAGCGTGCAGACAATTAATCATAACTCAACTCTCTATCAACATTTTTCAGGGAATATTACACTAATTTATTAGTTCTCATAAATGAAAAGATATATAGAATTCAGAGAAGATCATTAAAGAAATTCTTTCTTCTAATCAAATTGTAGTGAGTATTCAGCAGGAAGTGTATAACATATGTTACCGACTTTCTTTCTTATAAATATGTTACCATTTTCTCAGGTTTGATGATATATTGATCTCAGGTAGTTTCTTCCTGAACTGAAAATCAGTTGGAACAAATAAAAAAAAAAAAAAAAACTTTAGGTACCTAAAACTCCCTAGTGGGTAAGAAACCGTTAGAGAGTGATATCCACAATAATTGCTTAATATTTTTCCAAACCAACATTACTTGGGAAAAAAATGACTTCCTAACTTAGACTATGGCAGTAAATATTATATATTTCGCATGCATGTAATTACCTGGAAAGCCCACGATATTTAGAAATTCCTCTTGAGAAACCACTGCTCTTTCTGCAGACAGTATCAAATATAAGGGACACTGCAAATTCAGTTAAAACAAAATAAATTTACAAAGTAAATCACACCTCCGCAGGGATGCAAGGTATTCTTCTCTGGAGACATTTTGCATCTCTTCTAGATCCCTTGTATAATCAGTAACCTGCAGCACACACATCCCAAGTCATGCAGATAGTAATATAAAATTGGAAATGGGAAGCATCCTATATATGAGCCAAATAAGGAATAAAAGAAAACACCTTTTTTCTTTAACTACTATATTTATACAAAAAGATCCAAGTTATAAAAATCAGCATCAAGTTAATGGGGTTAATTAAAAATCAGAACCAGTGATCAAAAGAAGTTCATGAGACCTAAATTAAAGAGAGATCAAGAAAAGGAAACCATTCTTGAACGATAAGAGAAGGACAAGAAGTACAAACAGATTGAACATAGACGCTTATTTTTGTCTTGAAAAGTGGTTAACTAACTGGAAAATTAATGAGAGTGCCAGGGCCCCAATATTTTAAGGCAGCAAGATCATAAGCTCTAGCTGCAGCTTCCTCATCATCATATGCTCCTGTTACACAAACGTCCTTGAAATATTAGTTGCAATATGAGATAACAAAGTCATTAGCAAGTTTACCCACAAAAGAAGAAAGAAAGAAAAAGATAGGAAAATATACGTTAAAGCCACTGACTCACCCAAGTAAACTGGAATAAAGATTTGTGTAGCAACCATCCCATGCAAGAAACGAAAAATGGAGTCAGCAACACAGATAAACCGATGGGTAAAATGTTAGTCGTTAGATATTCATGAAGAGGGCGAGAGAGACCTTGTTTTCCCTTCTTATTCTGATTCTGGTTCCAGGTACTTTTGTCCCAAAGGTGAGCCTCATAACGACCAGTCCATCTATGCCTTTTGTTCCATCAACATTGGAAACAACGAAGACGAGTCAAAATTCAAAACAGCAAGCAAATTCCACGCTTGAATAAACTCCGATTCGTGTGAATTTTCTGAGGAACCAAAAATATTTCAACGGAAACTTAAAATATTGAGAGCCGGATCAGTACCTGGTGACTCCACGGTAGATGGAGCTGCGTTTTCCGGCGGCGCAGGGAGGCATTTTGCTGATGCGCTCCTTGGCCGTACATCCTCTCTCCTTCTTCGCTTTCTTCAGTCCTCTGTACAGTAATAGCTGATCGTTCGCTATCACCGCCTCCGACGTCTCCCCACCGCCGCCACCACCGCAGGCTTCCGATTTCAAACCAGGATCAGAGGAAGACGAAGCCATAGCTGAATCCAAACCCTAACCCTAGGAGAGAGAAAATCAGAAACTGAGCAACAGAAAGAGTATAGTGTGTTTATCTGAGTGTCTGGATTTGGTTTTGCCTCGAATTGTTTTTTTGAGCGACTGTGGAGGGGAAAACTACAGTTAGAGACTGGGGAGGACTGAGGAGAAGTGTGGAGGTGAGGAATTTACGGATACGTCCTGGTGGTGATCTGGCCATTACGAAGGCGGAATTGGGGCAGTTGGGGGTAAAAAAGGGTGTAACGGCTAGGATGAGTGAAAGGCTAATTTTGTAATTTGGATTGGTTTGAAAGTGCAGGCGGCCACGTGGAGGTTCTTGCACACCTGTCTGCTGTTTGTCGAAAAAAGTGCGTGTAAACCTGTCAGAGAGCCACATTTTTCTCTGAAAATTCCACCGAACCCGGTCGTTATAAAATAAGAATCCTAGAGAATTCAGCTACGTGGAGACGTGAGATTTTTTTGACTGAGAGTGTGTTTGGGTTTATAATTTTAAAAAGAAAGATATTATAATATGTAATTTTAAAAAATAATTTAAAAAAAAAGTTAAACGTTAGTCAAAATCATAGTTTAACTTTTAAAATTGTAAATTAACTTTTAAAATTTTATGTTTTTTAAAAAGTATCATCTTATCTGGGATTTAAAAAATCAAATTTTCTGTGTTTTCGAATCGTAATTTTTAAAAATGCAGTTTTCAAACGATTTATATTTTGCGATTTGATTTAAAATTGCAGTTATTATCTATAAAAGTACAATCTCAAACGCATCATGAATAAGTAGTTGGACAGTTTAATTTTTATTTGGTCAAATAAATTCTATAAATAATCTCACGTGTTCAAATTTTATCAAATTCGAATAAATAAACGTAATTATCTCTTATCCCTTTCACGAATCATGAGTCATGTCATACAAATATAACTGGGACCCGCCTCCACGTACAAAATCTTTTGATAATTGTTTTAGTGAATCATGAAATGCTAATAGCTTTATTGACCATATAGTATAATGATTGTCATTATATAATAATTACTTAAAGCAAAAACCCATAGAGGGACCCCCAAGTGACTTTCTTTTTTTTTTTCTTTTTTTTTCTTATTTCTTAAGTAGTATGATGTAAATATTGAAAAATCACTTAAAATACGTTAGGTTAATTGGTACAACAAGTGACATTTTTTTTTAAGTAGTTGACGTGAAAATTAGAAAGTCACTTAAAATACGTTATGTTAATCAGTGTAAAATGAGTATGGAGTGTAGCATTATTCTATTTTGTGACGCTTCGTAAAGTTAGTCTGGTAAATAGATTATTAAAATCTTCGTGAATGTTAAAATCTCAAATTTTTATCGGATAAGACTTGATTTTATAAATGATTTTAAATAGTTTTAGTTATAATTTAACTAGCTCTTTTAAAAATGATAAAACAGACATGACTAATAGATCAGATAAATCACTATCATCAGATAATGATAAATCAGCCACTACAAGATAAAGCTCTAGGAGGATCATGTCATCTATTCTGATAATCACCAAGCAAGACGCATCTCATCAAACAACTATTCTTACCTTTTATTTTATTGAGATTAACAACTATTCTTACTTAACTGTATAGCAATAAGTCTCTACTATATTATTGATAAACACAGTCTATGTACAATCCTATTAAAGGATGAACTACAATCTTACCAAAAGGATTAATTCTATTGTTAATATAAATACATACTCCCTACCATACGGTTTAGTAGGCAGAATTATTATCAAAGCTGTGAATTTTATAATGACTAACACTTTATAATAAGAAGTCTCAACTTCTCGTTGCCCCCTTTATCTAGTCGCTAAAAAAAGAAATTAGTCACAAAATTAAAAGAGATATGATTTTTGTCACCCTAAAATATACAACTATTGACCACCTTGTACATGTAACAAGGTAGTCCCCTAACTAGCTTTAGGGTTTTTTTTTTTTTTTTTTTTAAAAAAAAAAAGAAAAGAAAAAGAAAAAGTAAAAGTAAAAATTGTCATTTGGACAAATGTGGTCAAATGTTGTGTCTTGAAGTAACAATGTATCATATCTCAAATTAAAATTACGAGGTAGAATTTTTGGTTGTTTATTATTATAATATTGAAAGACATTTATCTACTATATATGACAATTACAAATAATAAATGCGCAGAAAGAGAACACAAATTCTGAAGTTTTCTTCTCGTACTCTTTTCTCACTTTCTTATTTTCTCTATTTTTTTTAGTACACTACTTTAATTTTGGTATTATAACAAATGTATTGAATTCGAAACTTAAATTTATAGTTCACCTTATTTCAATTATATAGTCTATGCTTTGAGTCTTTCTTATTAAGAAAAAGTTTGAACTTACACGTAAAAATAAAAGTTAGAATATTAATTAAACAATTAAATTCATCGTCTCATATTAGCTTAATCTTTAAAGATTACACGCTATCAACAAATTATATTGAAGAAAAAGAATGAATGCAACAGAGCTTTTTTTTTTCCTCGACTCAAGCTTGGCCTCAGCTAAATGTTCAGAGGGCTCGACAATCACATTTTTATCTCTTTACATAAATCAGTGAAAAAGAAACTTCCTCGCATGTATTGATTTACAAAAGAGAAACTATGCTTTAAAATTTGGAACTCTGCAGCAATATGCCTTGAAGCCTTCCAAGGAGAGTTTTCTTTAATAATAATGTTAATAGCAAGATTGATCCAGCGGCTGCCTGAACTTTCTCCAATCTCCGGCGTACGGCTTGAAATAGCCCAAACCAGATGGCTTCCTTAACGTGCACAACCCCGGGAATCCTGCTTGGTATGTGCCCCAAAGCAAACAAGCCTTTGCCTGGGTGGTCGCTGAGATCTCTCCCTCCTGTCCCTAAATGTCGAAAATGTCAAATATGCCTATCCTGCAGCAACTGGATATCTAACTGGAATCGGTGACTCTTGCAGGTTGTGGCTTCATACTTCTGCTCCACTTATCAATGGAAAGGTGGGATGAAGAGAATCATTATTTTTCACCAAAATTTGACCAGGAACTTTTCCTTTCAAGGATTCTGTAGAATTACAAAATCCAGATGAAGTTTAATGGACTGATGTTTAGTTGCAAGAGGAGAAAGGAAGAAAACAATACGTTGATAGAGAAAAGTGTGACAATGTAAGTCCTAATGATTCGAAGAAAGAGCAAATATGGCTCTCAATATAGACCTTATAGATCATCAAGGATGCCCATTAGAAGTAGTTTTTCTTATATGAATCATACAAACTTCCTTGTAGTTCAGTAGTTTAAATGGTTTCATAAGTGAAATACTGGACACCCTTTTCAGTCTAGATATAAAGAGAAGGCAACTAATTTGAAAAAAGTATCTATGAAGGTCTCATCGTAATAAGTTTATTCACTAGGATAACGGACATGGAAAAACATACAACAAACAGCTCATAACTTTTAGAGAGTGCACAATGTTCAAAATCTGGTTCTGCAATCAATTTGGTCCTAGTTACATCAGCATATGGATCTTCAAACTTTATATGCATGTGTTTGCGCAAGTGCATTAGGAAGCATCCAATTCTTTTTTGCAAATCAAAACAATAAGAAATTGTGATAAAAAATTTATAACTAGTTGAAGTTAGTTCAATTGCCTAGTTCCAAATCGTTGTTGCAATGCTTGAAACTGCATTGCAACTCCTTACAAGTAAAAGGCTAGAAGATCCATCCTATGAACATGTTAATAGGATTACCTTCTATAATTCTGTTCACAATCATGTACTCCACCTAAGAAAAGAACCATATTTTAGGATACTACGCATGAATATAAATTTGTTGAACATAAGGAGCACCAAATTATTAAAAAAAAAAAAAAAAACCCATAAAGAGGAGGGCCCCCAAGAGGTCATGAAGGTGATGGGGTATGTTATCGGGTTAAACTAAACCTTCATTTTGATATATAATATGACTATATTAAAATAAATGTGTCCGCATACCAAGTCTTTCTTGAATGGTAGCAGCACATTCAGCCCCGACACTTCTTTGAGCAAAGTAGGAAATATCACGGTACATTCCATTTGAAGGTTGAATTCCTGCATCCTCCATCCACTGCAATACCTGCAAGAATTTTTATTTTTATTTTTCAAAAGAAGGAAATTGAAATTGTATGAACCTAGCGTTTATAAGCATTTAAGTAAAATACTGAAACAAGAAAGTTTGCACGGTGTTGTATGACTACAGCTGTCCTTGCAAAAACAAGCAAAGAGAAGGATAAATTGTCCTACCACAGTCATGTTTATAATGCCCATGAAAGAGAAAGAGGCAATCACTTATAATCATGCGAAATTACCTGTAAGTCCCCATGATGTAAGATTGGCAATGGTAGAGCAAATTCGGTCCAAGAACAAGGGCTCATACTGAATGGTTAAAGTCTTAATATTAAATTGCTATATATTTACGAGCCTCAATGCCAAAGTTAAGATATTTACCACAATTTAATTAATTTTCAGAAACAAATTTTAATCGCTCGGAGTTGTATCACATGAGTTAATGATTTGTATACTACTGTACTGCTTCAGTGTTTAAGAAGATTCAGGACCAGCTTCAGTGTCATTTCAAAGACATTTAGACACCTGGCGACCATGCCAATGTGCAATCAAGATAAAGTTGGATGCATACCCTTACTGCATAACGTTAAAAAGAATATAATGACAATATTACATGAAGAAACAGAAGTTGATCTATAGGTTACCTCAATATATTTTCTCCAATTTCCGGCAGACAAAAGATTCTTCAACAAAATAGAATAAGTATTGAAATTGATATCAGCACCAGCGGCCACTATCTTGTAGAACAACTGCATGTGTGGGATGGAAAAAAAGGATGTAGTACAAGACAACAATAATATAATATATTCACTATCAAAAGTTGCATGCAGTTCAGCTTACTTATACCAATGTCCAGTAAACTTAAGAGTTGCATATTGCTTAAGATGCTTACAAGATTTCAAGACAGAGAAGAGATGGATGCATGAATGACAATTTTGGGTGCTTTACAACATTTACTTGTCATACGAAAAATGAAAGCAGTTTTAGAGAACCTTCATCATAGTCTCAGTCTTCCCACTTTTTCCGAGAAAATGCAGAAGCTGATTCATAAGTCCAGCTGAGACTACAGGAAACAAGGGCTCCATGTACTTAATCAGTTCCACTGCTGTCCTCCAATCTCGTAATCTTCAACCAAAATTCAATTTTAGTTTCTTGGCAAATAGGAATACACTGATGAACTTAAGACAAAAGGAACTGAACTGTCATGCCAGTTACACTATCATAAAAACAGGTTAAGCAATAATAATTTTAGAAAACACACAAATATAAATATTTAATACAGTAATGTTGACAAGTCTTAAAACTAAGAACAGCCAAACCAATAAAAAAGAAGCACGAATAGGGAAAGACAAGTTAATGTGCATATTTAATGTTTTGTTCTTCAATACGGATGGAGAAAACAGATGTGCAACTTACATGCTACAGGCTGATACCATTTCAAAGAAAATGGCATCACCAAATGGGATTTCTTTTTCCCTCATAGTTTCTGCCAGAACAAGAACTTTGGATGGTTGGCCTCCTTTATTAAGAGCTCTCATCAAGGCCGAACAAGCAATAGTATCAGGTATGATATTATTTGTTTCCAGTTCTTGAAATAGTGCACAAGCTTTTTCCCAATTCTCTGACATAAAAAATACCGCAAGTTTAGTTTCAGCGTGTCTTACCAGTCAGCTTTGAATAATGTCAATGTATTAACATATAATATCACCTGCAGCATTGTATGCATGTAGCATTGCAGTATATGTAACAACGTCAGGACAATAACCAGCCATCTTCATCAAGTTGAACAAAGATTCTGCTTCTCTGAGTTGGCCCTAAAATTGGGACAAGGAAAAATGAAAGGAAGAAAAAAAAACAGATTCCAGTCATCAACAGTCTACTAGTATTAAGAGGCAACTCTTGCCAAAACACTTGCCTGTTTGCTGTAGGCACAGATCACAGATGTGTAGACCTCTTGAGACGGAGGAATTTTTAAGTCCATCATTTCATCAAGAAAATCAAGTGCCTCAGTATAGTTTGACATCTTGCAACAACCACTTATTAACACAGTGTAAGTAACACAATCTGGCATGACTTTCTTTTTCCTCATCAATCTATAAACATTTATTGCTTTCTCATGTTCCCCCACATTCATATAGCTTCCAATAGCTGAATTATATGCAACCGTGTTCAACTCGATGCCCCTTTGCTCAGATGCTGAAAGCACAGCATCGATCTTCACCTTTTGACCACAACGTCCACAGGCAGCCAACAGTGTGCATATAGAGACAATGTTTGGCTGGATCCCATCTTGCTCCATCTCACGCAAGACTTCAACAGCTTCAGCTAACAAACCATTAGATCCATAGGCGTCAATCAGTGCATTGTAGCTGACAAGATTTGGCTTCTGGTTGTCTCTTTTAATCATGTCAAATACTTCCCTGGCCTTTTTAGGTTTCTGTGATCTTCCGTAAGCATTAAGTAAAGATGTATAAGATACAATATCTGGTCTGAAACCACTTTGCTTTATCTCATTAAAAACTGACAATGCCTCTTTATCCATCCTATGTGAAGCATACGCAGCTATTAGTGCATTGTAAGTAACTATGTTAGGCTTCAGTCCTTCTGCAAGCAGTGTATTGAACACAGCCTTACAATTTTCAATTTGCCCACATACAGAATACAAATGAACAATGCTTGTGAATGTCACGATGTCAGGGCGACATTCAGCTCTCTTCTCCCTCATGGAATTAAAAATATCAATGGCTTTCGCATATTGTCCAAGCTTTACTAGGCAATGTATCACAATATTAAGGGTAGTCGTATCAGGACGGATGTGTGTCCCCTTCATTAGCTCAAAATAAGACAAAGCTTTTGAATACTGAGCCCCATTTTTGTATGCAGACAAAACTATATTGTGAGTCACAAGATCAGGCCCAACTCCATTATCTGTCATTTTCTTGCAAACTTTCAAAGCTTCTCGCCAATTTCCACTAGATCCACAAGCATTGATCAAGTTGTTATATGTTGACCGACTAGGGGGGATCTGCACCCATATGATAAAGTCATTAACATCTGCTATAGATGTCGAATTAAATGTGAAAAGCCTAATATTGTATTACCAGGAAAAATTAGCAAACGTGAAAGTGAAGCAATTATATTATCGTGAACAATAAATTATACAATGATACATATATCATCATGAGCAAAAAGTTACTAGCACGCATCTATGCAGATATATAATAGGTCCAAACCAGTTCAAACCCCTTTTTTATAAGTAAAACCAGCTCAAAATCTTGAATTGATACAAAAATATGATTGCACAAGAAGAGAAGAAAGCAAGCAAGCTATTCAGTGACCTTGATTTAAAAATTTAAAGAAGATGCAAAAATTCGCATTTGGGATGCACAATTCATGGGCAATAATAAAAATACCGCCTTAGACATTTACAGCAAGGAAACCCTATTCTAGGTTATGCCATATGCAACCCTGAAACATATTATGAATGTAAACTCAATGAATGACCATCCTTCAGAGCACCAATAAGATTCACATAATCTTCTCTTCCACTGGCTATAACCAAAATATAAGAAGAATGCCACAAAATCCATTAAATTCAAAAATAAGACCATACCAATCACAATTACAGTTTTAGTAAAAAAGCCAAAATGGTATATGTCTTAATAATGTGATACTGCAAACTTATCTCACCAAATCATTTGAGCATTCAAAGGAAAAGAAGGTTGCTCACATCAAGTTAGACCCACTAAGATTGACTAGAGAAGAAGAATACAAATACACACAGCAGCACGGAGCATGTCTTCCATGATATTCGTGGCCCAACGCCATTGACCTGCTCGTCCGTGTGCATTGATAAGAGCATTGTATGTCTCAGCATCAGCCTTGCACCTAGCAAGAAAGGAAATAATACGTCACCAAAACTTAAAGAAAGAAATCCAAGATTAGTGATGGGACAAACTCATCTAACCTAAATCTAGACTGTTTGCCTACAAATATCGATGCCAATTCACAAATTTAGTAGCCAGTTGACAAAGATGATACTGAGAAAAAATTCATTGTGGCAAATATTACTTGTCACCAAATATATATGGTATCTGTTTCATGATTGAAAGACATAGTCATGAACAATCACAAAGTATACTCCAGACAGGAACTAACTAAAACTGGAAATTATATAGTTTCCTTTTCAAAATGGTAGAGGGGTGCGGTGGCTGTCTCTTGATTGGCATACAATCAGGCAAAGCCATGTATCTCCAAACCATGACAACATGGAAAACTAAACAGAAATAACTAAGTTCATGAGTCTAATCAAAAGCACCAGGTAGCCAGAACAGCAAACAAGATACACTGAAAACCAAAGGCAGGTAATTCATTCTCATATTTCTATTGCACATACACAAATATATAATATCATTGTTGGTGTTAATCTCAAAAGCAGCACAAAATTTCCTAAATAAATAACCTTATGGTTCTTAAGATCAAACGGGGTCTCTACAGCTATCAAGAATGGTAAGCTTAAAATAACAATCTGCACCTACTGATTTAACATGATCTTAACCTACAAAATCATCAAAATGATAAATAAGCTTGACCTAACATGGAGAAAATCATGAAATTGTACGTCTTATTATTAGAAAAATTAGTGACTTTAAGACACTTGGAATGGATTGATACAATGTAATCCCAAATGCAAAGCAGAAGCTCAAAAGTATATCAATCCAATTCAATTTAAACATTAAATCTTAGACATGCATTTGATATTTGAAATTCTTTCTTTTCAACTTGAACTGATTCCATCACGAGTCATCAAGCAGAGCAGCTATCTGACCCGGAAAGTAACCTTCACCATAAATCTAATGGAAATAAGACAAGAGGTCATAGGAGTAGAGAATAACTAGTATCGATTCATAATTACACCATCAGAACACCATTTACCATAAGGCATTTTTTCCCCAACCAATATACTCTCAACTGTATATGAAAATGGCATAAAATACACAAGATGCAAAAACAAAAAGCATACCTCCACTCTTGCATCTCAAAAAACAAACCACGAGCCTGATCTGTCCAGTTATGCCTAGCATGTAACCTGATCATCATATTGTAAATATCATTCCGAGCACAGTAATTCTTTTGATTTTTCATCCACCGGAAAACTTGAATGCTATGCTGAATGGAACCCGTTTGTGTTATCTCCTACAACAAAGCAAAAGATGCAATTAGGGAGTTTCTAGCTTTTGATAACAATATTTTTCACAATCCCAGTGCACAAATGCATTCATATATACATCAATTTTTTCATTTTCCTACAACAAAAATTCCCATAATTTTCTTTACAAATTGACACTGTTTCAATCTACTACTAACCCCGAAAACCAATGGTTAGAGTTCTCATCACATTTCCTAGCTAGAAGCTCATCCAATAAACATGTTTTACCCAAAACACAAAGGCCCATCACATTCCTTCCCATATTTATTGCCAACTTCACCACTCAAATCCTTTTCACGTACAAATACATCCAAATCTAATTCAGTTTTACTGCTCCATAGTCCATACCTCCCACATCACTTCAACTAGCGATACAATTACCAAATAAGGCAAAATTTTACAACTTCCCGCCAAAATTCTCAAAACAACCCAAAATAATTGCACCACCGAGTAAGAGATAGAGAGTGTATTTTCCGCATTACCCTTATTAGAACCGGGAAATTCTTCCTGGCGAACCGGCCAACCCACCGGTTCAACAAACCGTCGATATCGTCCCGGTGGTCGAGCTTCAAGATTTTGTCGACCACCTCCGAGACCGTCCAGTCCTTCTGGGACCGGTCGCCCTGGACTCGGAGCCGGTAGTGCCTCGGTATATCGGCCTTCCTGAGGCCAGGGATCCGGGTGGAGACCTCGTGCTTGCCCTTGTCGTAGTCCACCGATACTTGCTTCTTCTCTTTGAATGCGGACTCGTTCTTGGGCTTTTTGCAGAGGATTAGGGTTTTGGAGCGAGTGGAAAAAGAATTTGGCCGAGTTGGCTCGGGCGAGTGGGTGAGTTTGTGGAGGGTTGGATGGGGTATGGTCGCCATTGATGAAGAGCGCGAGAGGGTTTTGACAGTTGGGGAGCGTGGGGAGTTTTAGTGGATAAACCCTTTGAAAAAGTGTTTTCCTGCAACCAAACGAACCGTTGGTGGTTAAGAGTAAAAGGAAAGAAAAATTATGGACCAAAGAAGTGAAAAATTCATAAGATATTTTTTCCTCTCTCTCCCCTTTTTCTTTTCTTTTCTTTTTTTCTTTTTTTTTTTAAAAAAAAAAAAACAAAAGTTTTAACAAATACCCAAAACACTTACAAAACATTTAAAAATACTTTTAATTTTTTTTTAAATAAAAAACACACTCTGAAAAACATTAACAAACAAACTTGGTATTTTGATTTTACCCCCAGTTTTAATTTGATTGATTTAATATCGAAGTTGAGTTGATTTTAAATCTGATATTTACCGACATACTCCCCACAACCGAGAGGAGCTCCCCTCCAATGAGAAATGATAGACAGGGGACGTTCAATCGTCCCCTGTCCGTCACTTTTTATTAAAAAAAAAAAATGAAAGAATGATAAAATAGTATACTTTTTTTTTTTTTTTTATTAAAAAGTGACTGACGGAACATCCACTGTCTATCATTTCTCCCTTCCAATTGAGAGCCTTCCATATCCTTCCATTTTTAATCGGGGAGCAAGCCACATATTAAAAGAGATGTACATATACACGGTTCTATAAAAACTAAAACAAAGCCTCATCACTCATCTCTTAAATAACCCATTAACTCCTTAGTTGATGTCAACATTCTTTCATATTCTTTTTTTTTTAGGTCATTAAGAGTTGTTACACATTCATCTCTTTTACAAATCTACTTTTAAATTTATAGGACCCATATGTAGATCTCACATATTTAATTGTGGATTTGCACGTCTGTTTTACGGAGATTGAAAAGAGATGGACAAAATATAAAAAATAAACATTTCTCATTCTTTTTCAATTTTTGTTTTTGGTATAGTTCAGTGCATATACCAAAAAGGGAATTCTAGGTCATTTCGTTATCATAAGGATCAAAATAAGTGACTTCCTTTTTACATGAGCATTGAAGATATGTTCTTATCATTTTTGAACAGGGTGATTAAAAGAAATTGAAGCAAACCAAGACGGATTGGAATCTCCTACAATTGGGGTGCCTAAATTTGAGAGAGGATTGCGGAACCCACTTATCCCCAGCAAATAAACCCCACACCCTGGACTCCCTAGAGCAAGTAAACCTCACAACCCATCTCTCTAAAATTCGGAAACACCGATTGTCGGGATCCTCATTCAATCTGGGAGGATTATTAAGATATGCTATAACAATAGTTAGTAAACTTGTATAAAGGTGATGAACGGTCCAGATTCAATATGATCAAAATTTACATACCCAAAACAAAAGTTATTGGAAGAGCAAAAAGGAAAAAACAAGCTCAAGCTCTTCACCCAATTCGATTAGAGCTCCAAAATCAGAAAGGGAAACATCAAACCCGGAGGGTTTTATTTTTGAAGAGCAAGCATTCGTTCCGGTGAGCTACATATATACTATGAGGTACATATATTATACATCACAAGTAGATTAATAGCAAACATGTGCTCTTGCAGACCATTAAACAAGGTATATGTAAATAGTTATGCCTTCCCAGTCACATCTACGCAGAGCAAAGCCTTCTATCCGATCATAGCACCAATAGTTATTGAGCATTAAGGACCTAATAAAACCAAAAGCTCATCTTTAGAAAGATTTGACTAATCTGTCGCTCTCTTTTAACGAGACCAACGCACCACAGAGAGTTTCTCGATCTCTGCAGTTTTGTGAGAAAACGAGTTCCAGGCAAAAATGTTAAGTGCTTCCTCTTCTCTTCATGATCATCTATCACTTCAGCAGTATAAGGTGAGTGCCAAATTCTTATAATGCTTCATAGAAGCATTTGCTGTTCAGACTTGCCAATATTGACTGTTACTCATTTCTTAATTTTCTGTTGTTTCCTCCCTACCTTCTTGTGTTTGCGTGTATGAACTGCTACTTCATCTTTCTTGCCCATGTTTGTCTGCTCCATTGATTTTCTCTTTTCACCACTTTTCAGACCTGTGTCGTAATTCTTCTTGCCCTTATTTCTTCTTCCTTCTGACCGACCCGTCATTGATTTTGCATTATTAGAATGCTTAGCACTGTTAGCTGATCTTAAAGCACCACCACTAGCATTGGGCGAGTGACACTCATTTGAAATAGAGGAGCGGGCATTATTTTTCTTCTCCCTCTTTGTCTTCCTTTGTTCTTGTGAACCATTTTCCTCTGGTGGAGAACCAAATTTTTTGCGTTTCTTCTCTGGCCTAAAGACAATAAATAGAGTCAAATAATTAAGCTCCAGAGTAATGTGAGAGCTGAGATCTAAAGACAGAACAGATCAAGATAGAAAAGTTTGACAGTCATACATGGAATCAGAAGACTTGACAGATGAATATGCATGGATCATCTCCGTATCACCGGTGTCAATTTCTTTGGAACTTGTTTTGTTACGGCGGTTCTGCAATAAGATACACATGGATACAAGATTTTCGATCACATATGGAATATAATTCTTCACCATTTACACTTGAATGAACTCCCAAAAAAAAAAGTCAAACAAATATTTCAGTCACAGAGGGACATTAGATTTCCATATGTTTAAACCAACAGTGGTCATTCATTAAGGGGAAAAAATATGTCCTGTTTATTTCGTGATATTCATCTATATGGATATTACTCAAGAGACAGTGACACCATAAGAGACCAAACGGATAAGAGAAAGTAGAAGAAAAAGAGATGAAATAAGATAGACAAGATGGTGAAAGAAGAGAAGAATGCAGGATAATAATGAAATAGATAACCTAGCGCTAGTTTATCCATAACTTTAATAACAAAATCAGAATATCTTTAACCTTCCTTCCCTTCCCACTGGCCCCCCACCCCCCAACCAAAAACAAAAAGAAGTACCAAAGAGAGAGAGAGAGACCATCTAAAGACATATTACTCTACATTATATTGCTATTGCTTTTGTCAAGATTATACAACAAATATATTTTTTTAAATAAGTAATCGAGATATCATTAAAAGCGAAAGGTGCTCTTAGGTGCACAAGAAGTATACAAAAAAAGCCAACTAGCTAGTAGGGGCAAAAAGAACAAGAAAATCATGATAACTAATTGCCAAAAGGAAAAACAAAAGCAGCTGTCCCAAGATACAATGTGTTGAAAAATAAATACTTAATCACTTCCAAAGGCCTTTCATGATCCTCCAAAACTTATATCATTCATTTCCTTTCAGACACCACAAAAAACACGAAGGCACCATCTTCCACACAACAATCAGAGTGTTGTTAGCAATCCACCAACAAAAGCATACAAATCAATTACTCTTCTAGGCATAACCCAAGACAACTCAAATCGACTTAAGAAAACATTTCAAATGGTACAAGCATCCTTACAATGAAGGAGATGATTCACAGACTCCCAATTTCTTTTACACATACAACACCAATCAACCACAATGATGCGTCACTTTCGAAGATTGTCCATGGTAAGGATCTTTCCTAAAGCCGCCGAGCAACCAAAAAAAGGCCACTCTTAACGGAAACTTAGTCCGCCAAACACTTTTTCAAGAGAAACGAAAAGTCGAAAACTATCATAGTAACCCATGACACTGTAAAAGGATTTAACAACAAACAATCCTCTTTTGGAAAAGACCCACCACAACTTGTCCTCCCCTTCCCATCTCATTCCAGCTAAATACAAAACCCTTAAGAACGAGACAAAGGCTTCCACCTCCCAATCATGAACCGCTCTGACAAAGCTCACTTTCCACTAAATGACACCTCCAGAAAATTCCATGAGAGCCGCAATAGAAGCATCCTTTGCACAAACAATACCAAATAAAAATAGAAAAGCTTCCTTAAGGGCTGTATCTACGTACCAAAGATCATGCCAGAATCTAACATCGGATCCATCTCTTCCCTCAAATCCGGTATGACTACAAAACTTCTCCCAACCCCTCCTAATATTCTTCCACAAATATTTAGAAAGTCCTAGACGCATGTGGCTTATTCTAAATGCCTCACATCAGTAATTTGCCTCTCAAAACAAGGCCCAATTATTCATCGTGTGGAGCCTATGATCTTAGCTATGTTTTGTCACCTACTTCTAGAACTACAGATTACACAATTAGAAAACTTCTCTGGTCAAAACAGACTTGGGGGCCCATAGAGACCTCAAAGGAGTTTTCAACAAATTGCTTGATCATGTCCTCTCTCTAAATTTGAAATAAACTAAATCTAAATAAGGTAGAGTAAACAGAAAATGAAAGAATTACCTCAAAGACAGTCTTGAGAAAACTCTTATATTTCTCTGGAGTTACTAACTCAACTGCTGCACAACCACACTTCCGTATCATTATCTCCATTATGACAGAGACCTGTGGATAAAATGAACATGCATATGTATAAAAATTTTCAAGACAGTAAACTCTCTCTCTCTCTCTCTCTCAGCTCACACACACGAATTTTTTTTTTTTGAAGTAATTATATTTATTTATATTGATAAGCAAACAAATTGATAGGAGGTATATAAGGCGAATACGAGCTTAATGCCAAATTTGCACGTACTTTTGATCTAAAATGATGTCTGGAGACAGATGACCATCGGAGTACTTCATTGACAATATCGGAGAGAAGACTCCGCAGGTCCCTGGCTTGTAAGCAGGACACTAATACTTTCACAAAGCCCAAAACAGCCTGTTAAATATGCAATCATCTCATTAGCTTCAAAAGCAACACAGAACCAACACTCTAAATCAGGAGCAACTGAGTAAGTAATACACACTTTTATAACTTCCACAGCTTTGGTATGCAGCAAAGATAAAAGAGAGGGCACAAGATCAGGCATTGATAGACAGATATCTGCATCCTTATATACCAACACTGACAAGGCGGATACTGCTCCACTCTTTATTTGAGGAGACGAACCAGAAAAATAGCCCATTATCTGAATGTTGTAAAATCATTAGATATTAAACAAGAAAGAAGCTGTGGAACTGATGATATACCAAAGGACCAATAGTTAAACCATCACATAAATCAAACTAAGTAAAATCACTTATACACTTACCATGCTAATCAGTTTATGGTATGGCGGATCAGATACCCCTGGCGAGTCTCTCAAACTGGAACTTATCTTAAGGAGCATATCATAAGCAGCTTTTCTAGCTTCTTCGTTGCCCTATATGTTAAGAAACACACATTTTATTAGTCCACCAGTCTCTTGTATCAGGAAGTCAACAAGTGATGTTGAAACAAAATAAAAGTAATAAGAAAGGATGACAACTGGTATTTCATATCCTATAACAATGAAAAATATGTGATAATGACACAAGAAATTTCCGAAGGCTCAATACGACATCGCTTACTGAAAGTAGTTGACAACAGAAAAGCTGGGCCCACTCAAGTGAAGGAGCAGGCACAACATAATAAGAACAGACTGTATTCTTTCCCCCACCGGGCATAGCAACACACACAAGCAAAATTGGGGGGGGGGGGGGGGGAGGAGGAACGCCTGTGTTTATGTTTTTTTTTTTTAAAAAAATTATAAAAAATTTTAAAGATTCAGGTATGAGTATTTTTGCAAATTCCGTTAAAATTCTGTCCAATACCTAAATTCTAGCAATTTTTTTTTTCCTAAAAAAATGAGGGGTATTTTGAAATTTTTTATAGTTTTCAACTTTTGCATGTAAAAACCTCATGACCCACAGGTGCCCTTGACCAATTGGCAAGTGAGTAACGAAAGTGTCGAAAACAACACACTCAAATTTCGTGGAGATGCACCAAATTTTAATAAAGGAATATAAAGCAATAGAGAGCTATACTAATAATACTAATACATGTACTTGATGCCCCACCCAAGAAAGAGACCCAAGCCCTAGAAGCCCTGTTAAATGGTGATTCAACATAGATTTTTAACGAAAAATTCTAACGAAGGGTTGAATTTGAAAAAAATTAAAAGATAGATACCCTAAATTGACATTTTTTAAAGTTTGGGTATCTTTTTGCAAAAGTGATGAAAGATCAAGGGTTATAAGTGAAGTTCTCTCCAAATTTAATGATATAGTAGCAAAGGAAGAATCCTTCTTATCCACCTTGTTGCTTCCATTGATTTGAAAAGTTGGGGTAAAGCACAGTCAAAATATCAAACTTCTTGATGTAGTAGTTTTTACCTCCTTTAATGCGAGTATAATCTCATTGAGAAAAAGAAAAGCCTTTGTATTCTCTTCCTCCAAGCTCATCTGCACAGCATTTAAAAAGGTGCAACAAGAAATCAGTTGAAGAAACTCAAAAGGCATCTAAAATGTACAGAGAAGAGTGCTGTTTCACATATATGGCGAAAGTATAGATGTTTGTAGGTAACCAACAAATTTTATATATATATATATTGATAAAAGGGAACCAACAAATTATACATGACGTTCCAAATAAGCTGAAACCATGGAATTGCTTAATGTGTCAAGAAAGCACAGATTTTACCCAACTCCTCCACATAGACCATGATTAAAACGAAGACCATAGGTCCACAAGATATGTGTGCAATTTCTCAGACCAAAAGCAACTGCTTTAATCTACACAGATATAAATCAAGCTGATGTAGCTGACTTAATATTCAATAATGATACTGTTGAGCCATGTCCTCCCCACTTCCCCTGGGCCCCCAAAAGATTACAACCCAAAAATAAGGAAGAAACCAGAGTGCCAAATAACCTCACAATATGGCTTATCATTCAACTAAAGCCTCAGAGAAAATATAGTATTGGTGAAGCCAACGCCAAAAGTTGGGATATAAACCTCTGTTATGGTTTTGGTATTAGCATACAGACTCACATGGATAAAATATAATAGTGTGCAATCCTTTCAGCCATTGCAGTAAATACTAAATGTTCTGACCATTGATATAAAGAAAAAAGGGGGAGAGGGGTTGTTATGTTTTTTTGATGAATAAATAGGGGTTGTTATGTAATAATGATGGTATTTACTCAACCAAGTAAATCAAGTGAAAAAGTATTAGCAATATGAGTAATTCTGGCAAGTTTTGGAGGCTTCACATTATTGTTGATATTGTTGTTATATTTGAAGCAAATAAATCAGGACCGGCACATATAAAGTTACTTTTGTTGCATGCATTACAGTCTCTGATAGCTCATCTTGATTGAAAGAGGGCACTAAAAGACCTTTACTTCCTTCCCAACTAAAACACTTGCCTTACCATAATGGTGATGGGCTGCTACCCTCGAGTAGTTACATGAGACACATTCATAAGAAAGTCCAAAAAATTTGAAAATTGATTGGGTACATTATATCAGTTTTAAGACTCACTAATTAAGATAACAGAAAAGAAGTTGGAGAAACTATTTAAATCTAATATAAAAATAATTATTTGACAAGTTTACATTGAATATAAAAAAAATTTATAGGGTAGTGAAAAGAGAGATAAAACAGAGGAAGAGAAAGAAAAACATGAAACCAAAGCAAGAAAGAATATCAAGGCAGCTCTTGAAACTAATAGAGAATATTCTGGCCTAATATTTTTTTTGATAGGTAATCAAAGAAATGGCATTAAAAAGCGTCAGACACCCCTAAGCATATAAGGAGTATACAAAAAGGACACCAAAATAGAAAGAAAACAAAAAACAAAGAAAAACACCCCCAAAAAACCCAAAGACATAAACCCCCCAAAAACCCCACCACAAAAACCCAACGCCCGCAAAATATTCTGCCCTAATATACAGTGAAGTGACAAACATCTTTCTAATAAAAAAGCAAAATGCCCTTTACTACTATTCGCTGAACAATTATACAATTACCACATCCTAAAAATTAAGGGTCCATTTGTCTTAACATAAAATTTTTTCTAGAGACATTTTAAGTTGAAAACATTTTCCAGGAAAGCTACTAATTTTTTGATGTTTGATGGTCACTCTGAAAATGTTTTCCTGAACATCTTTTACAGGTAGGGGTAGCACTGGTGGGCTTGGTATTGGCGTGAAAGGGGGTGGTGTCTGGGGTATGTAGTGGTGTTGGTGACCCCCAGGAGTAGGGCTTTTGAAGAAAGGAGCTGTGGAAAGAAAATATTTTACACCTTAAAAAAATATAAATCATTTCACACAAAACAAGGAATATTTTATGGTTGTCCAAAAATGTTTTCCAGTTGACCAAGTTTTCCAAGCACAGAGAAACACTGAAAATGTTGAAATGTTTTATGAAAAATGATTAACGTTGAAACAAACGAAGCTTAAATAACTTTACCATTTCCTTAAAAAAATCATTCTTTACCTTCAACGCATGAACCGTTAGAATGTGGATACATGCAAAACGACTTTTAAGAGATGCGATATCAACAGGAGACTTGAGATCAAGTAACAGAGCACTCAGCTCAACAAATCGTAAAGAAGGAAAGAAGGCATGTTCCTGTGACAATGGATAACATAAATGAGACATGAATCAAGTCCATAAGGATAACAAACTCCAAAAATAACGATGTTAGAAAAGAGAGATGTCAACTCTGACCTCTAGAATTCTGCTCAAGGTGTTGTATGCTTCACGATGAACAGTCTCATTAGTTACCTAAATACCAAAGGTTCAGGTTGGTTTCAGACTAGACTACATCTACTGGTCATAGGAGTAACAGGATTGGTATTAAAGCAAATTGTGTCATACAGGTATTTAGTTTCAATGATATACCTGAAAAGTGTGTGCAATAAATTTATAAATTAGATCAATAAGATCCTCCTTCGCTCCTTCAACAAAAGACGACGCTAGCTCCAGTATCACACACCTGAACAAATAACAACATTAACAAAAAACTACATCAACCTTTTTTTACAACTGGAAAATGAAAAAGCACCATTTAAACTTTCTATACATTTTCATTTTCATCGATACCAAGTTAAATAGCGGTACAATCCTACATGCTCATAAGTTCTAACACACTCATGTTCTAGTTTATTAAAACATTTGCATGGACTCAAATTGCTACAGGGTGCTGATAGTAAATGAGCAAGTTGGTTTTGATACAAACTCATAGGCCAGGGAAATATGACACATTTGATCAAACTTCATGCAACAAACAGAAAACTAGATGGTCTTATAATTAAATGACTACAGGCTCTGTTGTCAATCTATTTTATGACCAAGAAACGATCTCAATTTTTAATATTCTACCATTTCCATAGACTCCCAAGTCATCAAACATTATTTTTTACCTCTTCTAACACGACTGCCTTGAAGTTCACAAACATGCATAGCATTTAATGATTGGTTTTGGAAGACGGAGCTAAATATACAGAATAGAATGCTTCAGTCCATTTAGCCAAACTCTCTTGCAACAAAGAGTACCAATTAAATGGTCTGATAATTGGAATACATTTTTTTTTTTGATAAGTAATTTAAAATTCAATAAAAAGCGCAGAGGGGCGCAACCCTAATACACGGGAAGTATACAAGAGAGCCCCTAAACAGGAGGAACAACTAATAAATTAAGAAAGTCTACAAAAGTAGAAACACCTAGGTGGCAAAGATGGGGAGCTATCCATAGATATAGCGTGTTAAGAAGACGCTTCCTTAAAACTACCATTACAGTCTCGACATCTTCAAAAAGCCTCGCATTCCGCTCCCTCCAAATGCTCCACAAAACACAGTGAGGAACTAAACGCCAAACATTTTTTGCTAGGCCATGCC
Organism: Alnus rubra; assembly: GCA_028654335.1. Classification (NCBI taxonomy): domain Eukaryota; kingdom Viridiplantae; phylum Streptophyta; class Magnoliopsida; order Fagales; family Betulaceae; genus Alnus; species Alnus rubra. The sequence continues at coordinate 709,797 of JAJPGS010001265.1, forward strand.
CTCGAAAAGCACCCCAAGTAGTCAACAAACCCATCACCGATTGTGGCATGACCCATTCAACTCCAAATAAAGAAAACACAAACCCATCACCGATTGGAATACATAATGATTGCACTAGGGCAATGCTGATGCTAGCAGAGAATGCAATAACAAACCGTTGTACAGTTTTTACTAACTGAAATGGAAGCAATTATGTACACTTCTACTTGCAGATTGTTTTTATTTCTATGATAGGTCGCACATTTGCCATCAAGATGGAGGTCTAAAACAACTCCTAAAACACGGTTGCTGTGGCAAGTTGATGAAAATGTACCAAGAACAGACTATTACAGTGCAGACTCCTTCATAAGAGAGGTAAGAGGGTAGTGCTTAGTACGAACTTTTTCCCATATTTACAAGACGAATTCCTAATTGTTCTTCTGGCTTTTCATTTGTATTTCGGGTTTGCTTTGTATTTTGGGTTGTGGGTGTTTTTTTGGGAGGGTTGTTCGGGTTTTCTTGTGGGTCTTGGGGGGTTTGTTGGGTTGGGATGCTTTCGGAGCAGGTTTGGGTATTTGATGGGGTTTTCTTCTGTTTTTTGGGCTCTTGGTGTTATGGGTGTACATTGTGGATGTCGGGTTTTAGGGTTGATCCTTGTGGGTTTGTTTGGATTTTTCCTTTTGTGAGTTGGCTTTGGTTGTTCCTGTGTATACTCCCGGTGTATTTAGAGGCGCCTTACGCTTTTTAATAAAAAAATTTTACTTATAAAAAATCTTTATTATAAACATGGTAAGACAAACAATTAAGAAATCAACGAGCTACCATATTACTCTAACAATTATGGAATGCAAACCATAGATGTTATTAAGTAGTTAATTAAATGACTTACAAAAAAAAAAAAAGTAGTTAATTCAATGTAAAGTTCCAAACAAATTTTTATTTGCAAAAGAAAAAAGAACCAAATCTCTGTTGTTCTACTATAAAATGCAAAAAATTAAACCCTCAAGTGCTTCTATTTTTTCAATAAAAGATATATATGAAAAGGCAAATAACAAAATAAACATACAAAAGCCGAAAATAATGAATACTCAACTCCCATAAGCTAAGAATAATGAACATAAGAACTCCCATTTTTCTAACTTTTTTCAGTATGATACATAACATAGAATGTGATGAAATAACCCAAAATCAAATGACGGAGCACAAAGACAAGGAACTCTGTTATCGTCAATCAACTACTTATTCACAAATCTCGAGTGGGGCTATCCCATGCTTACAAGAGTTGGACAATCCTATCTGATCAAAACTACATCTCATGGAAAACCTTTGTAGGTCTGTTTAGCCCCATTACTCCTTGAACAGAATTCTTTCCAAGCCAAAGGGATAACTTGAACAGAATTCTTTCCAAAACAAAGATAATATTACTAGTTCTAGTAATAGCAGTAGAAATGACAGCAAACTGAGCATTACAGCTAGATTTTTGAGTTATTGCTAAAATATGCTCTCTTTCATCCCAATTTAAACATCTTAAAGCAGTAGAAATGATAGCAAACTGAGCACTACATCTATATTTTTTGGATTTATTGCTAAAATATGCTCTCTTTCATCCCAATTTAAATTTCTTACTTTCCTTTTTGGGACATTCCAAAACAAATATCCTCTTTCCAAAAGTGAAAAACACTTACGCTGATACTTTCTTACTATTTCCAAAATGCACAAAAAAAATGTTATTATAAAGGGCATTTTATTAAGTTTATTTGACCTTTTAATTTTCATTAATAATCCTACCATATAGAATCAAAACACTTGTTTTGAGATGAAGGGAGTTACTTTAAATGTTAACCTTTGGCATATGGCCAATAACAAAATGTTATACGAAGCAAACACTCTAATTTACCTCTGAACATCTTTCTCTGTACTATTTAAACTGCCTTGTTCTTTATCAATCAACGCTTGGTTATGACTCTGCAACTTTTCAAATTCACCCTCAGCATCTACGAACTGAAATCTCTTGAATAACGACATGAGAATATTTTTCGTAATAGAAGAATCAGTAATAGAAGCCAAGCATCCAATGGCATCCTGAGAAAATGAGAACAAAAGATATATGATGATATCATTATTGGATATCAGTCAATATGTAATACTGTCAATAAAAATATCAGAAAGTAGAAAAGCATCAACCAACAAATCTAAAAAAAAAAATTGTTAAAATTCTTCAAAAATTGATACAAAGTCTAAAAGATATATATATAAGAAAAATATTATTACAACTGTTGGCATTTTTAATTTGGTGACCTATATGCTCGTATTCAAATAAAAATCACATATTGCATCTCCTTGCTTCATCTTAGGTCAATCACAAAGGGTAGTTCTATAATCTATAGTTGTTTTAAAAATGGCTTGTTATTGAGCTCCGATTCCCTAAAAGAAAGCAACTACTAAGTTTAGCTTCTCTTAAAACCCAGCATATAGAGGCTGGCCTGGGCACCTGGCAGGTTTGCCTAAAGAGCCATCAGGTTGGCAAGTCAGTGTTGGTAGAAAACGGATCTGTGTAGACCAACATAGTACAATCACAACTGAAATAACTGGCACCTTTGTCTCTAAGTAGTATCAGTTCTTTCTCCATTAAAAGAAAGTTACAGCTAGCCAAAAAATGAGAAAAAAGGGCCTTAAAGGGTAAAAGGGGAATCAAAGCCACACAAAACTGTATAAGAAATTGCAATTGTTCAAGATGGGTCCAGCTTTTTGCAACTACAGTGGAGGAAAACCAAATAATTTTTGGATAAGTACCGACACTTGAAACTTTAGATGTTTCGAAGACATGGAGAATTCCTTGGAAAATATTGTTGCATCTTTCTTTCGTATGCTGTATTTTTGGACGGTGGCCTTTTTGTCACCCTTGTCGATTAGCTTTTCTGATTTTCTTGTTCGTTTTTCTATGCCTTCTTAGGCGTTTCCTTGTGTATACTTTTAGTGTACTTAGGGGCGCCTTACGCTTTCAATAAAACTTTATTTACTTATCAAAAGAAAAAAAAGTACCGACACTTTTGCCTAATTAGGGAAAAGGAAAACCAAGAGAAAATCTATCAAAACATTCAACATGAGTTCTATGAGTGACAAATGGAGAACCTTTAGATACGAGCGCTTCTCAGGATGTGAATCAACAAATAAGTCTGTTAGCGCCATAAGCAACTCTGTCGAACATGATGTCAAAGCCCTGATGTTTTTGGTTGCTGTCTTCTTTGAATAAGTGGGTACATTTCCAAAGTCTAACACAGAATTTTTTATTGCATATGAATTTGATTCACCAGCATCTGTTCTAGTGCTAAGAACACTCTTGTTCTGAGACACGAGAACCTACACAAAAAGCCAACAAATGCATAAACGACCAAATAATTAATGACATAATAAAACAATAAAAATCAAATTAACACCCAAAAAAAATGCACTCAGACTCCAAGGACTGTGAAGGAGAGAGCACCTGTAAGGCAACAGCAATACTTTCATGCATAAAGGAGTCCTTCTTTAGAAAACGAATTAATGTTTCAGTCAAAGGTCCAAGATTTTGGTAAGTATCAGTCGGATGGCGACAAAAAGCAGGCAGCAGTCCCCACAAGTCATGCGCATAAGACTGCAGATCTTGATTGATTGCCAACTTTTTTACTAGAAGAGAAGTAAAAAGAGAAAATTACACATGTAAATCGATGAATTGTATAATTGTGTGCCATCATAAATTAAAGTTAAATAGAAATATTGATACAAAAATATGAATTGTTAATAAGGAGGAGGAAAGTGATTTGAACAGAAATTATTAAACCTCACTCCAAAGATTCACAATTACTGACTAATTTAGTTTTACTACAAAAATAACAGAGGCTTTAGAAATAGGAATTGATAAATGCACAATATTTGACACATCAAGTCCACTCGCACTCAGTATATAGCATAAGAAGTTGGTAGCTCAAGCTTTAGGAAGGGTGGAGATAAGGTATGTTTCATCATGTACTTTATAACCTATAAGAGAGCCTGGCAGCAAGGAGCAAGCACCAAGGACTATATAATCAGTGTGCCCTAGATGAGTGGCGGCCCAAGCTATCTCGGCTTACCTTCTGTAGATCAACTAATAGCGAAGATTATAGATATCATGCTGCTTTTATTCCCCATATAGACAAAATTTTATTTTCCAATGTTAAAAAGCAAACAAATAAAATATACAGACTTTTGAGAAAATGCCATGTTTGAAGAATTGAACTCCTCATGTATTCCTTGCTTCTATCAAAGGACGAAGCATTTGATCCTGCCAACAAGCTATTAGGCAGAAAAGGATGATTTATGAGCTTGGACCATTGAGGCAACTCATGAAGACATGACATCTCCATGAAAGTTGTATGATCTAGTGGGCCACAGAGGATGAAGGATGAATTAGGTTCACACACACACACACACATATAATTGCATATCATTAATAAAGCACCAAGGAGATTGGTTCAAGTGGTAAGGACATTGGTCTTACACACACACACACACATATATAATTGCATATCATTAATAAAGCACCAAGGGGATTGGTTCAAGTGGTAAGGACATTGGTCTTTGAGGTAATCTCATGAGATCTAAGGTTCGAATCCCCTTGAATGCAAACAATTCCTTGAGGCCAGCCCGCCAGTGAAATCGGAATATTACCCGATCTGTATAGAGGGGGCCCTTTACATAGATCCGAAGTTTACTTGACAGGGGTGGGTACACAAAGTGGCCCTGCCTTAGAGGGATTCCTCATCATAAAAAAGAAAAAAAAATTAATAACGCACAAAGGGCGCAACCATAGTACACATGGAGTATACAAGAGAGCACCTAATATGAAGAAAAAGAACAAAAATTCAAAAGAAAAATCTGCAAAATTAGAAACAAGCAAGTTATGATGTGCAACTATCCAAATATGTAATGTGTTAAACATAATCTTACGCAACTCCGTCACCGATGTTTCTACAACTTCAAAGTTCCGAGCATTCATCTTATGCCAAAGACACCACATTCAACACAATGGAGCCAGCCTCCATACTTCCATAATTGTACCGCACCCAACCTGACTACCCCAACTGTTCAACAAATCAATGACCCGTCTCAACATAACCCACTCTACGCCAAACAAATTAAGAATATAATTCCATAGTTCGCTCGCGACTTCACAATGAATCAATAAATGATCAATGAACTTCTCACTCTTCTTACACATACAACACCTCTCAACAACAACATTCTCCTTTCTCAAATTATAAAGCAGCAAGATTTTCCTTAATACTGTTGTCCACACAAAAAGACGCCACCCGTGAAGGCGCCTTCAAGTCAGATACTCTTTCATGGAAAAGAAAGACCATCCTGGATAGTTAACACTTGATAGAACGACTTTACTTCAAACTTACTCCTTTTGAAAGGGCTCCTACCTATTCTATCCTCCTCTCCATGTCTAAACTGGAAAGAATACAACTTCTCTAAGAAAGAGAGTACCATCTCCACCTCCCAATCCTGAATTGGTCTGGTAAAAATTACATTTCATTGAATAATCTAATCTTAAAACTGCATATTATCCGCCACCCACACATATTTTCTCTGGGCAATATTTCTTCTCTGGGAATACTACATAAATCCAGATAAGATATCTTCAACGGTCTATTCTCACACCAAATATCATGCCAAAAACTAACTTTTGACCCAACTCCCACCAAATCGGACAAATTTAGAAAACTTGTCCCACCCCCTTCTAAAATGTTTCCAAACTTCCACTCCAAATGTCCCCATTACCTCCTTAGAGCACCAATCACCCCTTGTACTATCATATTTAGTTTCTCCTGATTCTCCTAGATATACAAGATTCAAGGCATGTAACAACTGAACTTTGAAGTTCAGTCATCTATACTTTCAAAACTTCTTACTCTGATCGCTAAGCATCTCCTTAGTTATGTCTTTCCTCACAAATACCCATCTCTGCATTATATGTGTAAACACAAACAGCACTAAAAGTTTAATAGTTATTTGATAATGAGTACTTAAATAACAAATAAAACTATTAATACATACAAAGACATAAGTGCATACAAAGTCTTATGCATACTTTTTTACATGGACCTTTTCTATTTTACTTTTGATAAGTATGCGTCATTTACAAGGATTTGAGAAACCTTTTTTATTTTACTTAAAAAAGGTTCTAAATTTACAATCATTGCTGCTAAAACAATGTATTTATTCATAAATAGTTTGACTGTTTTCCCAACAAAGACTAGCTCCCCAAACAAGTCAATGTCCAAAACTGACAGAAAATACAAATGCATATTTTTTTAAGATGAATGAGATACAGTTAACTAACAAAAAGATGCAGCAAGCCAGTAACCAAAATAGAATGTGGCCAAAGTAAGAAGAACTTCATCTAAGAGCTATAAGTACAATGACGGCACAATAGATAGAGTGAGAGAGCAAAACCACCCTAATCTTCATCACCCTCAGATGCAAGAAATTTAAAATTTTACATAAAATTATTGAGGACATCAGGTGGGGGAGGGGGGGCAACAATAATCAGATCAAACATAAGAAATCTGCATATCAGATTAAGAAAACTACATTGTGGAAAAAAGAAAGTATAGTTAACTTTTTTCTACAAAAGTTAACAACCTTATTACCAAAGGTCAGAAACAAAGCCTGGAAAGCATTATGAGAGGAAAAGAAAAAAGTACAATTAGCAAGGGCCTTGAGGTAAATATGAGGTTTGGATCCACAAAACAGAGAAGGCATTGAGGAGAGGGGGCCAGGAGGGGGAAGAGCGAGAGTTTTAGCCTTGAACTATAGGCACTTCCTAACATAAATTTTTTTTAAAAAAAAAGAAGCAATAGTAAAGAAAATATGAAGGAGCTTACTTGATGCAAGGCACTATTATGGAGATTGGAAGTGACAGCAATATAGACATGTATAGACATGCCTAACTACTTTGATTTCCAAATCTCATGATAATGAAAAGATTTACTGAAACAAAAGAAATTATGCCAGACTCAAATGAAGGATAGGAATTCCCTATAAAGTTGAGGAATACCTTTATGACTAGCCCGCTCAAAGGATTTTGCAAGAGGCACGATATGCTCCATATAGTACCCCAGTGATGCTCCAACAACATAATCTTTTAAAATAGGTATCAACCAAATGTTCATACAAGTGAAATCATCATCATGAAGGGAGATAGGCAAAAGTGTAAGTATCCTCTCTGGTCCCATAGCAATTACAGCGGATCCAATACAGTCCCGAAGCTGTGTATCAAGAAAAAATTCATTAAAAAAAGGATATCAACCAACTACCAATAGAAACCAATTCGACTTTACACATTTGCCTGCTACCTATAAAATTTGTAAGCCTACCACAAAGAGAAGTCCAAGCAAAAGTGCAAAAGAGAATGACACAGCTTATCACATGCATAAAGAACCTTATGGATCCAGATTATAGTTGAGGTAAGATTGAATCTGTTGAATTGCTCAAGCTGATAACAATTTACAATCCAATAATTGGGTAAAATATTTAGAAACTCTGCTAGATGTACCAAATCTCTGTTAAGGATAGCAAAATCCCAAATTTCTTTCCAAGTGGATCCACAAACAAAGAACATCCTAGGGCTTCATCTTGCCATTCCCCACCATTTTCACCCAGATAACATAACATGATGGAAACTTCATTTAAAAGGCCAAGAATCATAAGTACTAGTAGTCAATTAGAGTAAGACGGGAAGCTGAAAACAAGCTATGGTGGAGGCCCTCTAAAAACGGGTAGTTCTTTGTAAGCTCCTTCTATATTGTCCTTGTTCGTAATGGTGGCATTCATTTTATTTGGAAGAGTATTCGACGGACCAAGGTTCCATTGAGAGTGGCTTTTTTTGCTTAGTCAGTGGTTGTAGGAAAAATTCTTACCATGGACAATTTTAGGATGAGGCATGTCGTTGTGGTTTATTGGTGTTGTATGTGCAAAAGGGATGGGGAATCTGTAGACCATCTTCTTCTCCATTGTGAGGTAGCTTGTGCATTATGGAGCGCGTTTTTCAGTCGTTTTGAACTTTTTTGGGTTATGCCTAGAAATGTAGTTGATTCGTATGCTTGTTGGTGAACAAGTGCCTGGTGGTACCACTCAGAGTTTTGCCAAGTAGAAGATGGTGCTTTCTTGTCTTTTTTGGTGTCGTTGGAGGGAACACAATGATAGATGTTTTGAAGACTGCAAGAGGACATTGACGGAGCTTATGTCCTTATTTTTTATTACTTTGTATACTTGGATGGCTATGTTTTTACCTCCCTTTGTGCTTAGCTTTCAGGATTTCCATGTTCTCTTTTCTTCTTTTAGTGAAGTATTTCTCTTGTGTACTTCATGTATACCCGAGTTGTCCCTTTTGCTTTTAATGATATCTTGATTACTTATTAAAAAAAAAATCAAGTTCATTATAAGGTCATAAAACAAATTAGACTTGGTGATGATAGTGTCCCCAAAATGTCAGTTTCAGGTGGATGAGAACAAAACCATAGAGACTTTATATTTGAGTTGGCCAGATGCCTTGAAAATATGGTGAAATTTAAAAGGATAATCCACCAACTTACATGGTTAGTGTTGGATGTGCTCCCATTAGCTAGAATCAAGTCTCCAAGTTTAAGCACTAGATCCTTCATAAAGACATATGACATCTTCTCTGCAACCAAAAGTACATAATATCATAAGAAATTGTAGTATGTTACTAAAATTACCAATATTGCTCACAAATAGCTGCAAAGTAGATCTGAACAAGACATGCACAATTTAAACATGTAGAAAGTCTAGTAAATCAATGTTGCCTTATATGGTGCTTGTGGAGGGAACACAACGATAGACAGTTCGAGGACAAAAAAAAAACTATTGAGAAGCTCCTTTTTTTTCTTTTATTCTTTGTTCTCTTGGACGGCTGCGTTCCTTGCCCCTTTAGTGATTAGTTTTAATGATTTTCTTATACTGTTTTCTTCTTCTTCTTAGTTGCCGTTCTTGTATACTACTTGTATACTTGATCGCTTCTTGCGCTTTTAATGAAATTTCTCTTACTTATAAAAAAAAAATCAAGATCTACATTAGTTGGAAGCTCATTTCGTGACTTTCACTTGGTCCTAAAACACACACACACACACATATCTATATATAATAGATTTTGTTGTGCCTCATAGTATTCCTAAAAGTAAAAACAGAAGTAGGAGGTACAAAACACAACTAAGACAAGACATAATAGCAAGAACATTCTCTTCATAAGAATTCAATTTTTAAAACCACTATACACTAGATAAGGGGAAGAGGGATCATTTCTTTATAAGTAAAAAGAAAATAGCATTAAAAGTGTAAAGGCGCCCCTAAGTACACAAGAAGTATTCAAGAGGAAAGGGGAGAGGGATCATTAAAAGAAAAAGAAAAAAAAACAATGGCAAACTAAAAGATTACTTAAATGGATGGTTATACCCTTCACAAAAACTCCACACTATAAACAAATAATTGGGAACTCGGTATTAAAAAATGAACCTAGTAGGAAAACTACTCTTATAGGGTATTTGTGCTTGCCCTTTTTAAAAAAATAGTTGCTAAATGATGGAAGAAAATCTTTGGTTAGAAAATCAAAGTTTTGAAGACCACGAATGGATGGTGGCGGAATTAAACTGTTTTTTCTTCAAGCTCTTTATCACTGGACAGCTGCCTTTGACTTAAATATCTCTAGCTTTCATGCTATTCTTTCTTTCTTTTTTTCCTGCTAACTAGGTGTTTCTCTTGTATTAGACTTCATCTGTATTTGGATTGTGTCTTTTTGTGTTTTTTAATAAATTGCATTTACTTGTAAAAAAAAAAGGGCATTCACAACATACCTCCTTGTCCTCAAGGAAGCCACTTAACATTCCACTAGAGTAAAATGAGATTGTCATATTTTATGTTCCAGTCGACAGACTCTCCCATGTGACATGTACATGTCACTTAAAACACAAAACTTAGCTCTCAATTGATCCTAAGTGAAGCCTAAAGATTAATGTTAAGGGCAACAAAACAGCTCTATAATTGGATTTGGACTTGGAATAGCTCTGTGCCTGCCAATTTAGAGGGGCAACCAAGGGCTAACTCTCATGTCCTGTGCAGCATATGCATGTCATGTGGGAAGAATCCATCTATTGTAACAGAAAATATGACAATTTATTTTACTCCAAATCAAAGAAAAGTTCGGTAACGGTTATGAAAAGACAATGAGGCAATGTGTAATTACCCCTAATCACAAAGAGGTTATAATATCCTTTTAAAAAATGCAAGAAGGTACAAACTTCTACTATTGACCTAAGCCCTCTTATGTTCAATTATAAAGTCAAAGTTTCAAGGAGAAATAACAGGTTTACAATATCAAACATCTATAATGTGATTTGCTATATGTTAAATTGGATAATTTGGACAATGAACATCATATGTTTTATCATGTAAAATATATTGTATCACCAGATTCTATAGTAATGATACCCAATTAAACTCCAGTAGAATTACTTTGTCTTAAGCTCTAGAGGTAAAGGTTTGCGTTGAGTTGGTCAACCTTAGGTTTTAACACCTTACAATCAGTAAAGCAAATTCTAAGAGATATCAGACATTATAAATTTTTATTGAATAGAGATGAGGGGTAAGTTAGACATTTAACCAAGAATATGCAGAGATTGTATCCAATATTCAAATTGATAGCAACAAGGAAGTCCTAGCATAAGCAAAATATAGTCAACATAAAAGAATGAAACAAGGCAAGGCTGTACATACTGATAGAATAGTAAAAAGTGAACATTTCATATGCATAGAATAAAGATGCTGATCAAGAACTTTTGACCAAACAATTCCAGCTATGCCAGCATAGTCTAAGAAAACCGTTACCCGCGATTCATCACGTTTTAATTCAGGTCAACATCAACTTCATCTGCAATTCAGTCTCAATACAGCTCAAGAGAATACAAGATATCCAGCTCTCATGAACAAACAAACAAACTTTAACTCATGTAAAAACCTGATGAATTGTGCAAGTAGATCAACCAATATTGAATGCCTAGAGTGTGCAACTAACAATTCAGCAATTACTTCAATGAACTCAGCTGACTAAAGCAGTAGATCAACAAGAATCTATATATGCATTATTTCTCTATTTCACAATCTATTAACTGAACTCTGTGAAATTTTCTAACTGAAAAAGGCAAAAAAAAAAAAGACAAGATTTTACTAGAGAATATGGGAATAAACATGTACATACCAAGTTTGAGGAACAAAACAGATATGACCCCTAAAATATGCTCATTTGGAATTCCATTATGAGCACTGAGGGCATTCTCAAAGACAGCACATATCGATTTAATTGTGCTTGCTTCCATGCTCTCCTGATGTTCATCGTCAAATGGTTTATCTTCATGAGTCAAGAGAAATTTATGATCCAGATGATGGCTGAGCAAGTCTTTCAATATACTTGAAGCCTGTGATGCAGTGCTAGCCTCAGAAGTTAGAAGACCTAATCAGTGTTGGCAACATGAATCAGAAGTTACCCCAAATTCTATTTCTTTCTTTCTTTCTTTTTTTTTGGAGGGGGGGGGGGGGGGGATGATATGTAAAAAAATCATGAACAGCTTCTTCTGTGAATTTTAGCATTACTATTCCTGAGTGTAGGTTCAGTGATTCATGCCATGTTGGATGAGCGAGATATGCGAAAGATGATTGCTATAATAAGCTTTACATTGTAATTTCTAGGAGGACCTTATGTATATCCTCCGCAAACTTCTTCTTTCATTAGGTTATTACTTGTTAAAAAGAACAAAAAAAAGGGTAAAAATCACAACTAACAACATGAGATGAGACAGCAAAAAAGCAATATTTATAGATTCAATGCAAAAGCAATAGGTGTATCATCATCAGTGTCAATATCCAATATATGTAACAAGTACCATACCTGCTACAGAGCCAAAAACTAGAGGAAGATTACTAATCCACGAGCTTGATTCTCTGTCATGAAGTGCACCCAGAGCACGTTTTAAGAAGGTTGCTGCAGACATAACAGTGTCCAAGGGATTCCTATCTCCCAAAGAGACATACGAAGCAAGGGAAACTACAATTTTATCCATCTCCGGAACAACAACTTCAATCCTTGATGTTTCAAAAAATGCCTCAATAACTTTATGAACATGCCTTGTAAGCACAGAGAACTCTGAGCTCATAAGTTTCTGTATTTCAGACAATATTTTTGAACTAACTTTTTCCAGGAGACATGGAACACTAATCTTCACTACATCCAACACATAAAGAACCTCCAAATGTTCGGGTTTCATTGAGGTATTATCTTTTGACCCATCTACAGCTCTCAAACCACTTAATTTAACTGCGAGAGGCATATGATTTTTAAGCAAAAACATTACCAACTTGCTCGCTGCCTTGATAACAGCCGAGCCTTTAAAAGAAGTAAAAACCTTCTCAAGATAATCTTGAGCACATCTCCTAACCTGCATTGAAGCAATCAAAATATCAATAAACCACTTATTAACTTGCTTTAATATTTTCTACAAACGATCATTGCACTAATTAATCAACATATTCCGCATTCTATACACATAAACACTCAAATAGGAATCAAGAGTCAAACGAATAATATATCTATACCTTAGGGCGTCGATCAACCGAGAAATTCAGCAACGTTTCGAACCCTAATTTGACAGAATTCCAATCCTCCAAATCGCAAAACCCTAACAAAACCCCCAAACACTTCACCGCAGCTCTCACACTCGCCACAGCAAGCCCCTCCCTCTCCTTCCCAACCAATCCCACGAGTACGCCCACCGCCTCGCTTGCTTTCTGCGCCGAGATCCCCTGCAGCGGCACCAGCGGCACCACAATCGACAAAAACGACAACAGCGCGGCGACGGCGGTGGGGTCCAGGGTCTGAGAATAGCTAAATGACGCGGAGTCGATGGCCGCGGCGAAGTAGGCGGACTGAGTCAGGGGGAGGGACTCGGAGGCGAGGATCGAGCGCATAGCCGCTGCAGTGGCGACGAGGTGGCGGTGTTGCGGGGCCGAGGACTTGGCGTAGCGGTCCATGAGCTGCTGGCAAATGTCGGAGCCATCTTTGAACGGCTCTTCTTGTTGGTTTTGTGGCTCTTGATTCTGTTCTTGTTCTTGTTCTTGCATGGTGATTAGGGTTTTACCTGGCTTTTTCGTTGGAATTGGCTGGGAAGGGTTTTGGGGAGGTTTTGGGAAGAAGGAGAAGGGTTCAAGGGATTGGGTTTTGGGGTTTGGACTTTGCGGTTTACCTGAGATTTGGGCCGGTTTGATTCGGACGCAACCAACTCATTTCGGGCCTGGAGGGTTGTGAAACTTCGGGTTAGGCTTTTGTACACTGGTTAGGAACAGAGTTTTTGGGAAGAAGGAGAAGGGTTCAAGGGAATTGGGTTTTGGGTTTTGGGGTTCGGACTTTGCGGTTTACCTGAGATTTGGGCCGGTTTGATTCGGACGCAACCAACTCATTTCGGGCCTGGAGGGTTGTGAAACTTCGGGTTAGGCTTTTGTACACTGGTTAGGAACAGAGTTAGGCTTCCCGCTTCTTTTTATCTTTTATGTTTGAAAATGTAATGATTTAAAAATGCAATTAATGAATATGTAATTGGTAAAAAAATATAATTAAGCATTTAATAAAATAGGAGTTCAGCTTATAAAATTGTATATTTTTAAAAATGCATCTCAGTTGCCTGCAATTTGAAAACATTAATTTGTTTTCAAAGTTTTAAAACTTTCATTTCCTACAAATACCCTTACAAATGGGATTTTTTTTGCAATTTTATTTAAAAATGTGTGTTTGGCCTATGGTGGCATTGTCATTTTCTTTTTAGCTTAAATAACACCCTTTTATGTGTAGCTTCAAATATTGTCATGTTAATCTATTCTTTAACAACCGTTATTTTTTACAATATTATTGCAAAATGTAGCGATTTGACCATCAATTGATGTAAAGAAAACAACAACCAAAAAAACTAAAGATGTTGCTACTTTTTTTTTATAATAAAGTTACCAAGCATCTCCAACAAAGCCTTTAAATAGCTGATAATAGTTATTATGAGTCATTTTAATGCTCCAACAGGCCGCTCAAAATGAAAATTTTGCTATATCATACTTTTAAATATGAAAGTTTATTGTAGCACATTAAACATTTTGTTTAATGTCTCTCTCTCTCTTCTCCTTTTGTTTTTAAAATATATATATATATATATATATATATATATTAAAAAATAATATTTAACTAAAGTATAAAGTTTAATAAATAGTCTATTAGAGTTTGTATTAAAATTGGTAACTAAAATAATAAATTTTTTTTTTTTTGTTGAATTTTATAAATAGTGTAATAGAAATTATTCGTATTTATGCCGTTATGTTATCCATATGTTTTTTAAAATATTATACATATTATACCTATAATATATACTAACTTACTAATGGAGCTAGTATGTCTCATTTCATACAAAAAGAAATTAAATTTTTAGCATACTAATGTCGTAGTAATGATTGGCTTACTTAGGCATCGACTATTTAAACGCCGTAGTAATGCCCGTATGAAAATATGTGAAAATGCTACTTATCTATTTTATATGCCGTCATAATTTTCAAATGACATTAGAAGGCTACGATAAGTTGTTTAAAAGTTAAAAGTGACGAAAATTTTAAAATAGGGTTTTAATTAATGATTTCATACTAATTCACTATCACATGTGTTGATAGTCTCATAAAATTAGGAAGCAGTAAATATAAATTACTTATGGGATATGATATTGATTTCCGTAATATAATAATTGTAGTAAATATATGTGTCTGAATATGATAATATTGTATATAATGTTGTGACTAATGAATATGTTAATTACAAAGTTAGTGAGAAGCATGGGCTAAGATGGCTGCCGATAGGACTTTAGACTCCCAAAAAAGATTTAATAGTAACAAGATTGAGAGCATAGGCTTTCAGTCGGTTGGAACCATAAGCTTCCAGTAGCAAACAAATAAGCTTTATATGATAGAAGTGTCAATTCAAAATATATCTATTAACCGAGTTTCTGTTTTAAACAAGTGAAGTGAAATAAATTAAATAAGATTATGCATACAAAACTGTTATTACATCATATCATTGTTTTGTTTTAATTGCTTTACATATATGTATTCACTTTTTGAGTAGTAATGAATCATGTACACCATCCCCATGGAGGTGATGAAGGGAATGCCCCAATTGGTAGAAAAAAACTCCGACCTCTTGGGGTTATCTTGTACTTGGAAGGAGAAGTAAAAAAAATGAATAAATATAGTGATAATTTGATTATTTGTCATCGTAGTTAATAGGATAGGAAAAAAAAAACGAAGGAGTAAATAATTGTGACATGTTCACTTAAAAAAAAAAAAAACCTTTTGTTGTTAATCATTTATTAAGAATCTTCTAACACCAGTTTAATGTTTTTTTTGTATGTTAACTATATACACAAAGAAACCTCTATATGTTTTCAAATTAAATGCTTACTGGGAGGTCTCAAGACACCCTCTATGTTTTTTTTTTTTTTTTTAAAAAAAAAAGATTTTGGGTTCTTTGAGCAACTTAGGAAACTCCTCATGCCACGTAGATCGAAACCATTGAACTCCCTTATCTCAAACATTATCTTTATACGTTATAAGTTTTTGGAATTTGATTATTGTACAACACTAATATAACAACTGCACAACAACCCCTCACATAGGGTGAGCCCCAGTATGTGGGACTCACCCTTATGTGAGGGATTGTTGTACAGTTGTTGTATTGATGTTGTAAATCTAACATTTTCCTAAGTTTTTTATTTATTTATTTATACTTATTAATGCAGTACCAAATAAATCGGGAAAAGAAAAATTGGCACTATAAAGCCTAATAAGAAATAGTGTTTATTAGGCTAGACCCACAAAAACACCCCATCAAAACATTTGCTTCCATTAGAATGAAGTTAAAAAATGGAAGGACGTGTATGGTAAGCAAGGTTGTATTAATAGCCGAGAAATCTTTCGATTGTCTAAGTGTTTAAGTTATGTTATAAAACAAATTTTTATCATATGATTATCTTATACTGCTGACGTGACAGTCTCAACCAATTATTAAATTTTTTTTTGAAACAGTTATTGATCCAATAGTTGGATGAGCCTGTCTATGTATAATAATTGTGGAATAAAAATGTAATTTATAACATTATTCTAAATGTTTTCCAGAGAGATTTTAATACTGGGTTTTTCTTTTTTCATTACAGTGTAGGGCTCTCTTACAATTGAGAATTTAATTTCAATATATATGGTTTGAATATAGCTATTGCATTGTAAAGCCTCTCGTTAGTTTGTACTTCTACATCAACAAAAATTGAGGGGGTATTATGTGCGTTTTCAATTCTCACATGCACTTTTTGAATAGAGCATGTGATTCTCACATTACATCATGTATTTTTAAAAATGCACATGAGAATCACATGCTTTAAGGACACGTCAATTTAATAGATTAGATTGAACACATCTCCCACCTAGTTTGGAGAAAAAAAATTATCTTATTTATTTATTTATTATTATTATTATTATTACTTTTGCTAAAGTAATTTTTTAGAAATCCTTTCGTAAAAACATTACAAAACAAGCTAGAGGTATTCCAAATCCCTGAGAACCCATTATATATATATATCCACCAAAATTAGGGTAGTTTTAGCCGAAAAATAGAAGGAAAAGATAAATAAAAAAGTTGGTTCCCATGGGCAAAGGCTATCCTTATGGGCCTCTGGGCCTAGCACAAGGTCGGAGTGTGGCCCATGTCCAACCCAAAACAAACACTGCTTCAGCCCATCCTAATTATCACTCCAACGCGGCCTCCTTCATCCTCTTGGCTTACCCTTTTTGTTAGAGAGTTAGATTCAAATACTAACTCTGTTGTTATATCTTCAACAGAAGATAAATTCAAGTCTGCAACAACTTCTGTTGAAGATATAACAACAGAGTTAGTATTTGAGTCTAACTCTCTAACACTTTTTTATCGCCATCCCATTCTTCTGTTAAAAGGAGCTCAACACTCTCTTCATTCTTTGTACAAAAAGAGAAGAAGATGGAATTTAGTCGCCGAAAAATGTTGATACTTCCGCAGGAGCTCATCGCCGAAATACTTTCTACACTACCCGTTGAATCTCTGGTACGTTTTCAGTGCGTTTCGAAGGCATGGCTTTCTCAAATCAATGACCCATATTTCATAAAGATGCATCTCCACACCAACAGACAACGCAGTCTCATTGGGAAGAAACGTAAGTCGAATCGTTGGCCAGAGGAATACTACTTGGTTAACATTTCCAACGAGGATCGGTTAGGTGATCCCGTTAAGATCTTCCCACCATTATACCGTTCAGAAAACGTCAAGTACCGCACCTCAGTGATAGCCTCTTGCAACGGCTTGGTTTGCATCCTCTTCTTTTGCAACCGCAAATATGGTTCTCATTATGAAATTGTGATTTGGAACCCATCAATCAGAAAACACAGAAGAGTACCCTTTGAGCCTGTAGACGATAAGCACAAGCAAGGAGTGCGAGTCAATAGTCTCAATTTAGCATTCTGGTATGACCCAGTCAACACCGATTACAAGGTTTTAAGGATTGTGAAATTTGATGATCCGGAATCCAAAACAAAGAGCCTTGAAGAAGTTCAGGTATATAGTCTGAAAGCACATTCTTGGAGAAGAATAGAAGATCAATTGCCTTACAAGGAGCCATTTATTATTTCTTCGTCCCAATCGGTTTTCACCAACGGTACTCTTCATTGGTTTGTTACGAGTGCAACTAGAAGGACCATTCTCGCATTCGATCTCACCACCGAGAAATTTGGAGTGCAAACGCTTCCGTTCACACTCCATTCGTTTGGTAATTTGATGGTTTTGGAAGGATCGCTCTGTGCTTATGCATACACTAATCAGGCTACAGGCGTTTGGATGATGAAGGAGTATGGGGTGACGAGCAGTTGGAGTCGACTTCGTACGGTGCCTTTGACTTTCTTCTACCGCCAATTGCTAGCGTTTTCAAAGGATGGCAAAAAGGTTCTATTGGAGGACAATAAACTTTTTTGGTATGACATTAAAAAGATGACATGCACGATTCTTGAGCACATTTCTAATGAGTACTATTGGATAACGACTTTTGTGGGAAGCTTATTTCTCCTCGATAGTGATAGTGACAATTGAATTTAATGCATAACATGATCTTCTTATAAGCCTTGTAATTCATAATGGATGAATAATATGTGGTTTTTACATAATTAAATTTTCGTTATAATTTATTTTTTTGAATTTTTATTTTTAGGCTAAACAAGCCTTTGGTTGCATTTTTTTTTCTTCTTCTTATTTTTATTGGAATATGTTGAGAAAGCTATATTATAGATTATGTTTTGGAATTTCTCGTTATTTTTTGGATATATTTTCATTCTGAGTTATGCTTCTATTTTTGTTGGACAAATTAAGTTAATGCTTGTTTCTATGCATGCTTGCGGTGGATTCAAGATTAAGAAAATTTGGGGTTTTGAATTTATACGTTCAAAATTTAGGATTGAAAGGATCAAAGATGGGCTGTATATTATTGAGGGAATAATTCTAGTAGCCTCTAGAACATCCTAAGCTTTTAGGGTTTTTATATGGCTGGTAAAGAAAATGATTTGATTTTGGGTTGCTTGTGAATAAATGAAAAAAACTTGTTACATTAATGATATAACCAACTTGTTACAATAGAAAAACTCTAAAAGCTTAGCCTTGTAGATCACTTTTTTGCATAAATTAAATATTTCCCTAGAATAATACCGTCAAATGCAAACCTAAGGCAAATAACAACTTAACATGCTGACCATCAACTTAACATGGACTGATAAAAAATTCTTTTGTAAAGTAGAACATTAAATTTCTCCTGCAAGCAATGCTAGATGAGTATAGGGGCAAGAAGTTGTAATCTCTCGATCTCTTCAAGAATAATGCTGCCAATACTGTCATAGCATTAACCTATAATGGTACCAATGGGGTAGTCGTAGAGAATGATGCTGCCTGGGTATATATATATTGTAGTGGTTACAGCAAGATTACCGAGTAACGGCTAGTAGCTGTTGCTTTATTTTCAACGGCTAGTAGCCGTTACACTACACGGTTCTGCAGAATGAAGTATACTCTTTTTTTATTGGTGCTGTTTGTTGTTGCTGCCTTGCTAGGCTTGTTTTGGGCTTGTATTTGTCCTGGTATATGTAGAATTTGTTGTCTGTTGTAAGGGCTTAGTGGGACGGATCGATTTGATCTCCTTTGCCCTGTGTATAGTTTGCACCAGTTTCTGGTGGGATTTTGTATTGGTGTTTGGTTCTACAAAGCTTTATTTCATCTAAAAAAATGTTACAGCAAGATTTATAAATAAATTTCGCCAGGTTTGGCACATTCTTAATTATCATCCTTATAGCACACAATGCTACCCATATGACAGAAAGTGTGGTCAACTTTCAAGAATGAAAGGTTAAAAGAGAAACCAGTCAACAAATAGCTTCATGCAATGATCATAGATGTAAATGTTTGTCAGGAACTCCAAACACCAAATTGCAACACTTAGGAAACTCCTCATGCCACGTAGATCGAAATCACTGAACTCCCTTATCTCAAACATTATCTTTCTACATTATAAGTTTTATTATTATTTTTATTAATGCAATATTACCAAATAAATCGGGAGAAGAACAATTGGCACTATAGAGCCGAATAAGAAATAGTGGTTATTAGGGTAGACCCACAAAAGTACCCCATCAAAACATTTGTTTACATTAGAAGTTAAAAAATGAAAGGACGTGTATGGTAAGCAAGGTTGTATTAATAGACGAGAAATGACTCTTTCGATTGTATAAGTGTTTTAGTAATGTTATAAAACAAATTTTTATCTCACAATTATCTTGCAATACTGATGTGACAGTCTCAACCAATCATTAAATTTTTTTTTTGAAACAATTATTGATCCAATAATTGGTTGGGTCTAGCACGTCAGAATTGTAGGATAATTGTAGAATAAGAATGTGATTTATATCATTACTCTAAGTGTTTTCCAGAGAGTTTTTAATATTGGGTTTTCCTTTTTTCGTTACAGTGTAAGCCTCTCTTACAATTGAGAATCTAATTTCAATATATATGGTTTGAATATAGCTATTGCATTGTAAAGCCTCTCGTTAGTTTGTAATTCTGCCGCAACAAAAATTGAGGAGGTATTACGTGTGTTTTCAATTCTCACGTGTACTTTTTGAATAAAGTATGTAATTCTCACATCACATCATGTATTTTTAAAAATGCATATGAAAATCACATGCTTTGAGGACACGTCAATTTAATAGATTTGATTGAACACGTCTCTCACTCAGTTTGGAGAAAAAAATTATCTTTTTTTTTTAATTAATTTATTATTATTATTATTGCTTTTGCTAAAGTAATTTTTTAGAAATCCTTTCGTAAAAACACTACAAAAACAAGCTAGAAGTATTCCAAATCCCTGACAATCCATTGTATATATCCACCAAAATTAGGGTAGTTTTAGCCGAAAAATAAAAGGAAAAGATAAATAAAAAAGTTGGTTCCCATGGGCAAAGGCTATCCTTATAGGCCTCTGGGCCAAGCACAAGTTCGGAGTGTGGCCCATGTGCAACCCAAACAAACACTCCTTCAGCCCATCCTAATTATCACTCCAACGCTGCCTCCTTCATCCTCTTGGCTTACCCTTTTTGTTAGAGATCCTTGGGTGAATGGGTGCGAGAGTTTTCCAGAGGTTGTTATTGGTCAAGCGGATGAGCTCTTAGCGGTGGTCTTGGGCCTCTACCACCTAGATGCCGGAGGAAATTGTAAATCATTTAAGGAATGGTTTTTGTTATTTACTGGAGTTTAGAGAATAAGATTTGTATTATTAGGCCTCTAAGATTGATTTTTTTGTGGGAGTTATAGTCTTCCAAACGGTGAGATAATACACTTCTTTTTTCTTTATTTATTATTTTTCATGCCAAATTGTTGTGTTCCTAACTTGATGGTTGATTTTTCCGTGAGAGTTTCTATGGGAGAGTTAATGTAGTATTTGTTTTGAGAATACACATTTTTCTGTGAGAGTTTCTAAGGGAGTGTTAATGCGCTATTTTTTATTTTATTTTTGGAAATCGTTGTATTCTTATGCTTTTGATGATTAATTTTTATGTGGAAGCTAAAAGTTTCCTGCAAATAAGAGATAATGCACTTCTTCTTTTTTTTTTTTTTTTTTTTTTTGTTTCTTTTTCAAAATCGTTGAAGAATATATATATTTAGGCCTTATTATTAATTTTTTTTTTCACAAACATTTCTCAAGGGCCTTTTTCCATGTTTTAAAAATCTGACTTATGGGACCTTCCACTGGAGGCCTTAGGTGACCACCTAAGTCGCCTAGTGAAAGCGACAGCCTTGTGGTCATGACCTAGTGGGAATCCATTTAGCATTTGGGTATAGACCAGTCTATAACGATTACAAGGTTTTAAGGATTGTGGATTTTTTGGAATCTCTGGAATATGCATGGAATGAGCCTACACGGGCCTTGAAGTTAAGATATATAGTCTGAAGGAACATTCTTGGAGAAGAGTAGAAGATCAATGGCCTTCGAAGTTGACTCTTTCTAACGGCGCTCTCCATTGGTTTGTTAAGAGTTATTCAACTGGAGCAAAGACCCTTTTCGCATTCGATCTCACCACGGAGAAATTTGGAATGCAAACGATCCCGTTCAAACCGCAACTGATTATCGGTTTGGAGGTTTTGAGAGAATCGCTATATGTTTCTGCGTATACCAAAGCACAAGGCGTTGACATTTGAATAATGAAAAAGTAAGGAGTGACGAGTAGTTGGAGTCGGCTTGTACGGTGCCTATGGCTTTTCGCTACCACTAGCCACTAGGGTTTTCAAAGGACAACGAAAAGGTTATGATGGAAGACAACTCTAAGAAACTCTTTTGGTATGACATAAAAAAGAAGACACATAAGATTTTTGAGAATGATTTAAAAAAGAAGACACACATGCTTGTTAAGAATGATAAGCATATTTTCATTAAATTTTGGACAACAACTTGCCTGGGAAGCCTCCTTCTCCTTGATAGTGACAATTGAACTCAATGATCTTCCATGATCACTTAATTATTTATTTCCCTTTATGCATACGGGGAGCCTTGTAATTCATGGATCCGGCTTCTATTCGGTACTAAAAAATACGGCAAAGATGCTGTAGTCTAAAATAGGTCAGCACGCCTTAACAACTATTGCCTAGTGAGAGTTTTATAATGCATTACTTAACGGCATGAGTTGAAGGACTAACTCTAACATCACTGTTTTGTTAGTAGCTCAAAAAAAAAAAACAATAAAAAAAACAAAAAACCAGTTCATCCACTGATCCAACAAAGAACAAGGAACTCCAAAACTAACAGCACCGTTTTCTCAACCCTGTCGGCAAGCTTTAGACCACAACCATCTCCGACCTCACCAAGAACAAGTAGGCCATCCTCTTTGCCGTCCTTGGCGCCTTCACCCCCACCTGCTCCTAGAAGCACCTCTCGATCGGACTTCGTCAACAAGTCCAAGGAGCTCAAGGCCAAAGGGGTCGACACCATCGCTTGCATTTCGGTCAATGACGCCTTCGTCATGAAAGCCTAGAAGGAGAACCTCAATATCAACGACAAGGCGCTCTTGTTGTCCGATGGGAACGGCGACTTCACCAGAGCCATTGGGTGCGAGCTCAATCTGAGCGACAAGCACGTCAGCCTGTGGGCAAGGGCGGATCTACATTGTTGGTTGGAGGGACCTTGGCAACCCCTAAATTTGTTGACTTATAACCAAAGCAATTTTATACGAAGGCCTTGCAGATTTTTGTCTTGGCCCCCCAAATTTTCTCTCTGCGAAACATTGAAGACAAAACAAGATTTCACCCATAAAAAAAACTGGTAAGACTTTCTGATGCTATCCGTCAAACTCACGTGTCTACTTAATTCGAGCAAACATGCTTGAATTTTTCCCTTTCCTTTCCCTTGTATTGCTTATATTAAAAAACAAAACAAAAGTTTGGCTTGAATTTGTCTTCACTCAGAGAGATGGCCACTCAGTTTGCCCATGGCTTTGGTTCCTTTTCGGAATCAAGCTGCAAGCCCTTATTCCTCAGCAGTACCAACCATTGGAGCAAGTCTTTGGTGCCGCCTAAGGTGTTCATCTTTCTCTTTGTTAGGACATAATGAGCTCTATCTTCTTCTACTAGGCTTGAAGGAATTTCTTTTGAAAATGCATTTGGTGGAATTTTGAATTCCACTACCACCACCACCACCACCACCAGGTGGGCCTCATGAAAGTGGTGGTGGTGATGAAGGTATGACAAGACTTTTTGGATCATAAAGCTCTCCCTCATAGTGATATGCCTTATTGTCTTTAGTTTCGGCCACCCCAAACAAAATTTTTTAGTTCCGCCCTTGCTCGTGGGGTTGGGCATGAGATCCCGAAGGTACGTGCTCTTGGCCGAAGATGGGGTTGTCAAGGTCTTGAATTTGGAGGAGGGCGGTGCCTTTACGTTCAGTGGGGCTGAGGATATACTCAAAGCTCTTTGAATTTGGTGAGCTGTAACCCTTTCTTTTCTCTCTCTCTCTCTCTCTCTCTCTCTCTCTCTCTTTTTGAGCTGCTAAAAAAATAGTGTTGTTAGAGTTAGTCCTTCAACTCATGCCGTTCACGCCATCCTATTTTAAGTCATGCATTATAAAACTCCCACTACGCAATAATTGCTGTTAAGGCGTGCTGTAGTCTAAGACTCTAAAGTGGTGCTGTTTTAGACTACAATATCTATGCGGTACTTTTTAGTACTGCATAGAAGCTGGATCCGTAATTCATAATGGAGTTACATGGTTATATTTTTGTAAGATTTTTTTTTTTTGGCTAAACAAGTAGCAGGAGCTTTTGATGTCTTTGGTTGCATTTTTTCTTCTTATTTTTTTTTCAAAATATGTCCAGAAAACTATATCGAAATTTTTGGATTTAGGGTTTTGAATTTATAGGATCAAAATATAGGATTTAAAGGGTCAAGATGGACTGTATCTTGTCGGAACAATTCTAGCAGGCTGGCAACAGTAAGAGTAGGTATTTCTAAGTTTGTTTCAATGATTTATTTGGTGTGAGAGTGAGAAACAAAGATAGAGATTGAAAGAAAGGAGAAGGAACAAAACGAATTCGAGAGAGAGAGAGAGAGAGGAGAGAGAGAGAGGAGAGAGAGGAGAGAGAGAGGAGAGAGAGAGAGAGAGAGAGAGAGAGAGAAGGCAAGAAGGAGAAAGCAGAATAATATAGAGGGAAAGGAGTGTGAGACTAAGGGCCGGTGTCAATTCATGTTTGTGCGTTGAGTTTGGGTTGCGTCGAGGTATGGATATAAAACTATATAAGTCAATCATAACTCAACCCATTTAATTAAATGCGTCAAAACCCTCAATCCTAACCCTCTAATTTTATATTAGGTTCGTGTCAAATTCGCCGGTCATATCGAAGCATGGCTATAAGACTATATATATAGGTTAACCCTAACTCGATCTATTTAATTAAATTGGGTTAAAGGTGTTGGGTTCGTAGGTCGTATAAAAAATTGCCAGTTTTACGTGAAAAATTAGGAGGGAATGCAGGAGCTTGAAGGTTTTAAAAAAAAAGGAAAAAAAGAAGAAGAAGAAGCCACTTCTCTCTCTTTTGGTCTTTAATGCCATAAAATTTTGTGGTTGCTGAGATTACAAGTCCGTCCTTAACAGGGCCGGCTAGAGCCTTAGGCGGATTAGGCTGCCGACTAGAGCCCAAGGCCTCCAATTTAATAAGGCCCTCAATTTAAAAAAAAAAAAAAAAATTATTTCTAGAAAAAAAAGGCCTTAATTACCATCAATACATTTTAATAAGGCTCCAAATTATGGTAAAAATAAATTTAAGAAATGCATTAAAATTAAAAAATGTTAAGAAGATATAGAAAGTCTCAAAAGTCATGAAGACCTTAATTACCAAAATTGAAAGCCTTAAGTTAAGTCCAACATTCAAAGACAAAATAGAATGAAAATAAATAAATAAATGCTAAGAAGATATGAAAAGTCTCAAAAGTCTGACTTTTGAGGCCTTAATTACCAAAATTGAAGGCCTTAAGTTAACTTTAACGTTCAAAGACAAAATAGAATTAAAAAAATAAATGCTAAGAATATATGGAAAGTCTCAAAAATCATGAATGCCTTAATAACCAAAATTAAATGCCTTAAGTTAAGCCCAACGTTCAAAGACAAAATATAATAAATAAAATAAATGCTAAGAATATATGGAAAGTCTCAAAAGTCGTAAAGGCTTTAATTATCAAAATTTAAGGCCTTAAATTAAGTCCAACGTTCAAAAACAAAATAGAATGAAAAAAATAAGTAAATAAATAAATGCTAAGAAGATATGGAAAGTCTCAAAAGTCATGAATGCCTTAATTACCAAAATTGAAGCCCTTAAGTTAAGTCCAATATTCAAAGACAAAATAAAATGAAAAAATAAAATAAAATAAATGCTTAGAAGATATGGAAAGTCTCAAAAGTCATGAATGCCTTAATTACCAAAATTGAAGGCCTTAAGTTAAGTCGTTCAAAGACAAAATTCAATGAAAAAAGAAAAAGAAAAAAAAAAGCTAAGAAGATGGAAAAAGAAGAATGCTAGTGTTCTTCTGATGTCCATCTGGAATGATATAAATGCAATAAAAAAATTAAAAATTTGCATCCACGTTATCCAGAAGGATATAGATGTAGTTTTTTTATTACATTTATATCATTCTAGATGGACACCAGAGTAACACTAGGATGAACTCTAGCCTTCCTCTATCAAAAATCCTACTCTTTATAAGTTTTTATTTTTTTTATATCAATTTCCCTATTCAAGTCTTATTCGAATTTGAATTTCTATCTTCTTATTCATTTTCATTATTTCCCAAGAACTTACTATTCAATTCCTTAAAAGGGAAAACTTCAATTTACCCCCATGAAGTTGTCACCGATTTGCAATTCAACCACCAATGTTTCAATTTTGTTAATTGCAACCCATTAAGTTTCAAAAATTTTTAATCCACCCCATTCCGTCCAATTGAGCCGTCTGAAGAAACGGAAGTGGACCCACGTGAGTGGCACATGCGATTTTTTGTCCAAAGTTGACAAAAATACCCTTACTGAAACGACAGCATTTTGCCAAAACACTACCGTTTTATTAAGGGCATTTTCGGTAAGTCAGGACAATTTCGTTAATTCAGACCGATCAATTGGACGGATTGGCTGAATTGAAAATTTTTGAAACTTTATGGGGTGCAATTGACGAAATTGAAACATTGGTGGTTGAATTGCAAATCGGTGACAACTTCATGGGGGTAAATTGAAGTTTTCCCTCCTTAAAATCATTTCAGAAATTTTTATTTTCAGAACTAAAAGTTTTAATAGAAATTTTACAAACAGAAGAATGTGCTCCGATTGACACATTAAATTATATAAAAAGACTTGAGGTGTAAAAAAAAAAAAATTATATAAAAAGACTTGATTCTTTTCCTAATGTAAGTATCACTTGTAGAATTTTATTGAGAATATCTGTTACAGTTGCTTCTGCAAAGAAAAGTTTTTCAAAATTAAAATTAATAAAATCCTACCTAAGACCAACAATGTCACAAGAAAGATTAAATGGATTAGCCATATTATCAATTAAAAATGAAATGTTCCTATAAAAAAAATTAAAAATTAAAAAGGAAATGTTAAAAAAACTCAAATATAAAAACTTAATTAGTAATTTTGCATCTCAAAAAGCGAGAAGAATGAATTTTAAATAAAAATATAATTTTAAATTAATTAGTATTTAATTTCAGATAAAAGACCTCACTTAAATTTCTCACCTAAGACCCAAAAATATATTGAGCCAGCCCTAGTCCTTGGAAACTCTGTTCAAGTTAATGTATATTGATCATGAACTGTTTTGTGTGTCTGAAAATTCCAACGTTTTTTCTCTCTGTTTTGGTCCTCCTCCTAAGGGGCTGGTTGGATGATTGAGAAAGTAGGGTGTAAACAAAACTTGATTGCATAAATTATAGGCTCAGGCTGCTCAACAGACTGGTTCACACGATATGATTCTTTTTAGCGATACCCTTCCTTGCCATGCTTTACACGTACAGCACAACTGTGATGTTCTTGAAATTCATGAGGTGTTTTGGTACTAATTGTGTGTGTGTGTCTTTTGTCTTTTTAAAACCTCATGAAATTACTTGTCACAACCTCAAAATATAGGGCCCAATTTAACAATTTTTTTTTTAAAAAAATAAAAATAAAAATTATGTATTCATCATTTTCAGTATTTCACTCACAAATCTAATTTTAGCCATATTGCATAAAATTACAGAATGGGTTATTTATATGTATCCCTTATGTGTCAATATCTCATTTTTTCGAATTAATATTTTCTCAACGAATCTTTCAAATTGATGCATAACATTATGAGATATGATTTTTTGTCATCTTAAGACACAATTTTGACTATCTTATTCATGTGGTAAGATGGTTCTCACATAGATAAATATGGTCAGGAGTTATGTACGTCTTAGA
Organism: Alnus rubra; assembly: GCA_028654335.1. Lineage (NCBI taxonomy): Eukaryota > Viridiplantae > Streptophyta > Magnoliopsida > Fagales > Betulaceae > Alnus > Alnus rubra. The sequence goes on from JAJPGS010001265.1 coordinate 737,474, forward strand.
GTAGTGACAATGTATCATATCTCTAACATATATAGCGTGACCAACGAATTATAAATACATATATTTCTTTTGAAAGCTTGTGACTTAGGGCAACAGATATTGCTTTAAGTTAAGCAAAAGTCTCTCAATTCAAAAGTTGTCAATTATTTTCAAAAAATACCATTCTCGAATAAAGCATTAATTGCAATAAAATATGTTTATGAAAACTCATCCCCTTGAAGCACTACACATTTTTAGCACATAGGGTATATCCATTCATGTCACAAGAAGTACTAAGTTAATAGACTAGTATTACTCTTCACACTTATTTTATATATATTGGTTAACGTGATGTGTTATAAGTAATTTTTCATATTGGGGTATAGGCCTATTTATAGGTAAAGAGATGGAGTTCGACTTGGGTTAGATCTTTTACTTCAACTAAACTTAAGAGTGCTTATAATTTGATTTGGTTTGAGAGTCCTATTCTGTTGATCAGATTCTTTAAAGAGTCTTTATTGAACATGAATTAAGACTAAAATCTCAATTCAACGAAATTAGTTACCAAAAAGAAGGATACCAGGAGGATGGTAGTCCTGACCGACCATCACAAAATCTCAACTTATTTAAGCTATTATCCCAGAAAGTTACCGGAAAACATTTTTGATGATATGATTATAATTTTACTCCTTTAATCGGGCTGAATTTTTCTGATATATATGCATCAACTTTTCTTTATTATTTCGTCAACTGAAAGGAAATAATGTCTTTGAAAATTATGACTATCAAATGCATTTTTCTTCAAGGAGACGTTTCTTTGGCAAACCATTCTCCCTCTCAATCTCCCTCTTTTTCTTTTCCCTTTCTTCCAAAAATATCAAATAAAAAACATTCTAACTTTTTTACATTTGTTATATTACATCAATAATTTTTTATTACTATATAAATAAAAAAACCCACTACAATTTTTTTTTTTACTTTTCTATAAAACATTCTCAAATTTTATATCACATTAATAACTTTTTATTACTATTCAAACAAATATTCCACAACACAATTACTTACCAAACAAGCTCTAAACTTTTTGTTCCCCAAACTGTGAAATTGGCTCTTCATAGCCCTACGTCACCATATGTTGACATGTGACTTGACTATTGCAATCGTGCCTCCTGCCCCTCGGTTCTTTTTTTCGCCGAGCAGTGATACATGGGGACAAACAACCGTCCCCCATCACCCCCTTTTTCATTTTTTAAGCAAAAAAAATTAAAATTTGTCCTTTGATATGACATCAAAGGACAAATTTATATTTTTTTTATTAAAAAAAACAAAAGAGGGTGATGGGGGCGGTTGTTTGTCCCCCACCTATCATTTTCCTTTTTGGCCATCGCCCCCACTCCTTTTTTACTTCTCCTTTTGAGTTTTGTATTTTTAGTTTAGGAAAAAATCATATTCAGTCTCTAAATTTTTATTTTATTTATTTTTTGTGTTTTTAATTTTAAGAATATGGTTTTTAGGTTTTGCACAAATTTTAAATAGGTCTCTTTTGTTACCTTTTTTTTTTTTTTTTTCTCAAGATTACTAATTTGTCATATTTTATGTGTGTTTCAATTGACACATCATCGTTCATATCAACACTTAATATCAATGTCACATTATTAAGCGTCAATTCATTTATAAAAAAAAAGTAAAAAAAAAAAAAAAAGAACCGTTAACTTTGATACTGACATGGACATTGACATTGTATTGAGTTCTAACATGAACTCTAAAGTGTCTAATGAACACATGTGACAAATAATAAATTGTTAACTTTGACAATAAAGTAATAAAGGATTAATTTAAAACTTGTGCAAAACCTAAGTACTTTATTTTTAAAATTGAAAACTTAAAAGAGTAAATCAAACTTAGGGGCAAATATGATTTTTCCCAATAGTTTAAGCCGACTTAAGCTTCTATAAAGGGGGAGAGAGCCTATGCCCTATTGTTTGGTTGAGCCGCAGGTCTGTAGAGAGAAAAACCTGTGTTTGGTTTTTGGAGCGCCGCACGACACAGAAAATTGTGTTTGGGTGTTTTTTCCGGTGCCGCCTGAAGGAGTGAAAAACAGAGAACAAATTTTTTTGTTTTCTTTCTTCTCGGAGGTACGTACAATTGATAAAAATGTTGAGAAGCCGCAAAAAGAGAAGAAGATCGATGGAATTTAGTACTCGCCGAAAAATGTTGATACTTCCGCAGGAGCTCATCGTCGAAATACTTTCTCTACTACCCGTTGAATCTCTGGTACGTTTTCAGAGCGTTTCGAAGGCATGGTTCTCTCTAATCAATAACCCATATTTCAAAAAGATGCATCTCCACACCAACAGACAACGCATTCTCATTGGGGAGGAACGCAAGTACTGGGCGGCGGCTAATCGTTGGCCAGAGGAATACTATTTGGTTAACATCTCCAACGAGGATCGGTTAGGGAATCCCGTGAAGATCTTCCCACCATTCTACCGTCCAGAAACCATCCAGTACCGCACCTCATTGATAGGCTCTTGCAAAGGCTTAGTTTGCATCCTCTTCGTTTGCAACGGCCAATATGGTTCTCATTATGAAATTGTGATTTGGAACCCATCAATCAGAAAACACAAAAGAGTACCCTTTGAGCCTGTAGGCGATAAGCACAAGCAAGGAGTGCGACTCAACAGTCTCAATTTAGCATTCTGGTACGACCCAGTCAACACCGATTACAAGGTTTTAAGGATTGTGAAATTTGATGATCTGGAATCCAAAACAAGGAGCCTTGAAGAAGTTAAGGTATATAGTCTGAAAGCACATTCTTGGAGAAGAATAGAAGATCAATTGCCTTACAAGGAGCCATTCATGATTTCTTGCGCCCAATCGGTTTTCACCAACGGTGCTTTTCATTGGTTGGTTATGAGTGCAACTGGAAAGACCCTTCTCGCATTCAATCTCACTACCGAGAAATTTGGAGTGCAAACGCTCCCATTCACACTCCATTCGTATGATAATTTGATGGTTTTGGAAGGATCGCTCTGTGTTTCTGCATCCACTTATTATAGACATGAACAACATATTGACGTTTGGATGATGAAGGAGTATGGGGTGATGAGCAGTTGGAGTCAACTTTGTACGGTGCCAATGACTTTCTTTAGGACTTTCTTCTACCGCCAATCACTAGTGTTTTCAAAGGATGGCAAAAAGATTCTGATGGAGGACGCTAAGGACAATAAACTTTTTTGGTACGACATTAAAAAGAAAACACGCACGAGTGTTGAGCACTTTTCTGATAAGTACTATTGGACAACGACCTGTGGGGAAAGCCTCTTTCTCCTTGATGGTGATAGTGACAATAGAATTCAATGCATAACATGATCTTCTTATGAGCATTGTAATTCATAATGGATGAATAATATGCGGTTTACATAATTAAATTTTCGTAATAATTTTTATTTTTATTTTTAGGCTAAACAAGTCTTTGGTTGCATTTTTTTTCTTATTTTTATTGGAATATGTTGAGAAAACTATATTATAGATTATGCTTTGGAATTGTATATATTCTCATTCTGAGTTATGCTTCTATTTCTGTTGGACAAATTAGGTTAATACATGTTTCTATGCATGCTTGTGGGTGGCCGGATTCAAGATTAACTAGGAGAATTTGGGGTTTTGAATATATAGGTTCAAAATTTAGGATTTAAAGGATCAAGATGGACTGTATATTATTGCAGGAACAATTCTGGTAGCCTCTAGAACGTACATCGTAAGCTAATGCAAATAACAAATTAACATGGACTGATAAAAAAATTCTTTTGTAAAGTAGAACATTAAATTTCTCCTGCGAGCAATTCTACATGAGTCTAGGGGCAACAAGTTGTTATCTCTCGATCTCTTCAAGCTTTTGCAGGAAAAGAATAATGCTGCCAATACTGTCACAGCATAAATCTATAATGGCACCAATGGGGTAGAGAATGATGCTGGCTGGGTTTCACTCTTTTTTACCAACCTAAAAGAAGAGAAAAAGAAAGAAAGAAAGAAAGAATATATATATAAAGCTCGATTAAATTAAAACTGTTGTATTAAGGAAACAGCCAAATGTTACAGCAAGATTACCGAGAAACGGCTACTTTGCATCCTTTTCAACGGCTAGTAGCCGTTACACTACACGGTTCTGCAGATTTTCTGCAGAATGCAGTATACTCTTTTTGTTGGTGCTGTTTCTTGTTGCTGCCTTGCTAGGCTTGTTTTTGGGATTGTATTTGCCCTGGTATGTGTAGAATTTGTTGTATGTACGTTGTATGGGCTTAGTGGGACGGATTTTATCTCCTTTGCCCTGTGTGTAGTTTGCACCAGTTTCTGGTGGGATTTTGTATTGGTATTTGGTTCTATAAAGCTTTCTTTCATCTAAAAAATTGTTACAGCAAGATTTATATAAAAAATTTCGCCAGGTTTGGCACATTCTTTAGCATCCTTATAAGCTCACAATGGTGACAATGCTGCCCATATGACATTAAGTGTGGTCAACTTTCAAGAATGAAAGGTTAAAAGAGAAACAGGTCAACAAATAGCTTCATAGATCATACGATGTAAATGTTTGTCAGGAACTCCAAACACCAAATTGCAACACTTGAAAAATAGTTTCTTAACATACAGAAAACACACTGCAAAAGCTTTTACTGAACAATAAATTCATATATATATGCCACTACACCATCCTAGTAAAAGCTTCCATGAGGAGAACACTAAACACCATGAGAAAAATATGGAATCAGCCAAAAAGAGTTTAGTGTTAACAGTATAAAGGCAGCACCAGAAACCGTTCCAGGAATCAAGCATGTAGCAGCAACAGTTCCAGAAATCAAGCAGGCAGCAGCAACCACCAGAAATCACGCATGACAGCAGCCACCCTTCTCTTTATTTCAACCTTACACTTCCTGGTCCTTGTCTCACAAGTCACAACCAACTTGCTGCGGGAAGAGAAACATAGAAGATGGAGAGTTTCTGCTTCTTCTTTTCTTTTCTTTTTCTGAGTTTGCTACTACCTTTCTTTGAGTTTCCGGCCAAGACAGAAAAATGAGAGGAGAGTTCCTGCTTCTGCCATGGAAGAAAAACAGAGAAATAAAGAGTAAAACAGAGGAAGAAGAATTGTTCCTTACTTCCTTTTTGTTTCTTCTTTTTTCTTTTTGTCTCTTTCTAGACACTTCATGCTTTTATCATCCTTTTTGTTCCTTTTCTTCTTCTCTTTTTAACCCACCGAACACACACACCCACATGGTTCTAGAGCCTCATTTTTTCTTCCTTATCTCATTTCTTTACTTTGTTTTCTTACACGCACACACACAGGGGAAGAAAAACAAAGGACTAAAGGGAGAGACTTACGGTGAGAGAGAGAGCAAGAGGTTTGATTTTTCTTTGAAGATTTTTCTGCAGCTTTAAGAAGGAATGAGCTGTTGCTCTGTTTTGGTTTCTTCACCGATTGAAGGAGGGGGAAGGTTTCTGGGTCTCCTACTCAGTTTCTTCTCTCCATCACACGGTCTCTCACTCCCTCGTTCAGTCTCCCTGTGCCTCTCGGCAAGAGAGAGTAAAGGGAAGAACGGGAAAGAAGGAGAAGAGAGAAGAAAGAAGAAGGAAGAGAGTTGCTGCGGGAAGAGAAACATAGAAGATGGAGAGTTTCTGCTTCTTCTTTTTTTTTTTTTTTTTTTTTTTCTGAGTTTGCTACTACCTTTCTTTGAGTTTCCGGCCAAGACAGAAAAATGAGAGGAGAGTTCCTGCTTCTGCCATGGAAGAAAAACAGAGAAATAAAGAGTAAAACAGAGGAAGAAGAAGAGGTTGGGCATGAATCCGAATGGGGCTGCACCTCTTTTATAGAAGCTTCAATGGTTAGGATCTCTCTTAGTTGCATTTGATCGACGGTTGGGAAAGTCTACAGGTGGTAGACGTGCTGAGCAAGATGAATCGAGGGTCTCAAAGTCGTCGAGATTCTCAAAATATTATGATTAATTTATAATTTCTATTTCTAACAGACGAGTGGTTTGGTTCTAACTATTGCCTTGATTCTCTTTGTAATTAAACTGGGCAGTAAACTGGGCAATATCCACGTGCATGGAGGCTGGGCTGGGTTCTTTACGATGTAGAATTAAAATGGATGTGGGCTGGACTGAATTCAAAACAATGAGCCCATTAATTACATAACTGAGTTTTCGTCCTATTCAGAGGTACAATTTTTTGCGGATGTTTTTGGGTACTAAATGGAATCCAAAAGTTATGAAATTTGGAGGGTAGCTAAAGAACTTCGAGACGAGCGTTCTGGATATTGAATCAACCAAAACGGAGTTTGTTTGACCCTGTTTCCAATATTCCAAAGTTTAAGGTCCGTTTAAATTTTTATTAAACTCAAACTATAAATGCTTTTTATTAAATGAATATTTATTTTCATAAATATTCATATTTATTCATTTCCCTTATTATTAGGTCTTAAATTATATTTTAATATATTTTATTTAATATCTTAAAATACGGGATGTTACAATTTTTTTTCTTTTTACAGTGATTTTTTGATTGACATTGAGTTGTCGTGTTGGAGAGGATCTGTTGATTGCTATTTTTTATATTTTTATATTTTTATCTGCTGCGTCTGTGTGGTTTTTTTTGTTTTTTTTTTTTTTTTTTTCTTTCTACTTTAATATCTACTGCATGTTGCTGTGGACTTGTTGGGTTTTTAATATTTTTTTTAAAAAAAAAATGAAAAAGAAAAAGAAAAAAATATATATTTGTAGTTAGTAGAGTAAATTTTTTTTGGGGGAGCATGGATTCTATTTTTGTTAGGACCAGATACTTAATCCTAATAACAACAACAATAATAATAATAATAATTAAAGGTTTTGAATTTTTTTGGGGGGCCATAGACCCCAACGTCATACGTGTCTCTGCCCCTGAATACATACCAACCTGACTGGATAAGTGGTTGAGTAGCCTAATTTTTATTTGATGAAGTAAGTACCATAAGTGACCTCTTACAATCAACTAACCGAATTCTCTTAAATTCAGACAAATAATTTGAGAGGATCCTAATCTATTTTTATCACATTCATCATGATTTAATCTTCCATAATCTACAAAAAAATACACGCAAAAAATAAAAAATAAAAAATGGTACCTTCCTTTAGGAGTTAGGACAATAAATCGAGTAATAATTTTGATCAAATGGTAATTTTAAAAGTCACTTTATTTATTTTTTTTGAAGAAATATAACTAATCTCATTAAAAAATGTGAATCAACCATAGCCTTAACAACTCTATAAAAACAGAGATGAAAACTCTAAAACAACAATAGAATGAATAAAATCAGTGATACAATCAATCCAACTGCGACTTGTTCCAAAGTGTGAGCATTCCTATTTCGTTGCGGTTTAATATGACATGTTTTCCAAAACTGAAATCCCTTTAGCATATTTTGAATATCTTCTTAAACTTTTTGTTCCCATCCATTACAAAAAAAAAAAAAAAAAAAAAAAAAAAAAAATTGATCCCCAACCTGTGAAATTGTCTCTTCATAGCCCTACGTCACCCTATGTTGACGTGTGACTAGACTATTGCACACGTAGCCCCCGCCCCCGCCCCCGCCCCCGCCCCTTGGTTCTTTTTTTGGTTTTACTTCTCCTTTTGGGTTTTGTATTTTTAGTTTAAGCCGACTTAGTTTAAGCTTCTATAAAGAGAGAGAGAGAGCCTATTGTTTGTCCGCAGAGAGAAAAAAACCTGTGTTTGGTTTTTGGAGCGCCGCACGACACAGAAAATTGTGTTTGGGTGTTTTGTCAGTGCCGCCTGAAGGAGCGAAAAACAGAGAACAAATTTTTTTGTTTTCTTTCTTCTCGGAGGTACGTGTTACACACAGAGATTTTTGAGAAGCCGCAAAAAGAGAAGAAGATGGAATTTAGTAGCCTAAAAATGTTGATACTTCCGCAGGATCTCATCGCCAAAATACTTTATACACTACCCGTTGAATCTCTGGTACGTTTTCAGTGCGTTTCGAAGGCATGGTTCTCTCTAATCAATGACCCGTATTTTATAAAGATGCATCTCCACACCAACAGACAACGCAGTCTCATTGGGGTGGAACGGAAGTCGGCTCATGCTAATCCTTGGCCAGAGGATTACTATTTGGTTAACATCTCCAACGAGGATCGGTTAGGGGATCCCGTGAAGATCTTCCCACCATTCTACCGTCCAGAAACCATCCAGTACCGCACCTCAGTGATAGGCTCTTGTAACGGCTTGGTTTGCATCCTCTTCGTTTGCAACGACGGCCAATATGGTTCTGAAATTGTGATTTGGAACCCATCAATCAGAAAACACAAAAGAGTACCCTTTGAGCCTGTAGACGATAAGCACAAGCAAGGAGTGCGACTCAATTTAGCATTCTGGTATGACCCAGCCAATACCGATTACAAGGTTTTAAGGATTTTGAAATTTGATGATCCGGAATCCAAAACAAAGAGCCTTGAAGAAGTTGAGGTATATAGTCTCAAAGCACATTCTTGGAGAAGAATAGAAGATCAGTTGCCTTACAAGGAGCCATTTATTATTTATTCGGCCCAATCGGTTTTCACCAACGGTGCTTTTCATTGGTTGGTTATGAGTGATACTGAAAAGACCCTTCTCACATTCGATCTCACTACTGAGAAATTTGGAGTGCAAACGCTTCCGTTCACACTCAATTCGAGTGATAATTTGAATGTTTTGGAAGGATCGCTCTGTGTTTTTTCGTACACTTTTTATAAACCGCATATTGACATTTGGATGATGAAGGAGTACGGGGTGACGAGCAGTTGGAGTCGACTTTGTACGGTGCATATGATGACTTTCTTTAGGACTTTCTTCTGCCACCAATCGCTAGTGTTTTCAAAGGATGGCAAAAAGGTTTTGATAGACGCTCAGGACAAGAAACTTTTTTGGTACGACATTAAAAAGAAAACACGCACGAACGTTGAGCACTTTTCTAATAAGTACGACTGGACAACGACTTGTGGAGGAAGCCTCTTTCTCCTTGAAGGTGATAGTGACAATTGAATTCAATGCATAATATGATCTTCTTATGAGCCTTGTAATTCATGATGGATGAATATATAATATGTAGTTCAGTAGTTTACATAATTAAATTCGGAACAATTTTTATTTTTATTTTTAGGTTAAACAAGTCTTTGGTTGCATTTTTTCTTCTTCTTATTTTTATTAGAATATGTCGAGAAAACAATATTATAGATTATGTTTTGAAATTTCTCATTATTTTGGAATTGTATATATTTTTATTCTGAGCTATGCTTCTATTTCTGTTAGACAAATTAGGTTAATGCATGTTTCTATGCATGCTTGTGGGTGGATTCAAGATTAATTAGGAGAATTTGGGGTTTTGAATTTAATTATAGGTTCAAAATTTAGGATTTAAAGGTTCAAGATGGGCTGTATATTATTGCAGGAACAATTCTGGTAGCCTCTAGAATGTACATCGTAAGCTAATGCAAATAACAACTTAACATGGACTGATAAAAAATTCTTTTGTAAAGTAAGATCATTAAATTTCTCCTGCAAGCAATGCTACATGAGTATAGGGGCAAGAAGTACGTTGTAATCTCTCGATCTCTTCAAGCTTTTGCAGGAAAAGAATAATGCTGCCAATACTGTCACAGCATAAATCTATAATGGTACCAATGGGGTAGTCGTAGAGAATGATGCTGCCTGGGTATATATATTGTAGTGGTTACAGCAAGATTACCGAGTAACGGCTAGTAGCCGCTACACTACACGGTTCTACAGATTTTCTCCAGAATGCATTATACTCTTTTTTGTGCTGTTTCTTGTTGCTGCCTTGCTAGGCTTGTTTTTGGGCTTGTATTTGTATGTGTAGAATTTGTTGTATGCTGTAAGGGGTTAGTGGGATGGATTTGATCTCCTTTGCCCTGTGTGTAGCATGCAGCAGTTTCTGGTGGGATTTTGTATTGGTATTTGGTTCTATGAAGCTTTCTTTCATCTAAAAAAATGTTACAGCAAGATTTATAAAAAATTTCGCCAGGTTTGGCACATTCTTTAGCATCCTTATAAGCTCACAATGGTGACAATGCTGCCCATATGACATTAAGTGTGGTCAACTTTCAAGAATGAAAGGTTAAAAGAGAAACCAGTCAACAAATAGCTTCATACAATGATCATACGATGTAAATGTTTGTCAGGAACTCCAACACCAAATTGCAACACTTGAAAAATAGTTTCTTAACATACAGAAAACACCCTGCTAAAGCTTTTACTGAACAATAAATTCATATATATATATATATATATGCCACTACACCATCCTAGTAAAAGCTTCCATGAGGAGAACACCAAACACCATGAGAAAAATATGGAATCAGCCAAAAAGAGTTTAGTGTTAACAGTATAAAGACAGCACCAGAAACCGTTCCAGGAATCAAGCATGTAGCAGCAACAGTTCCAGAAATCAAGCAGGCAGCAGCAGCCAGCAGAAATCACGCACAAACAGCAGCTTCAATATCTCCAGAAATCACGCATGACAGCAGCCATTGTACAAAAACTCTGATCTCTTCTTGTTATATATACACATGAAACTACTCTGCTCGGGTATGTTTTCCAACACACACAGAATTCTCCAAACCTCTAACTTATTTCCAAACTCTTTTAACTTTTAGAAAATAAACCATTTTAGTAAGTAGTCACAACAGAAATATGAAGCCCAAGTCAGCCTCGTCAAAAACTAAAACCAAAACCAAAAGTTTTCAAATTGTAGAAACTTTTAGTTTCAATCCTTTCGCTCAATGAAAGCATGCAGCGTGTTATATATATTGATTGACCAAGGACCTCATGATTCGTGAATACGCTATATGAAGTGATGATGAAACGGAATTTCAGAGTCATATGACAAGTTGTCCTTTCCAAACATTGTCGTGGCAAAGAATGTTGAAATCCACACTCATATAATTTTTATTGTTAACTTTTAATTGGGGTGGCGTGGGGATCATTCTCTGGCATCGGCTGATGGAGCTTGTGGAAGAGAAATGGTTTTTCTTCTTAGCAGGTTTTGTGCTGTGTTTAGATTAAGCTCACGTTAATCTGTCCAGTGCTTGTTAATAGTGAAGTGAACAGTTGAAAGAAGAAGAAAAACTAAAACAACTTAGGCAGACAATCCTTTCATAACCCAAATTATCGACACTTTTGTTTTTCATTTTGATTGGTTTCAGCACAAACGCAAACTTATATAGATTCTACATCTTTAACTTGTCCTAATAGGACTAGAACTGCTCCCTCTACGCAAACTCAAAAATATTATCCACCCAAAAACTGATCATTTAGTGACTATACATATATTCAGCCCATCAATTCTCCTTCTCCTTCTCCATCTCCAAGTAGGAGAATGATTTCTCTATGCAACCGACTTTATCCTATATAAAACAAAACAAAACAGAGAGCGAATATACAGAGAGAATCTTCAATCAATCACCCATCATATTCACGAAATTCAAGCCTCATGTCCGTACTTGTGGAAGAGCTAATCACCCAAATACTTTTTCTACTACCCGTCAAGCCTCTGCTACGTTTCCAGTGCATTTCCAAGTTATGGTTCACTCTAATCAGTGACCCATATTTCATCAAGATCCATGCGGAGACCAACACACAACGCTGTCTCGTTGTGGAATCATGTGACTGGAAGGATGATCATTATCCACAGGATTACTACTTGGTAGACTTTTCCAACAGGGACCGGTTCGGCGAGCCCGTGAAGATCTTCCCACCATTCTTTCGTCCAGGAAACCTCAGCCACACCTCAGTGATAGGCTGTTGCAACGGCTTGATTTGCATCCAAAACAAGATTGCTTGGATTGCATCGGCGACAGTGATTATGAATTCGTGATTTGGAACCTATTAATCAAAAAACACAAGAAATTACCCATTGAGCCTGTAGACGATACCCACAAGCTGCGACTCCATGTAGCAGCATTCGAGTATGATCCAGTCAACGACGATTACAAGGTTTTAAGGATTGATTGCCAGCAATTTCTGAATTCCGATGATTGGGCGCTTGAGGCCCTTGAAGTTATGGTATATATATAGTCTGAAAACGCATTCTTGGAGAAGAGTAGAAGATCAATTGCCTTACAACGTGGAGTCATTTATTTTGTCGGAGCCAGCTTTCTTGAAAGGTGCTTTCCATTGGTTGGTTGAGAGGCAACCAGGTCTATGGACCCTTCTCGCATTCGATCTCGCCACCAAAAAATTTGGAGTGCAAACGATTCGGTTCCAATGTATGATGTGAATTTGGACGTACGTGAGTTTGGAGGTTTTGGGAGGATCGCTTTGTATTTCTGGCGATTTTGACGTTTTGGATTATGAAGGAGTATGGGGTAGTGAGCAGTTGGAGTCAGTTTTGTATGCTGCCTATGATCACTTCATGGTCACTAGTGTTTTCAAAGGAGCGAAAAGGTTCTAATGAAGAAGCTAGGATAGCTAAGAAGAAATTCTTTTGGTATGAGAATGATCTATCTATTTCCAAAAAGCATCTGACGACCGCTTGTTTGGAAGGCCAAAGCCTCTTCCTCATTGATTGTGATAGTGACAATTGAATTCAATGCTTTTTTTTCGTTTTTTTTTTTATTATTTATTTATTTATTTGCCGCCTTGTAATTCATAATTTAATAAAAATAAAAAATAAAAAATAAAAAAATTGTTATTCATCCTTAATTCATAAAAGTTGGGTTAATGTTGTTTATATGGATGTTTCATAAAGATGCATGTGCCTTTTTTTTTTTTTTTTTTTGAATTGAAAATGCACATATGACTTAACTATTGCACTATTGCACACGTACGTGTCTTCCACCCCTTGGTTTTTTTTTTTTTTTTTTAACCATAGCCGCCACTCCTTTTTACTTCTCCTCTGGGTTTTGTATTTTAGGTTAAGCCGACTTAAGTTTGTCTTATATATAGAGCCTATTGTTTGGTTGAGCCGCATGTATGGCTGTAGAGAGAAAAACCTGTGTTTGGTTTTTGGAGCGCCGCACGACTTAGAAAATTGTCTTTTGGGCGTTTTTTCAGTGCCGCCTGAAGGAGTGAAAAACAGAGGACAAATTTGTTTTCTTTCTTCTCGATCGGAGGTGTTACACAGACTTTTTTTGAGTAGAAGATGGAATTTAATCGCCGAGAAATGTTGATTCTTCCGCAGGAGCTCATCGCCGAAATACTTTCTCTACTACCCGTTGAATCTCTGGTACGTTTTCAGTGCGTTTCGAAGGCATGGCTCTCTCTAATCAATGACCCTTATTTCATAAAGATGCATCTCCACACCAACAGACAACGCATTTTTCTCATTGGGAAGGAATGTAAGTCGGCAGCTAATAGCTGGCGAGGGGAACGCTACTTGGTTAACATCTCCAACGAGGATCGGTTAGGGGATCCCGTGAAGATCTTCCCACCATTCCCATCATTCTACCGTCCAGAAAACATCAAGTACCGCACCTCAGTGATAGGCTCTTGCAACGGCTTGGTTTGCATCCGGCCTATTCGTTCGCAACCGCAAATGCAAACTTGGTTCTGAAATTGTGATTTGGAACCCATCAATCAGAAAACACAAAAAAGTACCCTTTGAACCTGTAGACGATAAGCTTGACAAGCAAGTAGTGCGATTCAATTTAGCATTCGGGTATGATCCAGTGAACAACGATTACAAGGTTTTAAGAATTGTGATTTTTGATCTGGAATCCAAAACAAAGAGCCTTGAAGAAGTTAAGGTATATAGCCTGAAAGCACATTCTTGGAGAAGAGTAAAAGATCAATTGCCTTCCAAGGAGCCATTTATTATTTCTTCGCCCCAATCGGTTTTCACCAACGGTGCTTTTCATTGGTTGGTTAAGAGTATAACTAGAGCAATGACCCTTCTCACATTCAATCTGACCACTGAGAAATTTGGAGTGCAAAAGCTTCCGTTCAAACCCAATTTGTTTGCTAAATTGGAGGTTTTGGAAGGATTGCTATGTATTTCTGCGTATACTCGTACAGGAGATATTAAGGTTTTGAAGATGAATGAGTACGGGGTGACGAGCAGTTGGAGTCGACTTTGTAAGGTGCCTGTGACTTCCCACTACTGTCGATCGCTAGCGTTTTCGAAGGATGGCAAAAAGGTTTTGATGGAGGACGATAAAGTTTTTTGGTACGACATTAAAAAGAAAACACGCACGATTGTTAAGCACATTTCTAATAAGTATTATTGGACAGCGACTTGTGCGAGAAGCCTTTTTCTCCTTGATGGTGATAATGACAATTGAATTCAATTCAATGCATAACATGATCTTCTTATAAGCCTTGTAACTCATAATGGATAAATAATATGCAGTTTACATTATTAATTACATTTTCGCAATATATATATATATATATATATATATATTTTTTTTTTTTAAGGTTAAACAAGTCCGTCTTTGGTTGCGTTTTTCTTCTTCTTATTTTTTTTGGAATATGTTGAGAAAACTATATTATCGATTATGTTTTGGTATTTCTTGTTACTTCGGAATTGGAAATATTTTCATTCTGAGTTATGGTTCTATTTTTGTTGGACAAATTAAATTAGCTAAGTTAATGTTTCTATGCATGCTTGTGGTGGATTCAAGATTAATTGGCAGAACTTGGGGTTTAGAATTTATAGGTTCAAAATTTAGGATTTAAAGGGTACTGTATATTATTCCAAGAACAATTCTGGTAGCCTCTAGAACATCGTAAGCTTTTAGGGTTTTTATATGGTAAAGAAAATGATTTGATTTTTGGGGTTGCAAAGAGTTGAAAACAAGGTTGTATCCGCTTGAATCTATTAATTAATGCTTGTGAATAAATGAAAAAAAAAAACTTGTTACAATAAAAAAATTTAAAAAAATAATTAAAAAATAATAATAATAATAAGGGTTAAATACCCTATTGGTACCTGAGTTTTACGTGATTTTAAATTTAGTACCTCAGTTTTGTTTTGTATCATAGATGGTACCTGAATTAAGGGTAAAAACCCATTTGGTACCTCTGTTAGATTTTCCGTCTGAATTTTAACGTCTCGCCACGTGTCAACCGCTAAGGTTGACACGTGGCACTACATAAAAAAAATAAAAAATTGAAATCTTTAAAAAATGATTAAAAATAATAAAATTTTAAAAAAGAAAAAAGAAGAGGGGTGGCCACCCCCATGGTGGCCAAGGGGGGTGGTCGAACCACCCCACAGTTGAAAAAAAAAAAAAAAAAAAATTTTTTTGAAGGGTTTTGGCCCACGGGGGTGGCCGAACCACCCCCTAGGGCCACGGGGGTGGTTCGGCCACCCCCTAGGGCCAAAACCCATCAAAAAAAAATTGAGGGTTTGCCCTTGAGGGTACCACCCTCTAGGGCCACGGGGGTGGTTCGGCCACCCCAGGCCCGCCTGTATGGGGGAGGCCGAACCACCCCCGTGGCCCTAGAGGGTGGTTCGGCCACCCCCAAGGGCAAACCCTCAATTTTTTTTTGATGGGTTTTGGCCCTAGGGGGTGGCCGAACCACCCCCGTGGCCTTAGGGGGTGGTTCGGCCACCCCCTAGGGCCAAAACCCTTCAAATTTTTTTTTTTTTTTTTTTTCAACTGTGGGGTTCGGCCACCCCAGACCGGCCAAGGGGGTGGCTCAGCCACCCCTCTTCTTTTTTCTTTTTTAAAATTTTATTATTTTTTATCATTTTTAAAGATTTCAATTTTTTATTTTTTATTTTTTTTATGTAGTGCCACGTGTCAACCTCAGCGGTTGACACGTGGCGAGACGTTAAAATTCGGACGAAAAATCTAACAGAAGTACCAAATGAGTTTTTACCCTTAATTCAGGTACCACCTATGATACAAAACAAAACTGGGGTACTAAATTTAAAATCACGTAAAACTCAGGTACCAATAGGGTATTTAACCCTAATAATAAAAACTCTAAAGCTTAGCCTTGTAGCTAGATCACCTTTTTGCATAAATGTCAAATGCAAACCTAATGCAAATAACAACTTAACATGTTGACCATCAATCAAGGGAAAGCACGAATTCTAGCTAGTGCTGTGACATTACTTGGACTGATTAAAAATTCTTTTGTAAAGTAGAACATTAAATTTCTCCTGCAAGCAATGCTACATGAGTCTGGCAAGCAACACAAAAAATTTCAACTTTATTTTCACATTTTTTTTTAAAACAATCAACACCAAAACATTCTAACTTTTTTTTTCAATTTTTATATCACATCAATAATTTTTTTATTACTATTCAAATAAAAAATTCTACTATAATACAAAATGTTTTTACTTTTATATATAAATTCTTTTTACTTTATATCACATCTATCACTTTTTACTAACTCAAAAATTCTTTTCCCACTATTATGTTAATATCACTTGCCAAACATACATGTAATCTCTCCCTTCAAGCCTTTGCAGGAAAAGAATAATGTTGCCAATATTGTCACAGCATAAAAATCTATAATGATACCAATGGGGTAGTCGTACAGAATGATGTTGCCAGGGTTTCACTCTTTTTACCAACCTGAAAGGATAGAAAAAGAAAGAAAGAACATATATATATATATATATATATATATATATATATAACTCGATCGAATTAAAATTGTTGTATTAAGGAAACAGCCAATATTGCAGCAAGATTTATAAAGAATTTCGCCAGGTTTAATTTGGTACATTCTTTATCATCCTTATTGGACACAATGCAGCCCATATGACAATAAGTGTGTGGTCAACTTTCAAGAATGAAAGGTTAAAAGAGAAACCAGTCAACAAATAGCATCAGAAAATCATACGATGTAAATGTTTGTCAGGAACTCAAAACAAACACCAAATTGCAACACTTGAAAAATAGTTTCTTAACAGAGAAATTATAATACCCTGCAGGCAAACCATGGTACAAAAGTAACTAATTTGTAGGACTCAATCTTTTACTGAACAATAAATTCATATATGCCACTACACCATCCTGGTAAAAGCTTCCATGAGGAGAACACCAAACGTACATCATGTGAAAAATATGGAATCAGCCAAAAAGAGTTTAGAAAATAAACCATTTTAATAAGTAGTCACAACGTACAGAAATATCAAATATGAAGCCCAAGTCAGCCTCGTCAAAAACTAAAACCAAAAGTTTTCAAATTGTAGAAACTTTTATTTTCAATCTTTGGCTCAATGAAAGCATGCAGCGTGTTATATATAATGATTGACCAAGGACCTCATGATTCGTGAATACGCTATACGAAGAGATCAAAGGGAATTTCTCTGGCATCGGCTGATCGATGGAGCTTGTGGAAGAGAAATGGTTTTTCTTCTTAGCAGGTTTCGTGTTGTGTTTAGTTTAGATTAAGCTCACGTTAATCTGTCCAGTGCTTGTTAATATATAGTGAAGTGACCAGTTGAAAGACGAAGAAAAGCGAAAACAACTTAGGCAGACAATCCTTTCATAACCCAAATTATCGACACTTTTGTTTTTCATTTTGATTGGTTTCAGCACAAACGCAAACTTATATAGATTCTACATCTTTAACTTGTCCTAATAGGACTAGAACTGCTCCCTCTACGCAAACTCAAAAATATTATCCACCCAAAAACTGATCATTTAGTGACTATACATATATTCAACCCATCAATTCTCCTTCTCCTTCTCCATCTCCAAGTAGGGGAATGATTTGTCTTTGCAACCGACTTTATCCAATATAAAACAAAACAAAACAGAGAGCGAATATACAGATAGAATCAAAAAGAGGCAAATTCAATCAATCATCCATCAATTTCACGAAATTCAAGCCTCATGTCCATACTTCCAGAAGAGCTCATCACCCAAATACTTTTTTTACTACCCGTCAAGCCTCTTCTACGTTTCCAGTGCGTTTCCAAGTCATGGCTCGCTCTAATCACTGACCCATATTTTATCAAGATCCATGCCGAGACCAACACACAACACAGTCTCGTTGTGGAATCATGTGACTGGAAGGATGATCATTATCCACAGGATTACTACTTGGTAGACTTTTCCAACAAGGACCGGTTCGGCGAGCCCGTGAAGATCTTCCCACCATTATTTTGTCCAGAAAACCTCAGCCACACCTCAGTGATAGGCTGTTGCAACGGCTTGATTTGCATCCAAAAACACGATTACTTGGATTGCATCGGCGACAGTAATTATAAATTTGTGATTTGGAACCCATTAATCAAAAAACACAAGAAATTACCCTTTGAGCCTGTAGACGATACCCACAAGCTGCGACTCCATGTAGCAGCATTCGGGTATGATCCAGTCAACGATGATTACAAGGTTTTAAGGATTGAATCCGGGCAATTTCTGAATTCTGATGATTGGGCGCTTGAGGGCCTTGAAGTTAAGGTATATAGTCTGAAAGAGCATTCTTGGAGAAGAGTAGAAGATCAATTGCCTTACAAGGAGGAGTCATTTATTTTTTCGGAGCCGGCTTTCTTGAACGGCACCTTCCATTGGTTGGTTGAGAGGGAACCGGGTATATGGACCCTTCTCACATTTGATCTCGCCACCGAGAAATTTGGAGTGCAAACGATTCCGTTCCAACCGTATAATGTGAATTTGGACGTGAGTTTGAAGGTTTTGGGAGGATCGCTCTGTATTTCTACCCATATTGACGTTTGGATTATGAAGGAGTATGGGGTCGCGAGCAGTTGGAGTCGGCTTTGTAAGCTGCCTATGAATTCATGCTCACTAGTGTTTTCAGAGGACAACGAAAAGGTTCTGATGAAGAAGGACAGCTTTAAGAAGAAATTCTTTTGGTATGACATAAAAAAGAAGACACTCAGAATCGTTAAGAATGATCGTCAAATCTCCAATGAGCATCAAACGGCTTGTTTGGAAGGCGGAAGCCTCCTCTTCCTCCTCGATGGGGATAGTGACAATTGAATGCAATGATTTTCCTTTTCATTTTCTTTCGATTATTTATTTATTTATTCCCTCCTTGTAATTCATAATTCATAAAATAAAAAAAATAAAGAAAAAAAAATTGTTATTCATCATTAATTCATAGTTCATAATTCCTATTTGCTTCAAGAAACAGCATTCGTGCCCAAAATTGCTCATTCCTTCAAAACCCTAATCAATCTTTGAACTCTAACGCTCTCTTCTAAAATTCAAAACCCCATAACCACAAGAATTCTCCTACCCTAAGCCCACTGTTAGTTCCCAAGTATATCATGACGCGACGTCACACCTTTTGTTGTTTGATCGATAACGATGCCTAAGGATCCTTCTTGTATAGAAGAACGCACTAAGCTTAGAAGACTTGTCAAGCTGTTTCGATAGGATTGCCAGAGTTGTATGCAGACTATTTTTCTTGATTTAGGCCTTTGTGTTGTTAATCAAAACCCTAAGAAAGAGATTGAGTATTCTGATTTGTATATCTTACCTTTGCGAAGGACTGCCAGAGTTATATATGTACTTATATTCTTTTTCTTGGTTCTGCCACTTAGGCCTTGGGGTCTAGAGTCCTTCAATATTTTCGCACATAAGAGCGAGCATTTATAATGAAGTCGTCAAAATTTAAGCAAATTTTGGCTATAAATATCGTTTTTGTTAATTTAGCAACCTAGTTTTTAATAGCTCTAATTATCAAACTCTTAAATATTCTCTACTTTAATATAAATATTATTTTTTATTAACCTTTCAACCAACCAACCAAAGACTGAATCAAAAAAAAAAAAAAGAAAAAAAAAAAGACCCTTCTATAATCCAGACTTCCACCAGACCCAACCTTTGACGACCGGTGGAGGCTCGACGGCTGGCTTCTTCGTCGACTGGCTTCTAGATCCATCGGTGGACGCTTGATGGTTGGCTTCTCTACTTCTAGATCAATCGGAACCGCTTCTTCGACGACCGGCTTCTAGATCCTCCGGTGGATGCTTGACGGCCGGCTTCTTTGCTTCTAGATCCACCGGAACCGGTTTCTAGATCCACTAGTGGACGGTCGATGGCCAGCTTCTCTGCTTCTAGATCCACCGGGACCAGCTTTCCACGACGGCCGGCTTTTCCTCGACGACCGGTGGAGGATGACTATCAAAGACCTTCGCTCGCAAAAATGAAATAAAAAATTGCAAAATAATAAGAGACGATCGATTTTGCCCTCGTCTCATCAGACGAGAGTTTTAGACAATTCGTAAATCTATTGTAGCAGTAGAGAGCTTGTTGCAGATGACATTTTGAGCAAAATCGTCTAATTTTAGTGATTTCTTTTGTTTGACAACTTCACTACCAATGTTCTAATGTCCCATCCTCTAGCTACTCGTCATTTCTTGATTTCATGATAGTCAAATCGTCGACTTTTCGTCCCTGATAATAAATGTTGGCAACCTTCTTGATAGGAAAGATGGCTAGGCATTTATGACCCATTTGCCACCTGGAATGGGTGATGCGTCATAAATGCTAAGGCCATATGGGGATCTCTTCAATGTAGACTTGGATCCTCTCCAGTTGTATTTCAACTAAAGAGGAGCCAGTTAGTTGTGAGTAAGGGTATGTTGGTAATTTCACACAATGTAAGATTACAAAAATACCCCTATGTATAACCAACTGCCTCCTCTCAGTTGGGTTCAACTGGAGAGGATCCTAATTCCTTCAATGTAGAGGGATGAGACAGGTCATTTATGATCACAACTGTTACCTCAGAGTGGAATGAAGAGTCATAAATGCTAGTCACCTCAAAGGCTCCTACCTGGATAACAATACATATTCATACGAAAATATTTTGGGCAGGAAAGATATTTGATTGATCACTGAGTCCCCGACAACCCATGTGGCCTCCACTTGGGTCAAAGATCTCCTAGGCCAGACTTAGAACGTATTAACAATGTTAATTCTAATTTGGCCCAAGAGAGGATGAATCCAAACCCAACACCCACTACAAGCACACATAACATATTCCCTATGTATGTCCTATTTCACATTTTGCAGGCCATTTCAGAATCCATGCACCAATAACATTCTAAATGATTATGAGTTTAACACAAGAAACTTAGCCCAAGAAAAAGTTAAAGGACTGAACTTTGCAAGATGTGTATAGGATAGACATCTGATTTATGTAGGGTCAACCCAAAATTGAGGAAGAGTTTTCGCGTGGTGCTTAGGATTTTACATGCCTTTTTCAATGGAATTGGCTATTAAGGATTTTGGGAAGAAGAAGGGTTTAACGAATTGGGTTTTAGGGTTTGGGATGTACCTGAGATTTGGGCAAGTTTGATTCGGATGCAATCCGACTCATTTCGGGCATTTCGGGAGGGTTGTGAAATTTCGGGTTAGGAAGAGGGTTGGGCTTCTTATTTTTTGTTGGGCTTCTCATGTTTTGGGATTTCGGTCTACTAGAGTTGTGTTGAGAGCATAAACGATGAATATCTTCGACACTTCGGTGGCTTGTATGTCTGTAAAGTGAAATTTCATTGAAAGAAAGAATTCATGTATATATTTGTTTCTGCTTGTGCTAAGGAGTAATGACACACAATTCCACACTCACATTTTTTTTTTTTTTTTTACATGTCCACACAAGAAGGGCAAGGAAGAGGGGGTTTGAACTAATGACTTCCGCTTCATGAGGCGTGGTCCCCAACCAATTGAGCTACCCCTTGGGGAGCACACTCACATTCTCACTTTCACACACAATGACGTAGCTTTTTAAATTATTATTGAATTTAAGATAAATTATGATTTTAAGAGCCACGTTAGTTGTTAGGGTTTGTAAAAATAGAATGTGAGAATTCATCAAACACGTGGCCCCACCTCATTATAATTGATATAATTTAAGGAGTAATGCTCTACACACTTTTACTTCTCTACACACATTTTCACTCTCAAAGTGATTTTAAACACTATAATTAAATTAAAATTAATAAATATAATGGTAATTTAAAAGTCCCTTAAATAAGAATAGAAATAGATGTAAACAAAAAAAAAAAGTGGGAGGGTAACATTACTTTGATTTAAGAGCACTTGTTAACTACCATTGGGTTTTGGTTCAGCCGACTTAAGCTTCAATAAAAAAAGAGAGCCGAAAACAGAGACCGATAAGGTCTTGACAAGAGAGAAATTCAATCAGCTAAAATAAAAGGCTTGGTTTGCATCCATACCCATCGTTTTACTAACTCTGACTTTAATAAAACATCATCCATTCGTTTTAGACTACTTTTGGAATAAAGACTTTAGGAATTTTTTATGGCTGTTTATTTTAAGTAGTAGGATCTATCTTTTAATCATGAGTAAATATGGTTTTTTATTTTTTATTTTTTAAAAAAAGTTCCCCCAGAAGCTTAAAAATAAATTTTTATTTATTTTTTGAATATATGGTTGTAAGACACGATATAAAAATGTTTTGCCACTTGCCAGTGTTATTAGCAGAGTCTAGGCCAAAAATGGGGGAAAAAAAGAAAAAAAAAAAAAGAAAAGGGAAAAATACATTTTACCCTACAAATTGTACCTCTCTTTTGATTTTGCCTTCAATATTTTAAAAATTGCATCCATACCAATTTTTTGTTATTGTCAATGTAGCCATTCCTTTAACAAAATCTGTCTTTCCAGATGGAGGAAGTTAGCGTTTGACGCACATAGGATTTTAGAAGATGAAAAGTCTAAAATACCTTTATTTTCTATTTTCTCTTTAAATTGCATCCTCAACTATGATTTCTCGTTTCGCAACCCCAACAATCATTGTGAATTTCTGATTTGGAACCCATCAATCAGAAAATACAAAAAATTGCCTTTTGAGCCTGTGATCGATGACCACAAGCAAATATTGCGACTCCATTTAGGATTCGGGTATGACCATGTCAACAACTATTACAAAGTTTTAAGGATTGTGGATTTTTGGGATTTGGAATACTTTGAAGTTAAGGTATATAGTATGAAAGCACATTCTTGGAGAAGAGTAGAAGATCGATGGCCTTGTAAAAGAGAGTCACGTATTTCTTGGTAGCGAAGGCCTTGTCACAGGGAGTCACGTATTTCTTTGGGGCCGGCTTTCTCAAACGGTACTATCCATTGGTTGGTTGAAAGTATAACAGGAGCAATGATCCTTGTCACGTTCGATCTCATCACCGAGAAATTTGAATTGCAAATGGTTCCGTTCAAATCGCAATGGTTTACGAGTTTGCAGGTTTTGGGAGGATCGTTCTGTGTTTCTCAGCATACAGAGGTACAAGGCATTGACGTTTGGATGATGAAGGAGTACAGGGTGGCGAGCAGTTGGAGCTAGCTTTGTGTGGTGCCTATGACTTTACGCTACGGCGGCCGACCACTAATGTTTTCAAAGGACGGCAAAAAGGTTCTAATGGAGGAGAATGGCCTTAATAAGAAACTCTTTTGGTATGACAAAAAACAAGAGACGCAGAATTGTTGAGAATGATCTTTCTAATAAGTTTTGGAAAGAGACTTGGGGAAGCCTCTTTCTTCTGGATGATGATAGTGACAATTGAATTCAATTCTCTTCCATAACCTTTTGATTATTTATTTTTCTTTATGCATCCAGGAAGCCTTGTAATTCATAATGTATGGATAATTTATATGCAGTTACATAATTACATTTTCGTAACAATTGTTTTTTTTTTCTTCTTATTTTTATTGGGATTTTGACATGGTGTGAAATGCTTTATATACCTTAGGCAGGAACAACAACAAAAAAAAAAAAAAAAAAAAAAAAAAAACACATGCAATTAAGTGATCCAATGCATCGTTGAAAGTATTATTGTATAAACCAACTAAACTAATGCTGAGTTTGGCTATTAACTTTGTTAACAAACCCACTAGTTGCTGTTTTAGCTAAAGGAGGTTGATGCACTATACTTGGCTACCGTATATCTTCACCATTGAGCTCCATTGCAACGGCGATACCAACCTAGCTAGAGTGTGAATGGTGTGAATGGTGAAGTGAAGAGTACAAAAAACCTTAGGCAGAGACGCCTTTCATTCAATATACGTTATTCATCTTTAATTTGTTTCAGCACAAAGACAAGCTTATATTGTGGGGTCTTGTGCCTGTACTGCAGGAGCAGTATAGAGGGGAGGGATCCCATGTTTTTTGCTTGTGGTTTTGGTAGAAGGATATGGACTATGGAGGGAGGTTATGAAGAAATGTCATATGGAGAATCCTCCTACTATGTGTGGAAAGATATTCTACACGTTATACATGCTGGGGTGCAACAGTTTCCCATTTGTGGAGACATAGAAATTGACTTGAAATTTGACAATTTGCTTAAAATTGAGGAAAAGGTGTTGCAGAGTATTGTTTGGGAAATTGAAAGGAGGATTATATCCTATAGGTTGTTTCAGCAAGACACAGGAAAACATTGCTGTCAGCCTAAGCTGGGGGCTTTCAGCAAGAATTCTTCATTGCAGTCTGTAGATTTAGTGTAGTTGTTTGTGTTTTTTTGTTCTGCTTTGTACTAGGCTGTGTGTGAAGGGATTTGGTAAATAGATGATTGCTGCTTCTTTGTTGTCGTTGTTGTTGTTCAAATGTTGGTTGAATTTTGAGTCAGGCTTTTGTACACTGGTTAGGAATAGAGTTGGGCTTTCTTATTTTTAGGGGTTTAGGCCTATTTAGGAAAAAAGTTGGGCTTCTTATGTTTTGAGATTTCGGTCTACTAGAGTTGTTGTTGAGTGCATAAACTCGATCAAAGTCTAGTAGACCCAAAATTATGTTGATCCAATAATCCAATACGTGAATGCACCATTTTTTTCTCTCTCTCTCTCTCTTTCTTTTCTTTTTTTCTTTTTATTTATTTATTTTATATACTTCTGGTTGAGATGTCTTATATTATTTTTTTGGAATATATTAAGAAACTTTCTCGTGCTTTCGATTTTGACTTTTTGACATCAATTTTCAATTTTATAAATTTAATATCTGTGTTTATATATTTTAAATTCAAAACTTTCGACCATTTTTCTATCAAATAATTAAATAACAAAAATTAATTTAATCATTAAAAAAAGTAAAAATTGTGGTGTACGTCTAGGTCATGGCTAGCCACGGCCGTGGCTAGGTCACCAAGTCGTCACGGCTAGGCACGACTCAGTCACGACTATGGTTGGGCATGAGCCAACATGACATAGTTGGATCGATCCAATCATGGTTGTGGTTAGGTTGTGCTCAGCCATGGCCGTTGCTACTTGCTTGGGCAGGTAGTCAACTAGTCATGGCCACCACTAACTAGTCAGAGTCAAAAAGAAAATTCTTCACTTTTTTTTATCTCATTTAAAATCGTGCATAAGACTTTTATCTTGCACGACTCTCAGTCAATATAATTTTTTCTATTTTGAAAAAAATGACTAGAAGAGCATAATTATATTTTTATATTAATTTTGTTATATTTATTACAGAAGTATCACATTTAAAATGATCGTAAATACGGGTGTTAACTTTCATAATATTACATAGGTCCTAAGTTTGATCCTTGTCTCAATCATTTATTTTCTATTTCAATTAAAAATTTCACATGTTGGGCATCACATATTAAAAGAGAGTTTGAGCCCACACGTGAGGAGAGTGTTCAAGTATTGGTTAAATGATTAAATTTATCTATTCTTATAAACTTAAACTTTTAAGATAAGTTGTAATTTAACAGATTTAAACAATACATACAGGGGAGGAGCCATGAATTTTTTGGTGGGGGGGCCAAAAAATTTATTCAGGAAGGATTCTTAGACATTTAGAAGGTCGTTCATCAGTCACTGAACTGACTGAAGCATTAAGATCCGTTGCTAACGGTCTATTTAAAAGTGTATCACTATCAACCTCTAAATGATTGGCATATTTTTTCTTAAAGAATGAATCGATTGTTTTTTTGTCTGCTCATATTTTTCTAAGCTGTAAGAAAAATTTATAGATTAATAAATTAACAGAAAAGTACCTAGAAATATAAGATCTTTGTTGGAATTTTTTACTTATAATTAACCAAATCAAACCCATCAAATTAGAAAAAAAAAAAATCTAATAATCAAATTAACTATTAAAAATCTTAATCTAGCCAAAATAGTAAACACAAAAAAAATGTAAACTACTTAACAAATAAACTAAGCACAATTAATAAGGTCTAAGAAATATGAGCACCTTTCAATGAATCAACGTTATCTTGAGCTTGAGGGATTTATTGAAAATAAATCAAAGACAATAATGTGCTAACTGAATACTGCAAACTAATAAAAACAAATGATAAATTAGAAGAATAAATGATGGAACACAATCCACACATCTATTACTTATTTTAAACATAAATATTAATTTAATAGAATAATTAACAGAAAAGTACCTAGAAATATAAGATCTTTGTTAGAATTTTTTACTTATAATTAACCAAATCAAACCCATCAAATTAGAAAAAAAAAAAAATCTAATAATCAAATTAACTATTAAAAATCTTAATCTAGCCAAAATAGTAAACACAAAAAAAATGTAAACTACTTAACAAATAAACTAAGCACAATTAATAAGGTCTAAGAAATATGAGCACCTTTCAGTGAATCAATATTATCTTGAGCTTGAGGGATTTATTGAAAATAAATCAAAGACAATAATGTGCTAACTGAATACTGCAAACTAATAAAAACAAATGATCAATTAGAAGAATAAATGATGGAACACAATCCACACATCTATTACTTATTTTAAACACAAATATTAATTTAATAGAATAATTAAAAAAAAAAAGTCCAATATAATTGAATGAGTTTTTTCCATCTAAAATTAAAACCCCAAGGAAGTTTCAAACCTGTAAGGAAAAGGAATAATCTAGAAATTGCAGAGCACCTAATTAACATATTAAATAAAACACATAAGAAAAAAAAAAATCAAACTCCAATTAGTCTCTAATGGCCACGGTCCCACACTCCCACGCCCCATCTTAGAATCTAAGACCTTTCAGAGACATTCCTTCAATAATTAAAACGGTTAAATATATTTTTGGTACCTGTGGTTTGAAAACTTTATTTTTTGGTGCCTTAGTTTCATTTTTCTTTACAGATCTTGAGTTTTGGGAAAAGATAAAGTTGATAGTTTTGCTTATTTTTTTGTCCAATATTTAACGGTCAACCACGTGTCAACTAATGAGGATTAACACGTAGCACGATATAAAAAATTAAAAAAATAAAAATTAATAAAACTTAAAAAAGAAAAATATTAAAAACTTTAAAAAAAGAAAAAGAAAAAATGGGTGGCTGAGCCATCCCTTTGGGCAAAATGACCACCCCCATTTTGACCAAGGGGGAGGCTGGGGGTGGTTTGGCCACCCCTATGGCCTTTAAAGAAAAAATTGTAAAAAAAAAAAAAAAAAAGGTTTTAGCCCTGGAGGGTGGCCGAACCACTCCCATGGCCCATAGGGTTGTTTCGGCCAACCCTAGATCAGCTGGCCTGGAGTGGCCGAACCACCCCCAATGGCCAAAACCCTTATATATATATATATATATATATATATATATATATATATTCATTTTTCGCCATTGGGGGTGGCCGACAAAGGCCAAAACCCTTTTTTCCTCTTCTTCTTCTTCTTCTTCTTTTTTTTTTTTTTTTTTTTTTTTTTTTTTTTCCAATTTTTTGTCTAAAGGCCATAGGGGTAGCCGAACCACCCCCATGGGGATGGTTCGGCCACCCTAGCCCCCAGGCCACCTAAGGGGGTGACTGAGGCACTGAGGCTCCCCCTTGGCCAAAATGGGGGTGGCTAACCCAAAGCCACCTTTTTTTTTTTTTTTTGAAGTTTTAATATTTTTTTTTTGAAGTTTTATTAATTTTCAAAGTTTTTTTTTTATATTGTGCCATGTGTCAACTCATGAGGGTTGACATGTGACAGACCATTAAATATTGGACGAAAAAAATAAACGGAGGTTCCAATTTTGTCTTTTCTCAAAAATCAAGTACCATCTATTAAGAAAAATGAAATTAAGATACCAAAAATAAAATTTTCAAACCACATGTACCAAAAAAGTATTTAATCCTAATTAAAATCTCCTCAATCCATGGTCCATGCCTTACGCCCCCCATCAGCCCAACTTCTCATTCCTTTTTTTTTTTTTTTTTTTTAAAAAAAAAAAGAAAAAAAAAGAAGTTAAATCGATGTTAAGTGGTTCTTCACTCCTTCTCCTTATCTTCTTGGAAATATCAGTTTTCTTTATTCTCCTCTTCTCTCTAAACTCTCTTCAACCTTACAGATCCTCATGCCTTTTTCTTTTTTCTTTTTTCTTTTTATCTTCTCCTCTCTTAGATTCTTATGGTTATTTACGGATTTTTTTTCTTTTTCTTTTTTTCAAGAAAAGCCTCAAATTTCAAGGTAAAATCATATTAGAGATTTAGAGCTTGTAGAAAAGTGAGAGCAGATAACTCACGTTGCCTGATGAGTGCTGACTGTGTTGGCAGTGCGTGGACAATCGATGGTGGATGCACAACCAGATCGTGGACCTCGTGGTGTTTCCAAAGCCGTTCTTCTTAGTTCTCTTATCTCTCGGTATTTTCAAGTACTACGTTTTTTTTTTCTTAGGGTTGAAAAAAAAAACGGAGGTACTATTTTCGTCTTTTCCCAAAATTCAGGTACCATCCGTGAAAACAAATGAAATTGAGGTACCAAAAAATAAAATTTTCAAATCAGAGATACCAAAAAGGTATTTAACCCTAATTAAAATCTCCTCAATCCATGGTCCCACGCATGACGCCCCCCATCAGCCCATCCTCTTGTTCCTTTTTCTTGTTAAAAAAAAAAAAAAATTATATATCTCTCTATACTCTCTTCAACCTAACAGATCCTCACGCCTTTTTTTTTTTTAATCTTCTCCTCCCTTATATTCTTATGGTCACTAACGGATTTTTTTTCTTAGAAAAGCCTCAAATTTCAAGGCAAACTCATATTAGAGATTTAGAGCCTACAGAGAAGTGAGAGCAGATAACTCACGATGCCTGATGAGTGCTCATTGTGCTGGTGGTGAGTGGAGAGCCGACGATGTAACACCCCGCTTTTACAGTAAACGTAAAGTGAAAAATTTTGATTTCCATATGACATTACTAACTCATCAGAGTAATAAATTAGTAGCGAAATATAATTTTTTTTTTAAGAATGACACATCAAAGCTGACTAAATAACCTCAATATATAAAAATAATAACATTTTATTCTAATATAATAATTATATCCAAATTAATAACATATGTGCCACATGCAATACTTAATGAATACATAACATATGCGCTTCTACTTGTGTCAAAGTGTGAGCAGCCCTTTCCTTGCCGTTTAATATGACATGTTTTCCAAAACTGAAATTCCTGTAGAAAATCTTGAATATCTTCTATAACAAACACTTTATGGACACTTCTAAACTTTTTGTTCCCATCTATTAAAAAAAATAAAAACTTTTTTGTTCCCCAACCCTGTGAAATTGGCTCTTTATAGCCCTACGTCACCCTATGTTCCCGTGTGACTTGACTATTGCACACGTGGCCCCCGCCCCTTGGTTCATTTTTGGCCATCGCCCCCACTCCTTTTTTACTTATCCTTTTGGGTTTTGTATTTTTAGTTTAGGGTTAACTACTCCTCTAGTCATTGAGTTTTGGAAACTTTATTTTTTAGTCCATGAGTTTCAATTTGCATCACAGATGATACCTCAATTTTAAAAAATGATCGAATAAGTACCTCGGTTAACTTCTCATTCCAAAAACTAACGGACTGCCACATGTCAACCTCAAAGGTTGACACGTGGCACTATATAAAAAAATTAAAAATTAAAAATCTTTAAAAATGAAATAAAAAATAATAATATTAAAAAATATATATTAAAAAAAATTGGAAAAACAAAAAAAAAAAACAAGGGGTGGCTCATGGTTGCCAAAGGGGGGCAGCAGCCACCCCTTGTTTTTTCAAAAAAAAATTTAAATTTTTTAATATATTTTTTCTAATATTATTATTTTTTAATTCATTTTTAAAGATTTTTAATTTTTAATTTTTTTATATAGCGCCACGCGTCAACCTTTGAGGTTAACACGTGGCGGTCCATTAGTTTTTGGACGGAGAAGTTAACCGAGGTACTTATTCGGTCATTTTTTAAAACTAAAGTATTATCTGTGATGTAAATTAAAACTCAAGGAGTAAAAATAAAATTTTTAAAATTTATGGACTAAAAAAGTGTTTAACCCTTTAGTTTAAGGCTTTAAGCCGACTTAAGCTTCTATAAAGAGAGAGCCTATTGATTGGTTGAGCCGTATGGCTGTAGAGAGAAAAACCTATCTTTGGTTTTTGGAGCGCCGCACGACACAGAAAATTGTGTTTGGGTGTGTTTTCAGTGCCGCCTGAAGGAGTGAAAAACAGAGAACAATTTTTATTGAGAAAGTCTGAATCGTAGACCCGGTTACGACCGGGCTACGACCAGGCTGACGTGGCGCCTTGCCACGTCAGCTCCTGAGAAAAAAAAAAAAAAACAAAAACTGAAACTTATCAAAAGTAAAATCAAAAACGCTGAAAAGCAGCGTGGGGGGAAAACATTTCCCCCAAATATTTTCGTCCTCTCTCTCCTCTCTCTCTCTCGCGCTCGCTCGCCGGCCGTCCCACTCGCCGTTGAAGTTACCGGCGAGTCTCCCTCTCTCTCGCCGTTAAGCTAGATCGGCGCCGGCTTTCGGAGTTCAGACGCATCGGCGGCGTGGTTTTCTGTTCGGCGGCCGGCCACCTCCACCGGTATTCTTTCTATCTCTCTCCATTGATCTATACATGGGTTCTGTTCTATGGGAATGGATATTTGGTTTGGGTATTTGGTGTTTGGCACTGGGCGTTGCTTTAATATTGGGTGTGAAAATTTACAGCAATAGAGGGGATTTTGTAGATTGGGGGTGATGGTTTGGGATGATGTTGTTAATAGCTAGAATTTTTGCTTGGCTAGGACCGAATAGAGTGGAGAGGAACAATTTTTTTGGGTGTCATTCATTTTGGGGATTTTGGTTGTGGAAGGGCCGACTTGGGGGTGATGATTATTGATCAATTTTTTTTTTTTTTTTTTTTTTTTTTTTTTTTTTTTTTTTTTGAAATTTATGGGTTTGTTATGGCCGAATGGGTTTATGGAGTAATATGTTGTTGATTTTTTTATTATTATCTATTTCGCTTGCTAGAAACTTTTGTTGGGATTGTAATGTTTTATGAGGTTTTTGGATGTTTATTGGATGAGTTGGTTTGTATTTTGCTACTGAAATATGATGGTACTTTGTTGGAAAAAAACAAAGGTTTATTAAATGCAAATCACCAAGACTCAAAACAGCAGGAAAAATCAATGTATGGTGCAATCTACACACCCTAAGTAGGCTTGTCAACAAACTGAAGCAGAAAATTTTTATTTTTATTTTTATTTTTAAGAAAAAATTATCCATCAGACATCTATAAAAATCTGCAAGAGAAGTTAATTGAATATTTCTCAAAAGATGGACGAAGATGGACGATTGATAGTTGTTTACTACATTTACTGCATTATCATAGTTTGTATGATTTTTGTCTATCACTACAAACCATTAATTTGTGCATCTAATGAGATTTTTGAAGTTTTGAATTGTCATTTTGTGGCTGCTATCTTTGGTTATAATAACTCAGTATCTTTGGAAAGCTGTGTTGCTTTAGTTCTGCTGACCCCGACATTTTTGAATTCCTAATTTATCTATCTTAACATTGTTTTGTTTCATATTATGTTCTTTGTGTTTTTTTTTTTCTTTAACATCTTCTCAAACTATCATCTTTTTGTGTGCTTGCCAGATTATTGGGTTACTTTCAACCAAGAGAAGGGAAACATGCTATTTGGGAATTCCATGTCTGCAATCTCTCAATGGCAGTTTTTGGATGTGTATTGGATGACTTTGAGAAAATTTGTAATAGTGGTTTATGGTTATATTTAGTTGTAGTAGATTTTGTAAAGAACAATGATGTGAATTCAAAGTATTTTGATGGTCTGTATTTTGCTATGGAAATATGATGGTATTTTGTTTGAAAAAAAACAAAGATTTATTAAATTGTGTCATTTCCATGGATACATATGGATGACTAAAATTTGATTATAAATACATTCTAACTAGAAAACGAGAAAGGGAACTTAATGT
The DNA here is from genome assembly GCA_028654335.1 of Alnus rubra. Lineage (NCBI taxonomy): Eukaryota > Viridiplantae > Streptophyta > Magnoliopsida > Fagales > Betulaceae > Alnus > Alnus rubra. Next base: position 769,582 of record JAJPGS010001265.1, read on the forward strand.
TCCACCCATTGACTGGCAAAAGTAGTAAGAAAACCCCCATTTCTTTAGCAAAGAATGAACAACAATCACATAATCATTCTCGCCTGTTTACTTGAGGGAATGTGTGAATCTTGTCTTCTTTGAACAGCAATCACATAATCATTCTCACCTGTTATAATTGGTTAGCCCATTTCCTTTCGGTATAAACTAGGAAACTTATGAAAAGTGAACCAGATATCCCAGAAGTTGGATTTGGAATTACTATACTACAACCTTTGTTCCTGACCAAGCGTACCTGCATATAACTCTCAAAAGAAACCACCCCTAATCTGGCCATTTCAAACCTCAACCAAGATCACAACCCAAAGGTTTTCACCCTAAACACCATACCAAACCAACAATAAATTTTCCCTCGTAATCATTAACAAATCATTCCATAAATCGCTTCCATATTCACAAATCATAAGCCAACCACACACCCAAAGCACAACAAAATGAATCATAGCACCATAATTATCAAAAAAAATATATTCCAATAACTTGCCACATGCGCATGGTGGGATCACCAAAATTACACTTTGATCCCATTTCCTTCATACTAACAAAATTACATTTTGATCCCATCAATAAAGACAAAACACCTAAAATCTACACATGTACATTACAACATATCAACAAGAAGTAAAATATATCATTTGCAGGCCAATCGCATGGAATTGATAACATGCATCAAACGATAGATGCTTGAGAGCTCATCACCAATAAATGTAGGCAAGCATCACATATGGTTGAGTATGTTATACACTTGATCGAATATGAGCCGCACATGCACATGCATTGCAATCATCGGGTCTGTTGGGATTATGGCATTAGCTACGTCTGTCATCCAAGCAAGTTTTCGAACTGGGTCGTTATAGATATCACACGCTAATTGCTGCAAAAGAAAGAAAGAAAGAAAATAAAACATCAAATAATTAATTTTATACAAGATAATCAGATTGTACCTAGTCAAGTGCATCTAAAAACAAACTATGGAAACATTATTCTTTCCTTGTACACTTTCCCATTCAGTAGAAAGCTATAGAACACACACACACAAAAAAAAAAAAAAAGGATTATCATTAAGTTCATTCCTAGGATTAAAGATTGAAGAATTATCCCCTTGCTTACAGGTACTTAACACTTTCACAGCACAAAGAATTGTCTAACATCACAAAAAATCCAAAAATTTCAATTCACTCTTGAGAATCAAATGGCCCAAAAAATAGAATCGACAAAATAATCAATACCCAAATGGTAAAGATGGAAGAACAAGATAAAATGAACCAAGTATGTGTCTATTAAGTGAAGAAATATACCTGATAATTTCCGAGTGTATGTGTCTTAAAACCAGTAGCACAATAATCAAAGTAATATTCCCATGTCTGAATGAATTTTTCACTAGATCTGAGACTGAGGATTTTGCTGAAAACATAAAAATTAATGCCGCAATATGAAAATACAAAACTTCTTTAGTCTTCATATAATATCATTGAAAATAATAATAGATTTCCAGCATAATGGCTTAAAGAACAACATAAAATAAAATAAACATGCAAACTTGTACATGAACTAAAACAAGATCAACCACCTAAAACGGTTAGCAATGTGTTTAAATTAAACCCATAAAAGAGGTATAGAGACCAAGGCACTTTGCATTCATGAAAGTATAATCAAACAGGGAATTAGAGAGAATACAAGCTTTCTTGTTTCCACCCTATCATTACCTGCAGAACAAGAAGCCCATCATCTGCTAATACCGATTCACAGCAACCAAAAAAGGCTTCCATAAACTCATGGCCAACGGCTTCTAGCATCAGACAGATAAACAAGAAAATTAAATAAGATAGACCTTCAAATGGGATCAAAATCTGCTTAAGTTTAAAAAATTACAAGGAGCAGAGAAAACCCATATGCATATATGCAATTACCACTTAAGTTTAAACAAAATTAAGGTTATTTTAGCAAGGATTCTCCATGGGGGGTTTTAAGAACTTCCTACCAACTTCTGGCTACCAAGCATCTATTAGAATATGTTATGCGCACAATGCTTGGGAATGCTTAGATAGTTCAGGTTCTGGACATGTGGGGACTTTCTAACTCATGTACATGGACACGTGTTGGGAACCACTCACAGACAACATGGGAAGTGGAAGACAGTTGGATGGCCTAGCTAGTGTGCACGTGTGTCTCAGTGTTTTGGTGTTGCGTTTCAAGTTCTGTATGAGTCATGATTATCATGTTTGTTGGTATTTTTAGCATATAGAGTCAGTTATGTTTATTTCCTAAAAACCAGCCACTTCTCCTACGAAGGTGGAACTTGGTTACTGCATATGTTAGTGGTGTTAGTGGTTTCCCAACTGCTGATGGGTTATTACGCATGTCTGAGTCGTGGGATCTTTTCAGTTGTAATCCTGCTAGTATTTAAACTAGCCTTACTATCAATGAAAGCAACAGAACAAATTCCATCAAAAACACAAGGAGGACTGACCCCTCGAAGAGTCATAAACTACTCTATTTCTATCATTTTCCTTTTAGCAAATTAGGCTCATAGCAGAATAACGATTGAATCTCACTGAAAAGAAAAAGAACAAAGCTTTCCAGATGTTCTTGAGCAAAATGAACTCAGGATATCACCAATATCTAACCACTAAATCCACAGGAGCCAATAAACATTAAGTGGGGCTAGCATTTGATCAAGAATCCATTTTTCAACAAAATTCGTGTTAATCAGCCTTCCAAGTGAACCCCAATTCGTGTGGGAAAAAAAAAAATTCATTTCACAGGCCTGCTCAAAACCCAGATTTTTCACAGACGAATAAATCAAAAGGGGAATGAAAAAGAGAGAAAGAAAGGTTTACCCGGAGGAACGAGCAGCTTCAATCGATGATGGCTATGGCGTCTACGTCCTCCACCCTCTACAAACCACAAAAATCCACCGTTCAGTTCATTATATTTAAAAAACAAACCCATATCTTAAAAAAAAAAAAAACTTACCAAGAAATGAAGTGATTCACTAAAGAGACCCCATTAGACAGGTAAACAAGGACAAGGACAACCCAGAAATCTAATGGATCCCACAAGCGGCTCCTTCATTAAAGCAACAAAACCCTTTTTTGCTTGCCTGATGCTCTCTGGCGGCGGCGTACGGTGGGAGGTGGGTGGTGGGAGGCGTACAGTGGCTGATGTCCAGTGGGCGTTGCTTGAGAGAGGGAGATTTTGGCCGGGAGGGAGAGACCTGCGACAGCTTGGGGGATCTTTGGGGAAGAGAATGGGGGGAAGACATTTGTTTCATTTCGGTAGTTTTTTTTATTTAAAAAAAAAAAAAAAAATTTGAAAAAGGCTGACGTGGACTGAGCCACGTCAGCAGAGTCGTAGCCCGGTCGTAACCGGGTCTACGAAATAGCAGCCCTCATTTTTATTTGTTTTCTTTCTTCTCGGAGGTACGTACAATTGATAAAAATGTTGAGAAGCCGCAAAAAGAGAAGAAGATCGGTGGAATTTAGTCGCCGAAAAAAGTTGATACTTCCGCAGGAGCTCATCGCCGAAATACTTTATACACTACCCGCTGAATCTCTGGTACGTTTTCAGTGCGTTTCGAAGGCATGGTTCTCTCTAATCAATGACCCATATTTCATAAAGATGCATCTCCACACCAACAGACAACGCATTCTCATTGGGAAGAAACGCAAGTCGAATCGTTGGCCAGAGGAACACAACTTGGTTAAGATTTCCAACGAGGATCGGTTAGGGTATCCTGTTAAGATCTTCCCACCATTATACCGTTCAGAAAACGTCAAGTACCGCACCTCAGTGACAGGCTCTTGCAACGGCTTGGTTTGCATCGTCTTCTTTTGCAACCGCAAATATGGTTCTCATGATGATCAAATTGTGATTTGGAACCCATCAATCAGAAAACACAAAAAAGTACCCTTTAACCCTGTAGAGGAAAAGCACAGGCTAGGAGGGCTAGGAGATGGATTCCATTTTGCATTTGGGTATGACCCGGTCAACAACGATTACAAGCTTTTAAAGATTATCAAATTTGTTGGTCTGAAATACGACAGGAGGAGCAAGGTATATAGTATGAAAGCAAATTCTTGGAGAAGACTAGAAGATCAATTGCCTTACAAGGAGCGATTTACTATTTCTTCGCCCCAACCGGTTTTCACCAACGGTGCTTTTCATTGGTTGGTTGAGAGTATAACCGGAGCAAGGACTCTTCTCACAATGGATCTCACCACCGAAAAATTCGAAGTGCAAACGCTTCCGTTCAAACTCCATTCGTTGGGTAATTTGGTGGTTTTGGAAGGATCGCTATGTGTTTCTGCATATACTCAGGCACGAGATATTGACTTTTGGATGATGAAGGAGTACGGGGTGACGAGCAGTTGGAGTCGGCTTTGTATGGTGCCTGCGACTTTTTTCTACCGCCAACCGCTAGCAATTTCAAGGGATGGCAAAAAGGTTCTGCTGGAGGATGATAAACTCTTTTGGTATGACATTAAAAAGAAGACATTTATGATTGTTGAGCACATTTCTAGTAAGTACAATTGGACAACGACTTATGTGGAAAGCCTCTTTCTCCTCGATGGTGATAGTGACAATTAAATTCAATGCATAACATGATATTCTTATGAGCTTTGTAATTCATAATGGATGAATAATATGCAGTTTGCATAACTACATTTTCGTAATAATTTTTTTTTAGGCTAAACAAGTCTTTGGTTGCATTTTTTTTTTTGTTCTCCTTATTTTTATTGGAATATGTCGAGAAAACTATATTATAGATTATGTTTTGGTATTTCTCATTATTTCAGAATCGTATAAATTTTCATTCTGAGTTATGCTTCTTTTTTTGTTGGACAAATTAGGTTAATGCATGTTTCTATGCATGCTTATGGTGGGTTCAAGATTAGGAGAATTTGGGGTTTTGAATTTGTAGGTTCAAAATTTATGTAGTTTGTTTGAGTGTTCGAGTTTTTGAAAAATTATGAATATCGATAAAATTTGTTTTTTGAAATTATGTTTGAATGATTTACAAAAGCTGAGACAAAATTAGAAAAAGTTGAATAAAATAAAATTTGTATTCTAAAAAACAGGTATTTGAAAAATTAAATATACCCAAACATGCCAACGATTTAAAGGGTCAATATAGGTTGTATATTATTGCGGGAATAATTCTGGTAGCCTATCAATTCTCCTTCTCCTTCTCCTTCTCCATCTCCAAGTAGGAGAATGATTTCTCTATGCAACCGACTTTATCCTATATAAAACAAAAACAAAACAAAACAGAGAGCGAATATACAGAGAGAATCAAAAAGAGGCAAATTCAATCAATCACCCATCATATTCACGAAATTCAAGCCTCATGTCCATACTTGCGGAAGAGCTCATCACCCAAATACTTATTCTACTACCCGTCAAGCCTCTTCTACGTTTCCAGTGCGTTTCCAAGTCATGGCTCGCTCTAATCACCGACCCATATTTCATCAAGATCCATGCCGAAACCAACACACAACGCAGTCTCGTTGTGGAATCATGTGACTGGAAGGATGATCATCCTCCACAGGATTACTACTTGGTAGACTTTTCCAACGGGGACCGGTTCGGCAAGCCCGTGAAGATCTTCCCACCATTCTTTCGTCCAGGAAACCTCAGCCATACCTCAGTGGTAGGTTGTTGCAACGGCTTGATTTGCATCCAAAAACACAATTGCTTGGATTGCATCGGCGACAGTGATTATGAATTCGTGATTTGGAACCCATTAATCAAAAAACACAAGAAGTTACCCTTTGAGCCTGTAGACGATACCCACAAGCTGCGACTCCATGCAACATTCGGGTATGATCCAGTCAACGACGATTACAAGGTTTTAAGGATTGAATGCGGGCAATTTCTGAATTCCGATGATTGGGCGCTTGAGGCCGTTGAAGTTAAGGTATATAGTCTGAAAGCGCATTCTTGGAGAAGAGTAGAAGATCAATTGCCTTACAAGGAGGAGTCATTTATTTTGTCGGAGTCGGCTTTCTTGAACGGTGCTTTCCATTGGTTGGTTGAGAGGGAATCGGGTCCATGGACCCTTCTCGCGTTCGATCTCCCCACCGAGAAATTTGGAGTGCAAACGATTCCGTTTCAACCGTTTGATGTAAATTTGAAAGTGAGTTTGGAGGTTTTGGGAGGATCGCTCTGTATTTTTGCCGGTACTGACGTTTGGATTATGAAGGAGTACGGGGTAGCGAACAGTTGGAGTCGGCTTTGTACAATTGTACGCTGCCTATGACTTCATGCTCACTAGTGTTCTCAGAGGACGGCGAGAAGGTTCTGATGAAGAAAGACAGCTTGAAGAAGAAATTCTTTTGGTATGACATAAAAAAGAAGACCCTCATGATTGTTGAGAATGATCTATCTATTTCCAATAAGCATCAGACGGCGACTTGTTTGGAAGGCGGGAGCCTCCTCCTCCTCCTCGACGGTGATAGTGACAATTAAATTCAGTGCCTTTCCTTTCCATCTTCTTTTGATTATTTATTTATTTCCTGCCTTGTAATATATTCATGGTGATAAAAAAAAATTGTTATTCATCATTAATTCATAGTTTAAATTATTATCAAACTTAAGATAAATTACTATTAGATTTTGATCTAATGATGATTTTAATAGTCATGTTAACTATTAGAGTTTGTAAAAATAGAATGCGAGAATTCATCAAACATATAATTGATATAATTTAAGGAGTGATGATTTACACACTCTCACTTCTCTATACTCATTTTCACTTTCTAAGGGATTTTAAAAATTATAATCAAATTAAAATCCAATAAATATAATGGTAGTTTTTGGCTGGGACAGAGTAGAGGTCGTGCAAGTGGTAATCGAGATTCTCATTGAATGTTAACTCTCTCTGATTGAAGTTTCTATACCCACATTATATGAATACAAGCTGGTTTTAGTTTCGATTGTCTGGTTCCTTTTAATTCTTCATGTTGGGTTTTGTTTTTATTTTGTTTTGGAGTACTATGGAAAGTATTCTGATCTCAAGGTGATTGGAATTCTTTGTAAGAGGAATTTTTTAGCCCGTTATATTTGATTGGCTTACAGGAAAAAGGAAAAGGTAAACTTCCACTATGCAGTTTGAAGTGTTTGATTGGTAAATTGTTCGTACCCTTTAGTGCTTTTCCTTTTTTTCCTATTCATAATTTGAGGGGAACAAGTTACTGAGGGAAGGAACTCTGCCTTTACTGCTTTTGGGAAAGGTTACATAACAACATTAATAATGCAACCTAAAGGCATCCCATTGTAGGAGCCCTTTATGCTTCATTGTTCTTGAAACTTGTTATTTATATTCTGACTAAAATATATTCAGTCTCATGGAGTTAAAACAGGATCATATACTCAAGTTCAAGCTATTCTCTTTTGTACCTCTGTAAATTGCAATGGCACTGGTGCAAAATGTCACTTTCATTGTGGATACCATGTTGAAGTGGGTGGCACTATTGAGAAAATTCATGTTAGCATAAATTTTTTGTTGAAAAATTCAATTCTATAGCTACGCACAAATGTCTTTTGTCTGTTGCAAAGCAATCCTTTGAATTTAATCCAAAAATTAATTCGGACACACGGATTTTAAATTTATAACCACTCGAAAACGCGAAAACGGAGTTTTTGGACCGATGGGAAAATGGAAGCCAAATCTTCTCTTCTCCTGCAATTTTTTTTTTCTTCAAAATTGAGCTCTTTGGATGTCTGAAAATGGAGCAAAGTGTTCTGCAAATAGCAGACTGATTTTAGAAGAGATGGATGGAGGAAAGATTGTTCAAGCTTGGAGGACGACCGCTCTTGCGTAGAAAAAGAGAAGCTTGGAGGAGGAGAAAAGACTGAACAAAGCATTGGGGTGTTTTTGAGGTTTTTAAAACGGATTTGGCTTCAGTTGTGAAGCTTACATTTTCTTGATTTTTTTTTTTCTTAGCTTTGAGATTTCTTTTTCACATTCTCTTAAAAAAAAACATTCTCTCTTTCTTGAAGATAGCTATTCCCTCGATTTACCATAGCCTGAGCATCAACGATTTGACGAACAATACACTTTTCCCCCTTTGGTTTTAGATCTGCAATTTCTGATTCGGCAACCAGAATTTCTATTTTCTTCCTTCTCCTCCTCCGTCAGCGTCAACTTACCCCACATCGCTTCCAATTCGTCTGCCATGCTTCATCGCTTCTGTCTTCTTCTTGTAATCCAGCCAAAACACCCACCCTCCACTACCCTAAGGATATGGAGAAACACACTGCAAAAACAGGAGAGTTAGACAGACCATCATCGTGGACATAAGGGCCTAGAAGGCAGACCCTTACAGAAAATCAAAAGGTTTACCCAACATATCCATTACTCAGATGGCAGGAAAACTCCATATTACTCCAACCACACTATTTCCAGAATGGGCCTAATAAACACTAGGTACAGTAGTTATTTTAATAATTTAAGATGCCAAAAGTGCAATATGTTTAAGAACTAATAGATAGAGAACATTTGGATGAAGGAACAAAACATAATCTTGAAAGATATATAGATATAATAGTAAAGTGATAAGTAGCACGAAGTAGAGAAATATATTGAAAATTCAAGAGATAAATTCTCAACTCTCTACAACCAACCATCTTTAAGACCACCAAAATTCTAGAAGAGACTAACACATTCCTTCCTTTCACATATATCAGTCAATTTTTTGAACATTAGAATTCTGCAAAACCAGTAGGCATACCAGTCCCCTCATTTCCTTCAGGCAGAAACTGAAGACAGCAGAAATGATACATCCATATGTTAAGGCTAAGCCAGATCAGCACCACTTAAGCAAGTCATCTACTGCCACAAGTCATTACTTCAGCAAACCACCATTGCAGCACATCACCATTGCAGAACAGCCCTTCACAGAAAATCATGCCACCAGTTCAACTAATCTCTGCGGCACGTCATCAACAAGCAATTAATGAGTCCCCAAACCATTCCTTTGATCTCTCAAGCCATGCCTCTGATCCTCTGCAACAGCAGCTTACTTAGTTGACATTCTAAAATCTGTAACTACCTTTTAGTCTTCACTTTAGTATACTGGTCATTGACCATTTCATGTGTCTACCCGGCTCTTGTAATTGCCTATAAATACCAATGCAATGCAAACTGTTTTGGTTAAGCTACCAAAACAGCTTTCTCTTAAATCCTTTCATGGTATCAGAGCCCCTACAAGCCAACGCTTCTCAAATGGCCGAATCAAGCAACTCCTCAACTCAAGCTCCCTCATCAAATGGCATAACATCCGTTGTGTCAAACCTCCCAAACACCACTCAGTTCACCTTAGTCAAGCTCGATGGCCCAAACTACCTAGCTTGGGTCTCCCAATTCCTGCCTATCTTGCGTAGCTATGAACTTATGAGATTAGTGAACGGTTCGAACCTTGTCCCCCCAAGTTCCTGACCACAACCAAAATCAATGAACAGGTTCTCAACTCTGCATATATGTTTTATGGCAAAAAAGAGACTAACATTTATTGAACTGGATTCTGTGCTCCCTTGAACCAGCTTTGATTTCTTCCATGTATGGACTGAACACCTCACATCAGGCATGGAGTGCTTTGGCTAAAAGGTTTGCAACTTGCAAGTCAGTCAAGGTCACACATTTCCTACCTCAAAAGACAGCTTCAGAATCTGCAGCAGGGGAGCAAGTCCTGCACTAAATACATACGTCTGGCCAAACAATGGGCAGACCAACTAGCTGCCACTGGAAAACCAGTGGAAGAAGATGATCTCATCTCTTACATCATAAGTGGTTTGAACCTTGTTTTCAATTCCTTTGTCACTGCCTTTTCCTTTGCTATCCGCAACACTGATATGGCCTTTGCAGATTTCTAAACTGAACTGTTAAGCCATGAAACGTTGTTGGAAAATCAGCAACAACACACTCCATCACCTGGGATAGGATCTTTGCAATTTACTCTAACAAGACCAACTCATCCACTTTTCACCCCTCAAACAGAGCCAAAATTCCCACCTAAAAATCCCTCTAGTTTTTCAGCTCCATCACCAAGATTCTCACCTCCAACTCCTCAGTTTCCAGCCCCACCAATGAGACCACACCCACCACAGAATGCTCCTGGCCGCAATACTACACACATCATCAACCAAAGAGCTCCTCTCAACAACAACCAGGGACACTTAGTTGCTTGTCAAATTTGTGGCAAGTTCAACCACACTGCTTTAGATTGCTACCATAGGATGGATTATGCCTATCAAGGCAGGCATCCTCCACCACAACTTGCAGCCATGATTGCCCACAACAATGCTCACATTGACAGCCATGAGTGGCTTGCAGATTCAGGTGCAACATGTTGCAGCTGATCCCACCACCATCAACAATTTAGAAGACAACACCTTTAATGAAAACAGTGAAATGGACTCGTGCATTTTTGTTTTCAAGCGGAGATATATTCCAGCATGTATCCAACAAGAATGAAAACAGCAGCTCTATTAAAGTAGTTAAGTAAAGTACGATTCAAGAAAGCTACCACAGATTGCATATCCTATTAGCAGTAATAAAGCTCGATCAAATTTAATATTGTTGTATTAAGGAAACAGCCAATGTTGCAGCAAGATTTATAAAAAATTTGGCCAGGTTTGGCACATTCTTTATGATCCTTATAGCACATAATGCTGCCCATATGACATTAAGTGTGGTCAACTTTCAAGAATGAAAGGTTAAAAGAAAAACGACCAGTCAAGTGAGTCAACAAATAGCATCAGACAATCATAGGATGAGCAAAAGAATGATTAAATGTAAATGTTTGTCAGGCTCCAAACACCAAATTGCAACACTTGAATAATAGTTTCTTAACAGAGAAAACACCCTGGCAAACCATGGTACAAGTAACTAATTTGTAGGACTCAATCTTTTACTGAACAAGAAATTCATATATACCATGCAGTACTACACCATCCTAGTAAAGGCTTCCATGAGAACACCAAACACCATAAGAAAAATATGGAATCCGCCAAAAAGAGTTCAGAAAATAAACCATTTTAATAAGTAGTCACAACAGAAATATGAGGACCAGATTCTTTCGGTGTCAGAAATATGAAGCCCAAGTCAGCCTCGTCAAAAACTAAATAAAACCAAAAGTTTTCAAATTGCAGAAACTTTTATTTTCAATCTTTTGCTCAATGAAAGCATGTGTAATGAACTTTCTTGTTTATAGGAAATTTTCTATGATTTAGATGGAAATGGATATGAAATTGGAATGGATATTAATGGATTTGTAGAATGAAAGAATGAAATGGATAAACTGAATATTGAAATTGATAAAAGGTTGACTAATTCGAGCTTAGTCGGGCTTCAAGAATGGGTGATTCGAGCTCAACCCAAAGGCTCCAAGAACTACAATTCTAAGAAAACACTTTAATACTTTCGATAACCTTTCTTTCCCATACATTGGGCTTTTTATACTCTCAACCTACATCTGCTAACTAACTAACAAAAACTCAACTATTTAACTAACACAAGTCTAAAGTCTTATTATTACAATTATATCCCTTATACTATTATGGTTCTGGTTTCTGCTCTTCTCGAGAATTTTAATCCTATCATATCAAGCATCATAGTGATAAACCTCACACCTATCTTGATTCTGATTTACAGGACTTGTTGATTCCCTTTTTCTTGCACTCCAAGAATGCTCCATGGCTTGCCTTTGATTCTGTTGCCGGCTTGAATGTATATTTCTCCTGATTGTATCCATTGTTGAATCGAACGGCTCTAATACCACTTGTAATGAACTTTCTTGTTTATAGGATATTTTCTATAATTTAGATGGAAATGGATATGAAATTGGAATGGATATTAATGGATTTGTAGAATGAAAGAATGAAATTGATAAACTGAATATTGAAATTGATAAAAGGTTGACTAATTCGAGCTTAGTCGAGCTCCAAGAATGGGTGATTCGAGCTCAACCCAAAGGCTCCAAGAACTAAAATTCTAAGAAAACACTTTATTACTTTCGAAAACCTTTCTTTCCCATGCATTGGGCTTTTTATACTCTCAACCTAAATTTGCTAACTAACTAACAAAAACTCAACTATTTAACTAACACAAGTCTAAAGTCTTATTATTACAATTATATCCCTTATACTATTATATCCCTTACAGCATGCAGCGTGTTATATATATTGATTCACCAAGGACCTCAAGATTCGTGAATGCGGTGTATGAAGTGATGATCAAAGGGAAATTCAGAGTTATATATATGACAACTTATACTTGAGCCCTCCTTTCTCAACAGTGTCGTGGCACAAAATGTGGAAATCCACAGTAACATATAATTTTTATTGTTAACTTTTAATTGGGGTGGCGTGGGGATCATTCTCTGGCATCGGCTGATGGAGCTTGTGGAAGAGAAATGGACTTAGCAGGTTTCGTGTTGTGTTTAGTTTAGATTAAGCTCACGTTAATCTGTCCGGGGCTTGTTAATAGTGAAGTGAACAGTTGAAAGAAGAAGAAAAACTAAAACAACTTAGGCAGACAATACTTTCATAACCCAAATTATTGACACTTTTGTTATTCATGTTTGATTTGTTTCAGCACAAACGCAAACTTATATAGATTCTACATCTTTGACTTGTCCTAATAAGACTAGAACTGCTCCCTCTACGCAAACTCAAAAATATTATCCACCCAAAAACTGATCATTTAGTGACTATATATTCAGCCCATCAATTCTCAGAAAGAGGCAAATTCAATCAATCACCCATCAATTTCACGAAATTCAAGCCTCATGTCCATACTTGCGGAAGAGCTCATCACCCAAATACTTTTTCTACTACCCGTCAAGACTCTTCTACGTTTCCAGTGCGTTTCCAAGTCAGGGCTCGCTCTAATCACCGACCCATATTTCATCAAGATCCATGCCGAAACCAACACACAACGCAGTCTCGTTGTGGAATCATGTGACTGGAAGCTAGGATGATCATCCTCCACAGGATTACTACTTGGTAGACTTTTCCAACGGGGACAGGTTCGGCAAGCCCGTGAAGATCTTCCCACCATTCATTCGTCAAGGAAACCTCAACCACACCTCAGTGGTAGGTTGTTGCAACGGCATGATTTGCATCCAAAACACGATTGCTTGGATTGCATCGGCGACAATGATTATGAATTCGTGATTTGGAACCCATTAATCAAAAAACACAAGTTACCCTTTGAGCCTGTAGACGATACCCATAAGCTGCGACTCCATGCAACATTCGGTTATGATCCAGTCAACGACGATTACAAGGTTTTAAGGATTGAATGCGGGCAATTTCTGAATTCCGATGATTGGGCGCTTGAGGCCGTTGAAGTTAAGGTATATAGTCTGAAAGCGCATTCTTGGAGAAGGGTAGAAGATCAATTGCCTTACAAGGAGGAGTCATTTATTTTGTCGGTGTCGGCTTTCTTGAACGGTGCTTTCCATTGGTTGGTTGAGAGGGAATCGGGTCAATGGACCCTTCTCGCGTTCGATCTCGCCACCGAGAAATTTGGAGTGCAAACGATTCCGTTCCAACCGTATGATGTGAATTGGACGTGAGTTTGGAGGTTTTGGGAGGATCGCTCTGTATTTTTGCCAGTACTGACGTTTGGATTATGAAGGAGTACAGGGGGGAGAGCAGTTGGAGTCGGCTTTGCAAGCTGCCTATGATCGACTTCATGCTCACTAGTGTTCTCAGAGGACTGCGAAAAGGTTCTAATGAAGAAGGACACCTTGAAGAATTAAGAAATTCTTTTGGTATGACATAAAAAAGAAGACCCTCATGATTGTTGAGAATGATCTATCTATTTCGAACAAGCATCAGACGGCGACTTGTTTGGAAGGCGGGAGCCTCCTCCTCCTCCTCGATGGTGATATATAGTGACAATTGAATTCAATGCCTTTCCTTTCCATCTTCTTTTGATTATTTATTTATTTCCTGCCTTGTAATTCATGGTTGATAAAAAAAAATAAAAATCTGTTATTCATCATTAATTCATAGTTTAAATTATTATCAAATTTAAGATAAATTACTGTTAGATTTTAATATAATGATGATTTTAATAGCCACGTTAGCTATTAGAGTTTGTAAAAATAGAATGCGAGAATTCATCAAACTCGTGGCCCGACCTCATTATAATTGATATAATTTAGGGAGTAATGATTTACACACTTTTACTGTTCTACACCCATTTTCACTTTCTAAGTAATTTTAAAAATTATAATTAAATTAAAATCCAATAAATATAGTGATAGTTTTAAAAGTGACTTAAAGTAGAATAGATATAGATGTTAAAAAAAAAAGAAAAAAGTAGGAGGGTAACATTACTTTGATTTAAGAGCACTCGTTGAAAAGTCTGACCCGTTTAATTAAATGGGTTGATCGAGTTAAGATTGACCTATATAATTTTCTATCCATACCTTAACATAATCCAAACCAGACATGTGACATTTAAAGCTAACAATTTTTATATGACTCGTGAACCCGAAACGAACCTAACAAGAAATTAGAAAGTTAAAGTTAAGATGTCTGATTCATTTGATTAAATAGGTCAAATTAAGATTGTCCCCTGTATAGCCTTATACTCATGTGTTGACACACGAATACGAATTACTACCCTAACATTTATATTATGATGATTATTTTGGGTTTATTTGCATGTAATACCTGCAGATTTCTTATTTGAAACACCAAAAATACCTTAATTTTAGTAATTAGAATGTAATATTTGACCTCCAAATAACAAAAAAGAAAATTAAAAACACAACAAATTTTCTTTTCATAAAAAATAAAAAGAAACAACAAAAAAGACCAAATTTTGGCTTCCAAATTCCAATAATAAAGCATTTAAGAGATAATACTTATCTCATTCAAACTTTTATCTTTTCTCGTAAAATCAATGGTCATAAATTTTTAAAATCCTCAGAATTATGGAATGCATCTATTTGAATGAAAAGTCACAGAATAAGACAACAAACTGCTAAAATTTGAATGAGATTATTATTATCTCTTGAATGCTTTATTATTAGAATTTGAAAGTGAATTCCAAATTCCAATAATAACAACGATGAAAGGAAGAATGTAAACTAATCTCGCATGCCTAGTGAAGATCAGCACAGACTTATTTGTGCATGGGGATCGTTCCAAGTCCCTGCATTATCTTGAGTAGTCCCAACCACGACGGATTCTTATTTTTTTTATACCTACAGATGGCACCAAACTGTTGGTACAATTTTTGGTACGGTGTGAACAACATGTTCTTTGATTTTTTTCACATTTTGCGACTAATTATTTTATGCATTATTTATACCTAAAGTGTTGGGGAAAAATATTGACCTTCTCGGGCGTATGGCCCAGCCCGAGAAGTTGGCCCACCTTGATCCACCCGGCCAGGCCCAGATATCAAAGGGGCTCGATCCACCCGAGCCCGTTAAGGCCTCTTGGGCCCAAGCTGTCACAACTGATCCGTATAGGCGACCAAAATGCTAGTTGACATCCACATCTGCACGTCTCAGCAATACCCGGAATCTAAGGGACACGACGCACGTCATAAAACTCGATGGTGCGTCCGAAGCAAGCGGAATCCGAGATATCCGTTCATCCGGGGCCACGTCTGCTCCAATCGCCTCGTGCACGAACTGAAAGGTTAATTAAACTGCTCCCCAACCTCTATAAATACAAGAACCCTTTCAAATGCTAAGGTACATGCTAATCAGTCTCTTTGGCATTATTCTGCGTATTTATTCTCAGAACCATACACTTACTTAAGCATCGGAGTGGGGTTGTCGGAACCCCCCGACGCAGCTTTACTTTTCAGGTGAATCAGATACAACCGGGAGCAACTTAGACCAACTTCTGACCGACACGTCACCTACCGGAAACTGTCTCAACATAAGGTATAGGCCTATTTATAGGCAAAGAGATGAAGTTCAACTTGGATTAGGTCTTCTACTCCTACTTAACTTATTTCCAACAAGCCTGTTGTAGTAACTTCTATTTCAAATTTTTAGAATGTTTTGTATTTGAATTTCTTTCTATAAAATCCTAATATATAGGACTTGGAATCCTGAATGAAGAACATCAAATTAGTTAAAAAGGAAGGGTATGAAGAGGATCATGGTAGTACTGACCGACCATCACAAAATCTCAACTCATTTAAGTTAACATCCCAGAAAGTTACCAGAAAACATTTTTGGTGATATGAATGTACTTTTCTCTATTACTTATAATTATACTCCTTTAATCGGGCAGAATTTTTCTGATATGCATCAACTTTTCTCTATTATTTTGTCAACTGAAAAGAAGTAATATCTTTCAAAATTATGACTATCAAATGCAATTTTCTTCCAGGAGACTATTGCTATAGTTTCTGCAATTCCCATTTAATTAAGAGTTGAACTGTTGACTAGATTTTTTAAAGAGTTCTTAATGAAATCGAATTAAGACTACTACCCAAATTCGATTTAAATTATAATTATTCCTAACAGAAATGTTTCTAAACTTTTCGTTAATTAACTAAAAAACAAGACATTAGCCATGTGACTACAGTAGTTGCTATTGTAGCCACATGGCCAGATAGCCACGTGTCATAAAGACCACGTGGTGAGATGTAGCAGAAAAGACGGCAAAGCAGGTTGGACACGTGTATTTAGTACACGTGGCAACATTGCCGCGCGCAATATATCCACATGGCCATGTCGCAACGTGTATTAATTACATGTGTCCACATGGCCACGTGGATTAATACAGATGTGGATTAATTAGCCACGTGTATAATAGTCACGTCGCCAATTCGCCACATGACAAATAAGACACATGGCTAAAATATTCATATTTTTTGATTTTTTTTTTTAATCAAAAATTGAAATTTTTTTTGAATTTTTTGAGGTTTGAAATTTTAGCCACGTGATTTATTGGCCACGTCGCCAATTGGCCATGTGGCACATAAACCACGTGGCTAATTTATTAAAATTATTTTAATATTTTTTAAAGTTTAAAATTTTAGTCATGTAGTTTATTGGCCACGTCGCCAATTGGCTACGTAGCACATAAACCACAAGGCTAAAATATTCTTAATTTTTTTAAAAAAAAAATTTCAAGAATTAAATTTTTTTAAAAATATTTTTAAAATTTGAAATTTAACAACGTGCTTTATGACCATGTCGCTGGCCAATTGGCCACGTGGAAAATAAACCATGTCACCATTTGCATGTTTTGGGGGGAAGGGTCCCGCGCCTCTCGTTTGTTTTAAATTTGTCTTTGATTTCAATTTTTTATTTTATTTTTTCGTTTCTTTTTTTTTAAGAAATCTCTCTATCTCTCGTCTCTTTTTTTTTTTTTTTTTACTCTCGTCTCTCCCCATTATTCATCAAAAAAATTTCTCGCTTTGTCTATATTTTTTTCTCAGTAGAAGACGACTCACTCTCACCCGGACGCACGACTCGAACGTTCCCCAACCTGTAAAACTGGCACTTCATAACTTCATGTATCATTTATGAAGCGACAAATGTGACATGTAAAAAATTGTTAACTTTTATGTTAATGTGAACACTTCATCATAGCCCAACATGGAAAGTCTTTTCCATGCAAAATCTCCCAACAAGGCAAGTGTCACCTATCTATGTAGTCTCTCAGAAACCCGCACATCACTCCAGCAACACAGCATAGCTGTCAACCATACATCGCGCCCTTCATACAGCAAAGAATCGTGGCACAGCTGCATACATCATACAAGAAAGGAAAGAATCACAGCAGCACAAGGAAAGTGTTGCTGCTGTGATTTCAAATCTGTCTGCAACGTAAATAGGCAATATACAATTCTTGTAATCATGTAATTCCCGTAATTGTGCAATCCCATTTAATAAGAAATGTTTTCCAAAACTGAAATTCCTGTAGAATATCTTGAATATCTTCTATAATAAACACTTTATGGACACTTCTAAACCTTTTGTTCCCATCTATTAAAAAAAAGGAAAAAAAAAAAAAAAAAACTTTTTTGTTCCCCAGCCCTGTGAAATTGGCTCTTCATAGCCCTACGTCACCCTATGTTGACGGGTGACTTGACTATTGCACACGTGGCCCCCGCCCCTTGGTTCTTTTTTGGCCATCGCCCCCACTCCTTATTTTACTTCTCCTTTTGGGTTTTGTATTTGTAGTCTAAGCCGACTTAAGCTTCTATAAAAGAGAGAGCCCATTCTTTGGTTGAGCCGTATGGCTGTAGAGAGAAAAACCTATCTTTGGTTTTAATTTGGAGCGCCGCACGACACAGAAAATTGTGTTTGGGTGTGTTTTCAGTGCCGCCTGAAGGAGTGAAAAACAGAGAACAATTTTTTTTTTTTTTTTTTTTTTTTTTTTGTTTTCTTTCTTCTCGGAGGTACGTGTTACACACACAGTTTTTTTGAGAAGCGTCAAAAAGAGAAGAAGATGGAATTTAGCCGCCGAAAAATGTTGATACTTCCGCAGGAGCTCATCGCCGAAATACTTTCTCTACTACCCGCTGAATCTCTGGTACGTTTTCAGTGCGTTTCGAAGGCATGGTTCTCTATAATCAATGACCCATATTTCATAAACATGCATCTCCACACCAACAGACAACGCATTCTCATTGGGAAGAAATTCAGTAAGTCGGCAGCTAATCGTTGGCCAGAGGAATACTATTTGGTTAACATCTCCAACGAGGATCGGTTAGGGGATCCCGTGAAGATCTTCCTACCATTCCTACCATTCTACCGTCCCGGAAACCTCGACCTCACCATTGTGAGAGGCTTTTGCAACGGCTTGGTTTGCGTCCTCTTCGTCTGTGGCAACCGCAAATATGGTCCTGAAATTGTGATTTGGAACCCATCAATCAGAAAATACAAAAAAGTACCCTTTGAGCCTAGCTGTGTTGACGTTATGTACAAGCTAGGAGTGCAATGCAATTTAGCATTCGGATATGACTCAGTCAACAACGATTACAAGGTTTTAAGGATCGTGAAATTTATTGATCCGAAATCCAAAACAAAGAGCCTTGAAGAAGTTATGGTATATAGTCTAAAAGCACAATCTTGGAGAAGAGTCGAAGATCAATTGCCTTACAAGGAGGAGCCATTTCTTATGTCTTCGCCCGAATTGATTTTCACCAACGGTGCTTTTCATTGGTTGGTTACAAGTGCAACTGAAACGATCCTTCTCGCATTCGATCTCACTATTGAGAAATTCAGAGTTCTGCAAACGCTTCCGTTCAAATCAACGTATAATTTGAAAGTTTTGGAAGGATTGCTATGTGTTTTTGCATATGTTCAGCCCCGAGATACTGATGTTTGGATTATGAAAGAGTACGGGGTGACCAGCAGTTGGAGTCGCCTTTGTACGGTGCCTACAACTTTCCGCTACTACCAATCGCTAGCGTTTTCAAAGGATGGCAAAAAAGTGCTTATGAAAGGCAAGTCTCATGAACTAGTTTGGTACGACATTAAAAAGAAGACATGCACGATTAATGTTGACCACATCTCTATTAAGTGCAATTGGACAGCAACTTGTGTGGGAAGCCTCTTTCTTCTCGATGGTGATAGTTACAATTGAATTTAATGCATAACATGATCTTCTTATGAGTCTTGTAATTCATAATAGATGAATAATGTGCAGTTTACATAATTACATTTTCATAATAATTTTTTTAGGCTAAACAAGTCTCTGGTTGAATTTTTTTCTTCTTCTTATTTTTATTGGAATATGTCGAGAAAACTATTTATATTATAAATTATTTTTGGTATTTCTCATTATTTCGGAATTGTATATATTTTCATTCTGAGTTATACTTCTATTTCTGTTGGACAAATTAGGTTAATGCATGCATGTTTCTATGCCTGCTTGTGGGTGGATTCAAGATTAATAAGGAGAATTTGGGGTTTTGAATTTATAGGTTAAAAATTTAGGATTTAAAGGATGAAGATGGGCTGTATATTATTGCAGGAACAATTCGATCTGGTAGCCTCTAGATTCGAACATCGTTTCACATGTATCACGTGTTAGAATTGTTAATACTTGTTTATCACGTGTTAGAATTGTTAATACTTGTTTATCACGTGTTAGAATGAGCTGTATTCTGTTAGAACATATTGATCTCTAGATTAGATTAAATCGCTTTGTAAAAGCTGTAAGTATATATAGTTTTCTCTTGTATTATTTTCTTTTAATGAGAATGAAAGCAAAGCTTCCGCAAGTTTCCCAAAACTCTCTCAAGTTTCTTGTTGTTCTTTTCCTTTCATATTGTATTTTCTAATATGGTATCAGAGCAAACCTAATTCTTCATCAAAATTCTTTGATTCCTTTCATTTTTTTTTTTCCTTTCGTCCAAATTCCTTCAATTTCTTCATCTTGATTCCTTTCTGATCTTCACAAATGTCTTCAATTCCAACTAATACCTTCGTTAATGCATCTACTGATAGCGTTAACTCCATTGATAATCTTTCAATTAACTCTGCGCCTTCTGCGATGGAGTTCTCCAGCCCCTTCTATCTTCATCATGGAGATAGTCCAGGGACTCTTCTGGTTTCACAACCATTGGTTGGGAATAACTACCACACATGGAAGAGATCCATGACAATGTCACTTTCAGCCAAGAACAAGCTAGGTTTTATTGATGGAACTGTGGCAAAACCAGCAATGGATGCTCCTAAATACTCAGCATGGAATCGGTGTGACAATGGTTCTTTCATGGATCCTTAATTCAGTATCACAGGAGATTTCTTCCAGTATCATCTACATCAAGCCTGCACAAGAAATGTGGGATGATATTATGGAGCGCTTCTCTCAATCAAATGGACCGAGAATTTTCCAATTACAAAAGGCGATTTCAGCCCTCTCTCAGAACAATAACTCTGTAAGTTCATATTACACTTCTCTCAAGGGGCTTTGGGATGAACTGAACAACTATCGCCCCCTCCCTTTGTGTTCTTGTGGCACTTCACGCACGGTTCTTGATTATCAACATCAAGAATATGTGTTCCAATTCTTGATGGGACTAAATGAGTCCTTCTCTCACATAAGAGGACAGATTTTGCTCATGGATCCTCTGCCACCGATCAACAAAATTTTCTCTATGATTGTGCAAGAGGAGCGTCAAAGAGAAATCACCTCCACTTTCTTTGCACCTTTAAACCATGCTCCTACTGCAATGGCTTCCAAATACACTCCTTCTCGGACTCAAGGTCCTAAGCCACAAGGCTTTGCTCGCAAGGAACGTCCACTTTGTACTCATTGTGGACTTCTCGGTCACACCATTGAGAAGTGTTATAAGTTACACGGCTATCCTCCAGGATACAAATTCACCAAGGGCAAGCCTCTTCCTTCCTCAGCCAACCTGGTGCATGATTCACCCCTACCACAACTTCCACTCAGCTCCGAGCAGTGTCAGCAATTATTGACTTTACTCCGGTCTAAGTGCTCTGATGATGCTTCCTCATCTGTTAATATCCCTGCCTCTGCTCCCACTGACAATCAAGATCATCTATTCAGTGAGATGGCAGGTAAGTCACATCATTCTATATGTTTTCAGTCTTCACTTTCAAGAGATAAACATTCGGTTTTCTCCTCTGATTCTCTTTTCAAAATAGCTATTAACAATTCTGTTGATCATCCATGGATAATCGACACTGGTGCTACAGATCACATGGTCTGTTCACTTTCTTTTCTCACTACAATTACCTCAATTGTCTCTAAACATGTTCGACTACCGAATGGTCAATTTGCTAAAGTCACGCATATAGGCACTGTTAAGATTAATGCAATCTTAACACTTACAAATGTCTTATGTGTTCCCTCATTTTCTTTCAATTTAATTTCCGTCAGCAAGTTGATTACTATTCTTCGCTGTTGTTTAATCTTCATTGCTGAATTTTGTGTCATTCAACAACTGTCAGGCTGGAAGATGATTGGATTGGGTAAAGAGCGAGGTGGTTTATATCATCTCCTGCATGACTTGGATGGTTTCTGTGATTCAGGTGTTCCTGTTTTGGCATCTCCCTTTGTACCAATAAAAATAGATTTCAATTCTGCTGATTTCAAATCTATTGATTCAAAGCCTGTTGTAAATACGCATCTTGCTAATTCTGTTGATGTTTCAGCCAGTGTTTGGCATTCTAGATTAGTGCATTTATCTGATTCTAGAATCCAATTGTTGAATAATGTAATTCATGGTTGTTCATCAATTTACAATAAAGATTGTTTTGTTTGTCCTTTGGCCAAACAACACAGAATTCCTTTTCCTACTAGTCACACACATTCTACACAATTGTTTGCTTTGGTTCACTGTGACATATGGGGACCTTTTTCTTCTCCTTCTTCAAATGGTTCTAAGTTTTTTCTTACCATTGTAGATGATTGCAGTAGGTTCACTTGGGTTTATTTGATGCATAACAAGTCTCAAACCCGAGTGCTTCTTGAATCTTTTTATCATTTAGTCTATACTCAATTCAACTCCAAAATCAAATGTTTCCGAACTGATAATGGAAGTGAATTTCTTATGAATGATTTTTTCTCTTCTAAGGGAATCATTCATCAACTTACTTGTGTTGAAACACCTCAGCAAAATGCTGTAGCCGAAAGAAAGCACCAACATCTCCTAAATGTTGCTCGTGCTCTACGGTTCCAATCCAATCTTCCTTTACATTTTTGGGGCGAATGTATACTTACTGCAGCATACCTCATTAATAGAACTCCCACCCCTCTCCTTAAAAATAGAAGTCCTTATGAATGTTTGTTTTCTTCTCCTCCTCAATATGCTCATCTTCGGGTCTTTGGCTGCTTATGTTATGCTTCTACTATTACTCGCCATAGGTCAAAATTTGATCTAGAGCTCGTGCTTGTATTTTCCTTGGATACCCTTTTGGTGTCAAAGGATATCGATTGTTTGATATTTCCCTCAAACAATTTTTTGTTTCCCGTGATGTAATTTTTCATGAGCACATTTTCCCTTATGCTTCTTCTCAAGTTTCTTTGCCTTCTACTACTGCACCTCACACTGTTATTCCTTCTTTTATTTCTTCTCTCCATAATTCTGATCTTCCTTCTTCTCAGTCTTCTACTAGGCCTGCTGTTTGTTCTCAATCTTCTCCCAATAGTCCTGTTATTTGTTCCCAATTCTCTCCTGCTAGTTCTGTTCTTCCTAATAGTCCTGTTGTTGATAATTCTTCTGCTCCTAGTTCTGTTGTTCCTAGTTCTTCTAGATTGCTTCGCAGGTCCACTAGATCTCGACTCCAACCAAGTTATTTGCAGGATTATCACTGTCAACTGGCTGATGCTTCACACCCGATTCCATCATCCTCTCAGCTCTCCAATGCTTCTTCAGGTATACCTTTTGGTCTCTCTTCTTTTCTTTCATATACTAATCTGTCTCCTGCTCAAAGATCCTTTAGTCTTTCAGTTTCTTCCCACTTTGAGCCTAAATTCTATCATCAAGCTATCAAAATCCCTCACTGGTGTGATGCCATGAAAGCTGAGATTGTTGCCCTTGAAGCCAATAACACTTGGAAGCTCACTTCTCTACCACCTAATAAACATGCCATTGGTTGCAAATGGGTGTATAAAGTCAAGCTTAAGGCTGATGGCTTTCTTGAGCGGTACAAGGCAAGATTAGTTGCCAAGGGCTACACACAAAGTGAAGGGCTTGACTACTATGAGACTTTTTCTCCTGTGGCCAAGTTAACCACAGTTCGGTGTCTTTTGGCAGTGGCTGCAGCAAAGAACTGGCATTTACGACAGTTGGATGTCAATAATGCTTTCCTTCATGGGGAGTTGGATGAAGAAGTCTACATGGAGTTGCCTCCCGGGTTTGGTGCTAAAAGAAGCTCTCAAGTTTGTCGTTTGACCAAATCCCTTTATGGTCTTAAACAAGCTTCCCGACAGTGGTTTTCCAAGTTTTCAAACACTTTGCTTAAGCTTGGTTTTATTCAATCTAAGAGTGATTATAGTTTGTTCACTCGGTTGCAAGGTTCTTCATTCATAGCTTTATTAGTGTATGTGGATGACATTGTGCTTGCAGGGAATGATTCTGAAGCTCTATCCACTTTTACTCTACTTCTTAATCAGCAATTCCAACTTAAAGACTTAGGTGATTTGAAGTTCTTCTTAGGATTGGAAATTGCTCGAAATTCCACTGGAATTTCTCTCTGCCAATGCAAGTATGCCCTTGAGATCCTAGAGGATTCTGGTTTGCTTGCTTGCAAACCATCGAAGTTGCCTATGGATCCCAATCTTCGTCTTTCACAGCATGAAGGTTTGTTGTTGGCTGATCCTACTCCTTATCGAAGATTGGTTGGCCGCCTCTTATACCTCTCCCTTACTAGACCTGATCTGGTTTACTCCATTTAGGTTCTCAGTCAATTTATGTCTCAGCCGAGACAACCCCACCTTGATGCTGCCCACAAGGTTCTTCATTACATTAAATCTGCTCCAAGTCAAGGTCTATTTTTCCCTGCCAACTCAGACTTCAAGCTCAAGGCCTTTTGTGATGCAGATTGGGCTGCTTGTCCTGACACTAGGAAATATGTCACTGGGTTTTGTCTATTTCTTGGTGACTCCTTAATTTCTTGGAAGTCCAAGAAACAGCAAACCATCTCTCGGTCTTCAGCTGAGGTAAAGTATAGGGCAATGGCAGTTGCTTGTTGTGAGCTTATGTGGATTGCTAATTTGCTTCAAGACTTCCAAGTTTGTTTGCCTCCCTCGGCTTTATTGTTTTGTGATTCTAAGGCTGCTCTTCATATTGCTGCTAATCCGGTCTTCCATGAGAGAACCAAACACATTGATATAGATTGCCATTTGGTTCGAGATCAGATTCAAAAATGGGCTGTTCGGACTTTACATGTTCAATCTGAGCATCAATTAGCAGATATTTTTACTAAACCTCTTAGTCTTCAGCCTTTCACTATTATTACTTCCAAGATGAATCTTCTCAACATTTTTGCAGCTTCATCTTGAGGGGGGGTTTCACATGTATCACGTGTTAGAATTGTTAATACTTGTTTATCACGTGTTAGAATGAGCTGTATTCTGTTAGAACATATTGATCTCTAGATTAGATTAAATCGCTTTGTAAAAGCTGTAAGTATATATAGTTTTCTCTTGTATTATTTTCTTTTAATGAGAATGAAAGCAAAGCTTCCGCAAGTTTCCCAAAACTCTCTCAAGTTTCTTGTTGTTCTTTTCCTTTCATACTGTATTTTCTAATACATCGTAAGCTTCTAGGGTTTTTATATGGTAAAGAAAATGATTTGAATTGGGGTTGGAAAGAGTTGGTGTACCAATGGGGTAGAGAATGATGCTGGCTGGGTTTCACTCTTTTTACGAAACTAAAAGGATAGAAAAATAAAGAAAGAATATATATATATATATATAAAGTTCGATCGAATTAAAATTGTTGTATTAAGGAAACGGCCAATGTTGCAGCAAGATTTATAAAGAATTTCGCCAGGTTTGGCATATTCTTTATCATCCTTATAGCACACGATGCTAGCTGCCCATAGGACATTAAGTGTGGTCAACTTTCAAGAATGAAAGGTTAAAAGAGAAACCAGTCAACAAATAGCATCAGACAATCATACGATGTAAACGTTTGTTATCAGGAACTCCAAACACCAAATTGCAACACTTGAAAAATAGTTTCTTAACAGACAGAGAAATTAGAACACCCTGCAGGCAACCATTGTACAAGTAACTAATTTGTGGGACTCAATCTTTTACTGAACAATAAATTCACATATATATATATATATATATATATATATATATATATATATATATGCCACTACATGCTCCATCCTATCTAGCTAGTAAAAGCTTCCATGAGGAGAACACCAAACGCCATGAGAAAAACATGGAATCAGCCAAAAAATATATCTTAAATTATATAATAAATAACTCATTCTGAGACTCATACTTGGCTACTGTATGTCCTGATCATCAATTTCGTCTTGATCAGTTGAAAGAAGATTACAAGGTTTTAAAGATTGAATCCGGGCAATTTCTGAATTCCGATGATTGGGCGCTGCTTGAGGCCCTTGAAGTTAAGGTATGTAGTCTGTAAGCGCATTCTTGGAGAAGAATAGGAGACCAATTGCCTTACAAGGAGTCATTTATTTTTTTCGGAGCCGGCTTTCTTGAACGGTGCTTTCCATTGGTTGGTTGAGAGGAAACCGGGTCCATGGACCCTTCTCCAATTCGATCTCGCCACCGATAAATTTGGAGTGCAAACGATTCCATTCCTACCGAATGATGTGAATTTGGACGTGAGTATGGAGGTTTTGAGAGGATCGCACTGTATTTCTGCCCATACTAACGTTTAGATTATGAAGGAGTACGGGTTAGCGAGCAGTTGGAGTCGATCGGCTTTGTACGCTGCCTGTGACTTCATGCTCACTGGTGTTTTCAGAGGACGGCGAAAAGGTTCTGATAAAAAGGACAGCTTGAAGAAGAAATTCTTTTGGTATGACATAGAAGAAATTCTTTTGTTGAGAATGATCTATCTATTTCCAATAAGCATTAGACAGCGGTTTGTTTGGAAGGTGGGAGCCTCCGAGCAGTGCTGCGACCCAAGCATTACCCGGGAGCCTCCTCCTCCTCCTCGATGGTGAATTGGTGATTGTAACAATTGAATTGAATGCTTTTCCTTTCCATCTTCTTTTGACTTTCTATTTATTTTCCGCCTTGTAATTTATAATTCAAAAAAAAAATTGTTATTCATCATTAATTCATAGGTTTAATTA
This sequence comes from Alnus rubra, assembly GCA_028654335.1. NCBI lineage: Eukaryota > Viridiplantae > Streptophyta > Magnoliopsida > Fagales > Betulaceae > Alnus > Alnus rubra. The sequence continues at coordinate 796,386 of JAJPGS010001265.1, forward strand.
TTATCAAATTTTAGATAAATTACTATTAAATTTTGATCTAATAATGATTTTAAGAACCATGTTAACTGTTAGAGTTTGTAAAAAGAAAATATGAGAATTCATCAACCACGTGGCCCCACCTCATTATAATTGATATAATTTAAAGAGTAATGATTTACACACTCTCACTTCTCTACACCCATTTTAAAAATTATAATTAAATTAAAATCCAATAAATATAATGATAGTTTTAAAAGTCACTTAAAAAAAATTGATATAATTTAAAGAGCAATGTTTAACACACTCTCACTTCTCTACGACGAACCCATTTTAAAAATTATAATTAAATTAAAATCCAATAAATATAATGATAGTTTTAAAAGTCACTTAAAAAAATAAAAAATAAAAAGGAAAAAAGGAAAAAAAAAAAAAAAAAAAAAAAAAAAAAAAAAAAAAGTGGCTAAGAGCACCAGTTAAGCTTGTAAAAGCAGTTCAACCCTAACAATTAACAAAGACAAATACTACTTCACTCCATCCTTATCATCACTACAACGCCGCCACCATTTCTCTCTTTGTTTTTCGCTTGCAATTCTGTGATCAGAGAATTTGGTGGGGGATCATGGAATCTCGTGAATCTAATCGCCGGAAGATGTCCATACTTTCGCAAGATCTCATCACCGAAATACTTTCTTTACTACCCGTCAAGTCTCTGATACGTTTCCAGTGCGTTTCGAAGGCATGGTTCGCTCTAATCAACGACCCAAATTTCATCCAGATGCACCTTGAGAACAACAGAGAACGCAGTCTCATTGTAGAGACAAGTTCCAGGTATTATTTTGGGCTACAAAATTACTCCTTCGTAAACTTTTCCAACGAATATCGGTTCGACGAGGCGGTGAAGATCTTCACACCATTCTATCGTCGAGAAAAACTCAAATACAGCCAAGTCATGGCAGTGATAGGTTGTTGCAACGGCTTGGTTTGCATCCGCAGGGGGATATTTGAAATTGTGATTTGGAACCCATCAATAAAAAAATACAAGAAATTACGCTTTGAGCCTGTAGACGACGAGCACAAGCTGCAACCCCATTTACTAGAAGACGAGGGATTTAATTTTGCATTCGGGTATGACCCAGTCAACAACGATTACAAAGTTTTAAGAATTGTGGAATTTCTGAGATGCCATAAGATTTACAAGGATCCTCCAACGGCCGTTGAAGTTAAGGTATATAGTTTGAAAGCACATTCTTGGACAAGAGTAGAAGATGAATGGCCTCACAATGACTCACTTATTTCTTCGCCCCGGTCGGCTTTCACCAATGGTGCTTTCCATTGGCTGACTGAGAGTGCAACCGGAACAAAAACCCTTCTCGCATTCGATCTCACCACAGAGAAATTTGAAGTGCAAAAGCTTCCGTTCAAAAATTGTGGAATTGTGGGTCTTGAGGTTTTGGGAGGATCGCTCTGTGTTTCTGTGTATCCTTGGGAACAAGGCATTGAGGTTTGGATGATGAAGGAATACCGGGTGGCGACCAGTTGGAGTCGGCTTTATACGGTGCCTGCGACTTTCAGCTACTGCCAATCACTAATGCTTTCAGAGGACGGTGAAAAGGTTTTGATGGAGAACGACGAGAAGGTTTTCTATTGGTATGACATAAAAAAAAAGACACTCAGGATTGTTGAGAATCATCATCAAATCTCCAATTCCAATTCCAATTCGGTTTGGACAACGACTTGTGTGGGAACTCGAAGCAGCCTCCTTCTCCTCAATGGTGATAGTGAGCCTTGTATTTCATAATGGATGGATAATATGCAGCTAAACAAGTAGCAGGAGCTTTTCGTGTCTTTAATTGGTTTCATTTTTTTCTCTTATTATAGGAAAGATTTTTCATGACTTGCATATGCAATTAATTAAGTATTCAAATTTTAAATAGTGTTTTTTATTTTTTAATTTTAACCCTCCGTTAGAGTTTTTCGTTAAATCTTACCAAAATTCTCAAATACGCCTGTGTTTTTTTTATCGTTTTAAGCTATGCTTCTATTTCTGTTGGACAAATTGGGTTAATGTTGTTTCTATGCATGTTTGATGTTTGTGCTGGATTTAGGATTTTGAATTTATAGGATCAAAACTTAGTATTTAAAGGGCCAAGATGGGCTGGAATATTTGTGGCAGCAGGAAGAGTTGGTGTTTGGTGGCTGAAGGCTCTATAACATTCTAGTCTTTTAGGGTTTTCATGTGGTAAAGAATTACTACCCACCAAAGAAAACATTTTCAAAAAGCAATGACGACCCTCTTTGTCCCATTTGCAGCTTATTTTCAGAGACTACAGTATTTGGAGCTGCACTGTAAATATGTATTCTTTAGAAATATGTATGTGATTGGTGATATGATCAATTGCAATGACACTCAAATAAGCATGCCTTTTAGGCTGCTTTGGAACTGAGATGGAATATTAAAAGTAAAATTCAAAAATAATTTTCGAATATAATTATGCGCTTCAATTTCTAGAGCTCTTTATTTTCCAACTTTTTATCAATTTTTAATAGGCTTGCTTAAGAATACATTATTTAACCTTGTAAGAAAAAGGGCCAAATTTTGATATTCTTGGAAACAAAATTTCAAGAAGCTCATGTTAAATCTGTTCTTCACACTTTGTAATTTCAAGATCTAAAAATATCTCCATTTTCTCAATCAAATTGCCTTGTTTTTGCGGAAGCCCTAAGTGCTCTTCTTCAGCAAGCAGAAAAGAATGGGGTTATCACTGGTGCTCCTACCTCGCCTAGAGGGCCTACTTTGAGTCATCTATTTTTCACTGATAACAGTGTTATTTTCTGTAAGGCAAACTCGGTTGAGTGGAGGAGAATCATGAGGATTTTGGGCATTTATGAGATGGGTTCAGGTCAAAAACTGAATCTCAAGAAGACATCTCTTTTTTTCTCTCTTTTTTTCAGTCGAAATACAAGTATGGAGAGGAGGCGGGAAATATTGAGGCTCTCTAGATTATCTGAGGCTCACTGAATTGATACTTACCTTGGGCTCCCCTCTTTTGTGGGTAGATCAAAGGAGCAGGCTTTTAGCTTTATTAAAGACAGGGTGGAAGATTAGCAATTGGAAGACTTCTTTTCTATCTCAAGCTGGTAAGGAAATTTTGTTAAAAGCCGTTGTACAAGCTATACCGACCTATTGTATGGGAGTTTTTCAACTTTCCATATCCCTTTGTAAGGTTATCAACAGTATGATGCAGAATTTCTGGTAGAGTTATATGAACAAAAATTTCAGAATTTACTGGATGAGTTGGGAACGTATGGGGCGCTCAAAATCTATGGGAGGGATGGGTTTTAGAGATCGAATGCTGTTTAATAAGGCTATTCTTGCCAAACAAGAGTGGAAGATTATCCAAATCCTTCCTCTTTAATGGCGACAGTCATTCAAGCTAAGTATTTTCCACATGGAAATTTTTTGAAAGCTTCTTTAGGCAATAAATCATCCTTTGCCTGGAGAAGTATGTGGAATGCCAGGGAGCTACTTTCACAAGGTTTATTATGGAGGGTGGGGGATGGCCAGAGTAGTAAAATATGGGGTGACTGTTGGATTCCTACCCCTACCACTTATAAGGTTCAGTTCTGCCCTTGTCTCTTGGACAGAAACTCTTTAGTGTCTTCTTTGATTGATCCAATTTCTAAATCTTGGAAGTAGGATTTGATCCAAAACGTGTTCAATGTTGAAGAAGTACAAGTTATTGCAAACATTCCTCTTAGTCCCATGTTACCGCAGGATCGTTTAATTTGGCATGGCACTTCAAATGGCGTTTTTTGTGAGAAGCGCCTACCATTTGGGAAAGGAAGCACAGGAGGCTTTGGCAGCCCAAAGCTCAAGCTCAAAGCTAGATCAATTTGCTTGGAAGACTTTATGGGCTCTAACTGTACCAAATGCTGTGAAGATTTTCTCTTGGAGGGCATGTCATAAGGTGCTTCCTACTAAGGAAAATTTGCGGAGAAGAAAGGTTTTAGAGGAAGCCAGTTGTCCTTTCTGTTTGAGTGAAAAAAGAAACACTAATCCATGCAATTTGGCCTTGTCCGGCTGCTCAAGACGTGTGGGGGTGTAAGTTATCTCCTTTCCAAAAATGTAGTTGGGAGGTCTTTTCTTTTCGGGAGCTTTTTGAGTGTTGTAATTATAGTTTCGATAAGGAAAATGTGGAATTATTGGTCTTTGTGGCCCGCGCTATTTGGTTCAGGAGGAACAAAATGTTGTTTGAAGGGCTTTTTACATACCCAGATGAAGTCTTTTATGGTGCCCTCAATTCTCTGGCTGAATCCAAAGATTGCCAACATATAGATTTTCCACAACAGTCGAGTGTTTCCAACCTGAATCAAAACGCCCATCATGCTTTTTGGTGTCCCCCTCCTTCGGGTTTTATCAAAATAAATTGGGGTGCAGCTGTTAACAAAAATGAATGATATATTGGGGTGGGGATCATTGCAAGGGATTGTAGGGGCAAATTTTTGGGTGCTCGGGGTTTTTTCCAGAAAATAAAGGTTGATGCTAAACTTCCAGAGACTATCGCAGCGTTAGGAGCGATAAAATTCGGTACGGAGGCTGGTTTTTTTTATGCCATTTGTGAAGGGGATGCAGCAAAAGTTGTAGCAGATATTAATTCTGATCCTCCCTGTCTTTCTAATACTGGCCATTTCATTGAGAGCATTCATATGGTGAAATTGGGACTTCACTCTTGCTGTTTTGTTCTTGCTCCTAGAGAGGCGAATACGGCAGTCCACACTCTAACTAAATAGGCTATCTGTAATAAGAATGATGTATGTTGGCTGGAGAATGTTCCTAGTAGTATTTTTAGCATTGTTTCTAGGAAAGCTTGTGTGTTCCTAGATCCCTAGCTTTATGGGATAAATTATGTATTTGTTTTTAATCAATGGAGTTTCAGAATTATCATGTTCAAAAAAAAAAAAAAAACATAATCCACTCATTTTAGACTTCTTTTGGAATAAAGAGTTTTAGGAATTTTTTCTGGCTGTCTATTTTAGGTAAAAAAAATCAATCTTTTTTTTTTTTTTTTTTAATAGATGTAGGATTAATCTTTTAATCATGAGTAAATATGATTTTTTATTTTTTATTTTAAAAAAAGGTCCCCCAAAAGCTTAAAAGTAATTTTTTTTTTTTTAAATATATGGTTGTAAGACACGATATAAAAATGTTTTGCCAGTGTTATTAGCATAGAGTCTAGGCCAAAAAATTGGGGGAAAAAGAAAAGAAGAAAGGAAAAATACATTTTACCCTACAAGAGTACAAGTTGTACATCTCTTTTGAAGCTAAACACCCACATACATCGACAATTGAATAAGAGATATTATACATTATCATTTTAAGATACAATTTCTGACCATCTATGCCACCGTGACAACTTTTACTTTTATTTTTTATTTTAAAAAAAAAAAAAAAAAACTATAAAGCTAACTAAAAGACTACCTTGTCACATGAGTAATGTGGTAAGAATTGTGTCTTGAGATGACAAAAAATCATATCTAATTAAATAAACTTTGAGTGGGTTCAATTTTTTTCTTAAAAAGGCTCAACATGAAAAATATTTGAACTTAAAATGTGAATGTCAAAAACAAAGTTTAAACTCAAAAATCTCGACTTTATATCATATTAAAGCATTAATTATTTTAAAATATTAAATTAACAAAAATAAGTAAATTTAATTATGTAATTATTATTTTAACATCATATACGTAACACATTAGGTACTTTGGGAATTGTGAATTTATATGGTGGATTCAATAGTCATTAAACAGGAAGAAGTATTTTTTTTTTTTTTTTGGGAAAAGTACACATAACCCCCTCAAACTACAACTCAATTGTCAATGTACCCCCTAAACTACCAATTGTGTCAATCTCCCCCCTTAAACTACCAGAAAATGTCAATGTCCCCCCTAAGACCAACAAAAAGACAAAAATGACCCTAATTTTTTTTTAATAAGACAAAAATGTCCTCATAAATTCAAAAAAATTAAAACTAAAACTTAAAAACTTAAAAAAATTAAAAATTAAATTAAATTAAATTAAATAAAAAACGAAAAAAAAATATTTAAAAAAAAAAGAACAAATTTTTTAATTTTTTTTAAAAAAAGTAAACAAAAAATAACTGATTTTTTTTTTTAAAAAAAAACAAATGAAAAAAATAAAAAAGAAAAACCAGTTTTTATTAAATTAAAAAACGAAAAATTAAAAATTTTTTTAAACAAAAAAAAAAACTGAAATTTATTTATTTAAAAAAAAAACAAATGAAAAAAAAAACCAGTTTTTATTAAATTAAAAAACGAAAAAGAACAATTTTTTTTAAAGAAAAAAAAACTAAAAAACAAAAAATAACTGAAATTTATTTATTTATTTTTTAAAAAAAACAAATGAAAAAAAAAACCAGTTTTTATTTAATTAAAAAAAAACAAAAAAGAACAATTTTTTTTTTTTAAAAAAAAAAAAAGAAAAAAAAACTGAAAATTATTATTTAAAAAAATAATAAAAAAACAGTTTTAATTTTTAATTTTTTTGTTGGAATAATTTTTTGTTATTTTATATTTTTTTAATAATTTTTTTTTAGTTTTTATTTTATTTTAATAATTTTATGAATGGCATTTTTGTCATTAGGGGGACATTGACATTTTCTGGTAGTTTAAGGGGGGAGATTGACACAATTGATAGTTTGGGGGGTACATTGACAATGATGTGGTAGTTTGAGGAGGTTATGTGTATTTTTCCTTTTTTTTTTTAATACCAATCCCACGTGGCTAAACCTTATTGCTTGAATAACCTTCTCCATTCAGCCCATCAAGACGGTGCGGCCCAGCAGCATTATTCGATTTCTCTTTGCAACCGAGAAATTCTCCTATATATAAAAATTGAGGTTTTCTCGGCGCTGATAGTCTGCCAAGTACCCTTGTCTCATTCGATCTCATCACCGAGAAATTCGGATTGCAAACGGTTCCGCTCAAATCTCAACGGTTTACGGATTTGCAGTGGATTACGGGTTTGCAGGTTTTGGGAGGTTCACTCTGTGTTTCTCAGCTTACTGTTTCTCAGCATACTAATTCAGGAGACATTGACGTTTGGATGATGAAGGAGTACGGGGTGGCGAGCAGTTGGAGCCGGCTTTGTGTGGTGCCTATGACTGTATTCTTCAGTGGCCGGCCACTAATGTTTTCAAAGGATGGCGGAAAGGTTCTAATGGAGGAAAAGTGCACTAATAAAGTGAACCTCTTTTGGTATGACATAAAAAACAAGACACGCAGAATTGTTGAGAATGATCACCGTATTTCCAATAAGTTTTGGGGGACAAAGACTTGTCGGGGAAGCCTCCTTCTCCTGGAGGGTGACAATGACAATTGAATTCAATTCTCTTCCATAACTTTTTGATTATTTATTTTTCTTTATGCATTCAAGAAGCCTTGTAATTCATAATGTATGGATAATATATATATATATATATGCAGTTACATAATAACATTTTTGTAACAATTTTTTTTTTCTTCTTATTTTTATTGGGATTTTGACATGGTGTGAAATGCTTTATCAACCTTAGGCAGGAACAAACAAAGAAAAACACTTGCAGTTAAGTGATCCGATGCATCATTGAAAGTATTATTGTATAAACCAACGAAATTAATGATGAGTTTGGCTATTACTTTTCTGTTAACAAACCCACTAGTTGTTGTTTTAGCTAAAGGAGGAATAACATTTTTGTAACAATTTTTTTTTTCTTCTTATTTTTATTGGGATTTTGACATGGTGTGAAATGCTTTATCAACCTTAGGCAGGAACAAACAAAGAAAAACACTTGCAGTTAAGTGATCCGATGCATCATTGAAAGTATTATTGTATAAACCAACGAAATTAATGATGAGTTTGGCTATTACTTTTCTGTTAACAAACCCACTAGTTGTTGTTTTAGCTAAAGGAGGTTGATGCACTATACTTGGCTACTGTATGTCTTCATCATTGAGCTCCATTGCAATTTGCAACGGCAATACCAACCTAGCTAGAGTGTGAATGGTGTGAACGGTGAAGTGAAGAGTACAGAACACCTTAGGCAGAGGAGCCTTTCATTCAGATTTTTGTTATTCATCTTTAATTTGTTTCAGCACAAAAGCAAGCTTATATTGTGGGGTCTTGTGCCTGTACTGCAGGAGCTGCATAGAGGGGAGGGATGCCATGTTTTTTGCTTGTGGTTTTTGTAGAAGGATATGGAGAGAGGTTATGAAGAAAGGTCATATGGAGAATCCTCCTACTATGTGGGAAGATATTCTGCAAGTTATATATGCTGGGGGTGCAACAGTTTCCCATTTGTGAAGACAGAAATTGACTTGAAATTTGGCAATTTGCTTAAAACTGAGGAAAAGGTGTTGCAGAGTATTGTTTGGGAAATTGAAGGGAGAATTATATATTTATATCCTATAGGTTGTTTCAGCAGGACACAGGAAAACATTGTTGTCAGCCTAAGTGGGGGCTTTCAGAAAGAATTCTTCACTGCACTATGCAGATTTAGTGTAGTTGTTTGTGTTTTTTTTGTTCTGCTTTGTACCGAGTGTTAAGGGATTTGGAAGATAGATGATTGCTGCTTGTTTGTTGTTGTTGTTAAGATGTTGGTTGAATTTCAAGTTAGGCTTTTGTACACTTGTTATGAATAAGGTTGGGCTTTCTTACTTTTGGGGGTTTAGGCCTGTTTAGGAACAGAGTTGGGCTTCTTGTGTTTTGGAATTTTGGTCTACTAGAGTTGTTGAGTGCATAAACTCGATCAAAGTCTAGTAGACCCAAAATTATCTTGATCCAATAATCCAATACGTGAATGCACCCATATATATATATATATATTTGAAGGTACCAAAAGGACAAAATATTGGACATCAACTACATAATTTGAGTTAAAAGTATAAAACTAAACCATTACAAAAATTTTAAAAAAATTATATTAACCATTCTTATATCAAAAAGTTATTTTATTGCCTATGGTTTATTAAACCATCTAGTGAAATAAGACTATAAACATGTCTCAATGAATATTCAAACTTATAAATATTCATATTAAACATTGATGAATATTCATTCCATAAATATTCACATTATTATTTTATGTCTTAGAATCTATTTTAAGACGCTATAGTTTACGTCTTAAAATTTGGGGCACCGAAGAAAGGTCGAGTTGAGGCGGAAGGAAGGAAAGTGAGGGTTGTGTTGTTGTGAGGTGGAAAACCTAGGGCTATGTCGTTGTGAGGCAGAAAACCTAGGGGGGGAAAAAAGAAATGAAAAAGAAAAGAAAGAGAAACAAGAAAAGTCTAGAAGTGATTCAAGTGAAAACCTAACGCTAAGTAGAAACCGCACGAGTGAAGGCTTCTGGGTAATGTTTTTGATAAGTCCTCACTTGGTTTTGGAACCCATTTGCCAATGGGGCGTCATGGGCGTAGCGCAGGCAAGTGGCCCATTCAAGTCTCAAGAATAATATTATATATATATATATATATATATATATATATATATATATATATATATATATCCGGTTTTTCCATTATAATCGGGTTTTTGAAAATGCTATAATCGGATATCAAATCAGTTTACTGGTTACCGACTTACCGGTTACCCGTTACCGGATGATACGTTACCCAGTTACGGGTTCCCAACCGGATTTACACCCTACAAAAATACAACAATGCCCCTCCTATAAAATTAACTTAATCATTTTTTTAAAAAAAAATAAAAAGAAAAAAAATTGGTGTACGTCTAGGTCATGGCTAGCCACGACCATGAATAGGTCACCAAGTCGCCATGGCTAGGCATGACTCAGTCACGACTCTGGTTGGACACGAGCCAACATGGCACAGTTGGATCGATGAACATCCTCAAATTTACACCAAACAGGCATACATGTCTTCTTGTCGGTTAAAATTTCATTGATTCGTGATACTACAAATCGATTTAGAATTTATCGTTTTAAGTTTTTGGATAATTTTGCTCATTGTTTTATAACTAATCGGCTCCTTTCCATTTCATTTGAAATAGAGAAAATCGGTTTGCCATTTTTATTACCTTCATCATGATTTAATCTTCCATAAATCAAAACCAAAAAAATAAAAAAAACAATGGCACCTTCCTTTGGGAGTTAGGACAATAAATCAGCTAAAGCAGTCAGCAATCAGAGGCAGCTCATATGTCCTTCAGAGTGGATGAACCCCAGTTCTCTTCAACGTGGGTGAGTCTTAAAGCCATGCCTGATGGGGAGCACTTCCACGTGGACTAACAAAAGTGGAAGTCGGTTATGCCCTACCATCGCCAGACTAATTCTATGTATTTTCTTCTTTCTTTTTTTTTCTTTTTTTTTTTGGTCTAAAAATATGTTGACTTGTAAAATTTATATTATCAAAATTTAATAGTGATAAAATATAAGCTCAATTATAATTTTAAAAGTCAAATTATTATTACAGTGACAAAAAAAGACATAAGAGCAACTTTTAGCAGTCAGAAAAAAAAAAAAAAAAAAAAAAAAAAAAAAAAACTTGTTGTGTGAAGTATGGGCAGGCTTACAAGTGGCACAGTCTTAGCAAAACATATTACACGTGTGTGTCGTTTCATAGTCTGAAATTTCCACTGGATCCACCGTCAATAACAGCTAGCCGGCCACCAGCCCAGGCAATACGTGATATCCAAGTAAACAAGGAAAACCAGCTCACGTCTTACCATAATTTTACTTGTTCTTTCCTTTCGTGTTCCGCACTCAACGGATGTTTGAGTTTATTACCTTGTTAATTATACTCTGTATATATTTTCCCTTCTAGATAGAGCACCGACCTACTGTATAGCATCATAAATATGAATATACAGATCATTGTTTTGGTTAAGTTAACCAATTTATTTTTACAAAGCAGAGACCAGAGAGTGTACCGTCGTTGTTTCTTTCGTTTTGCCGCACGTACGTTCAGCTCTGTCGATCTATATACGGGATTTTTGTTTAGTGCCGCCTGATCGAAGGAGTGAAAACAGAGAGCGAATAATCTTTCGCTGTCTTTTCTTTCTTCTTGGAGGTGTTCCACAAAGAGTTTTTGGAGAAGCTGCAAGGCCTTAATTACAAGAGAGAAATTCAATTACTCGGGGGAAAGATGTCGATACTTCCGCAAGAGCTCATCACCCAAATACTTCTTCTACTGCCCGTCAAGCCTCTGCTACGTTTCCAGTGCGTTTCCAAGTCATGGTCCGCTCTAATCAGCGACCCATATTTCATCAAGATCCATGCCGAGACCAACCGAGAACGCAGTCTTATTGTGGAGACATTTAGCTATTTTAACCCGAATTTATTTTATTGCCCAACGGATTACTACTTGGTAGACGTTTCCAACGAGGATCCGTTAGGCGAACCTGTGAACATCTTCCCACCATTCTTCTATCATTCTCCAACCTCGGTGATAGGCTGTTGCAACGGCTTGGTTTGCATCCGCAACTATGATTATGAAATTGTGATTTGGAACCCATCAATCAAAAAACACAAGACATTACCTTTTGTGCCTATAGACGGTAACCACGAGCCCTGTGGCACAACAGAATCTGGGTATTCAGCATTCGGGTATGATCCTGTCAACAACGATTACAAAATTTTAAGGATTGTGAAATTTCATGAGCTTACAAGCGGCCTTGAAGTTAAGGTGTATATACGTAGTTTGAAAGCGCATACTTGGAGAAAAGTAGAAGATGAATGGCCTTACAAGGAGAAGTTTGATCTTCTTTCCGGGCCGGTTTTCTCGTACGGTACTTTCCATTGGTTGGTTACGAGTGCTTCAACTGGAGCAGTGACCCTTCTCGCATTCGATCTCACCACCTATAAATTCGGAGTGCAAACATTTCCGTTCGGAGACAATGTTCGTTTGGACGTTTTGGCAGGATCGCTCTGTGTTACTGACTATAAGATGGTGCGAGGCATTGACGTTTATATGATGAAAGATTACAGGGTGGCGACTAGTTGGAGTTGGCTTTTTATGGTGCCTTACACTTTCTTATTCAGCCAGTTACTGATGGTTTCAAATGACGGTGAAAAGGTTCTGATGCTGGACCTTAATAAGAAACTTTTTTGGTATGACATAGAGAAGGAGACAGACAGGATTGTTGGGAATGATGAGCATTTTTCCAATAATTTTATGACATGGAGACTATGGAGTACTTGTGCGGCAAATCTCCTTCTTCTCGACGGTGAGAGTGACGCCTTATATGAGAATCCAAAACTGTTACACCCAATCATCCTCAACCGAATGAGGACGAGGATGATATATAGTCAACAAACTGAGGATGATGAGGATATATATAGTCAACAAACTGAGGATGATGAAGATATATATAGTCAACAAACTGAGGATGATGAGGATATATATAGTCAACAAACCATCACTTTGACTTTGTTCACTGCAGATTTAGTGTATTTATTAGTGTTTTTTAAAAGAATTTTAAAAGAATTCTTCACTTCAGTATGCAGATTTAGTGTATTTATTTGTGTTTTTTTATTTTGCTTTGTACCGGGTGTGGAGGGATTTGGTAGATAGATGATTGCTACTTGTTTGTTGTTGTTAAACTGTTGTAGTAGCTTCTGTTCCAGGTTTCTGGAGTGTTTTGTATTTGAATTTCTTTCTATAAAATTTTATTTATCCAAACTTACAAATATTCTAAATCTTAACTTGTCTTAATAGGACTTGGAAATCCTGGCTGAAGAACACAAAATTAGTTAAGAATTCGAAGTCAAATAGAGTACATAAGTGACTATCTTAGAGGGTGGGGCTATGTCTCGGTCGACAAAACAATGTCTCTTAGATGTGTTTGAAGTCTCTGGGCTAGAGTTTGAAAACAATTTTGTTCATTGACAATATATATTTGAAAGAAGACTCCGCATGTCTTTGGCTTGGATGAATGAATTTCTATCCACAAACAAAGAATACACCCTCCAGCAGAATCTGCTAAAACCTAGATGCCTACAGAGCATCTTGTTACAAACATCTCTAACACCCTATACAGCCACTACAAGAAGTAACTATACCACTCTACAAAAGGACAATCATTTCAAAAGAAAGAAACAGCAACCACCATGCAAAACTCGATCAAATACATCAAATAATCACAATACCAACATAATATTATTTCAATTAGAACAAGTTCAGAGAACAAAGCATAGAGAACTACAACTTGAGTTGCAACTTTCCCTTATCCCCTCAATTCTATTCTTACCACCACCGTCAGCTCGGACTAGGTGTGTCGGAGGATTAAGAGGAGATGTTCGTGTTACGGCCACGTGATGTATCTCGTGTGTGTGCAGATGTGGAGTGTTTTTTTTTTTTTTTTTTTTAAATAATTAAACCCAGATCTGCATCAATCTCTTTCTCCTTTAAATTCGGTACAAGACTTGTACAAACACGATCTGGCCCTGATGTGTGTAATTGTGAATTGCTAAGAACTTTTCCTCATGAAGAAACGTGGATCTGATGTGTGTTATTGCGGACTGAACATCACCGGATCGCTTGATTGTAGATCTCTGTTTCGAATTTTGAGCAATTGAAGAATTTCCTGCAACAAGATGCCTTGAATTCTGATGCTGAGTATTGCCATGTGTATTTCTCGAAGTTGGAACAACATCGCTAGTTATAACATTATGCGGACCAACTTTTGCCCATAAATTGAAGTGTCAGTTCCACAGTCAATTTTTGCACAGTAAAATTAATATGAGCAGTGAACTTATAGGAAATAATAGTGTATATTCCCTTTTATTTGCGTCAGTTGAGAGAAGGGAATGCCATGCATCTCCTAAATACTCATTAGTCATTAATGGCCACACCTTCTGTAGCTTTTATTAAGTTGCATAAATAATAAATATGCAATAGGATAGAGGAACCGAGCGACAGAAAAGAAGAATCACACAAAGCAGCTATATCTTTCTTTAGATACGTGATAATATAAGTTGGCAACTACTTTAAAACGTGATGAAAATTAAGTAAAAGCTTATCTCGTCTCCTGATGAAGACGGAGTGTGTCATTATGGAAGAGATCAACGCTCATCTCCATAGGGTTCTGAATGTTGTAGATCTAGCATGTTCTGCTTGATGAAGATTGCTCAAGAGGATGGTGCACTGCCTTTTCTCTTTTCCCATACTGTAGGAAATTAATAAAGCGCATGCTTATGGCACAAACCGCACCATTATGCGATCTCTGACAATGACGGGATTCTATGCACTCATCACAAGAGCCGTCCACTTAGCCTTGTGACTGATGATGGCCTATGAACAGTTGAGATGGGACTCATTTAGCTGGGAGATTGTCAAGTGGCCATGCGGTCATGAGAAAGTATCTAAATGATTTCCCTTCTTTTTCATCGTCTCTGCCGAGAAGGTTATCAAAGCACCTTGTCGGTACTATATAGATGAGCACCTGCCTTGTTGTCAACAATTAATTTTGGCGCTAAAAAACAAGATCTAGAGATATATTTTTATTGACTCAAAAATCGACTGGCCAAAGGACTGCTGTTGACTCATAATTATTTGGGGAAACTTCACCTTGTATATCAGTACCTGACAATCCTTGGGAGTTTGGCGCTTCTCCTGAATGACACTGTACAGTCTAGAGATATCTTGAGATCATCTCTAACATTGGCAAACAAGCTTTATGATATCCCAACCCAGATCTGGGTGCTTTCTGTTTTGACAGGTATATCCCATTCCTGATAATCTCTCACATTATTATTAAAACCAGTAAGCTAGTTATTTTCTGAATGCCGCAAAGGTTCTCCTATCTTGTAAAATGCACAGGTTGGTACGGATTGTTGCTGGGTTTATGATGGTATCATCATTGTATGAAGTTTTTCTACTTTTTCAGCCTATAGTGAACTGCCCGAAAGATCACCACAACTCCACATGCTTGTGCATATTTAAAAATGGCGATTCCATGACCTCTTCATCCTCCTAATTGATACGTTACTGTGATTGGAACAGGGCCAAAGAAGTATTAGAAATTTAGAAGGATCATATTCACTATTCTAACTCATCATGCAGCATCTGAAAGTATTTTGCAGATCTTTAGAGTACCTGAACCATTAAGTTGATATAAAATCTTTGGATTGGCACTTTTATTTCATTTCTCTGTTCTTTGTTACTATTTACTGTTCTTGCAGCCTTGTATCGAGAGTTGGATGAGAGGGGAAATGAAATGGAAAATGCTGAATATCAAAGGAAAAAGGTAGATGATCTGCAAAGGGGACTGCTGATGCACATTCATCCATTCATCACATTGAACTAGTAAGGGCAGCTGTCTACTTTTGTGCTTTTAATCTCCTCCTAAGTATAGCTGACATATGATCAATGTTTTAGACCAGCAGACGCTGCTTATTTTTTCTTATATACTTACTGAGCAGATTGACAGAGTAAGACTTGAAGTTCAGCAGTTTCAAATCTCGACATCAAACATACAACCGGCCCTTCCATGAGAGTCAATCTGGACATCCCAGAGTCTATCGGTCTGTCTACCCCTTTACCTGCTCCATCATCATCAAGGCTAGTGGATTTAGACACTGGAAGACGAAAATCTAGTAAAGGTGATATTTTTTTTTTATAAGTATAAAGACGAAGTATATATATATATATATATATATATATATTCAAATGTTAGTGCTTTAGTTTTAATTTTATTTTTCGAAGGAAAAAGAACACTAGTAGATTAGATTAAAGGAGGTGGACATGAGCACTCCCACCTCTAGATAGTAGACAGTTGCAGCACGATGCAACATCCTTTACACTATTTGGGAGGATGATGTACAGTTATTTAGATATAAAGATGTTTGCTAATTTTACCATTTCTTGTAAGAGCATTACTAGCAGCTTCCCTACAATGGATCTGTTCCCTAAATTTTAGGAAAAATTTTAAGAAAGTCAAAAAAACCATCCCACAGCAGCTTCCCTACAATTATCTGTTCCCTAGGAAGTGAACATCACCTCCCATTCAATTGTTTATTCTAAAAATATAATATCTCTCTTACTTTATCTCTTTCTTTTCTTACTTTTAATTAAAGTAAAAGTAACAAAATAATATTTTAATGATATAGGGAAAAATGAAGGGAAGCTGCTGTGGGGTGTTTTTTGATAGGGAAGCAAAAAATAGTTTTATTCCTTACATTTAGGAAAAATGAAGGGGAAAGGAAGGGAAGCTGCTAGGAATGCTCTAATCTTTTCTCCTGGAATAGATAGTGGCGTTCTTAGCTATGTGTGCACACAAACAAGCAAACCATGCAAATATTTGTGTGTTTTGATTCGGCTGTCGCAAAAATGTACTCTAACAAGATCGGTTTGGTGAAATTTGTGATTGAGTTCTCTTGGATGAAATGTATTCTGTACTTTTTGCAACATTTGTCCAAGAAAAATAGAGCTTAGGGGCCTTTTCAGCTGAGAGGAAGATCAGAGTGAAGCTTGAAGGAGGATAAATGTGGTCTTACTTCCTCTATGTTGACTTGTGTTGTCACGCTCTCTCATTTATAGTTCCGCAATTTCTTTGAGTGGCTTCCACACAAACTTTCTCCTGCGCACAGATTGAGTTGTTGTCATAAACATAACATTCTATTTCTCTGCTTTCATGCAGTAGGAAGAAGGTAGCAAAAGTATGGTGCTGTGGATATAGGCTTAGGTTTTATTAACTCATTTGTACGTGCAAAACAAACGAGTTTTGGATGACCTTACCAGTTACCACATTCAGCAATGACCCTGACTCTAGGGCGCAGCGTGGGAAGCAAAGCGAGAAACTGCAATTCCGACTTGGAAAGAACCTGTGCAAAGGTATGCATGCAGGACAGTAAGATTTGGTTGCAGGCAGGCTATATATATACTGAGGTTTTTGTTTGTTAATCATGATGGGATTACCTTGGCTTCAATTATCCAGACCACAAGTCCTTTGGCATCAGGAGGCAGTGCAGCGAGCCTATAATCAACCTCTGGTGGGAAATACCACCTTACAATGGGCTGTTTCCCTAAATGGGCCTACACTTTAACAAAAGCAAATAGCAAAACTAGATATTTCAAGAGAGCAAAAAGGAGATTGAAAGAAATTGTATGCATATAGTAAGGCTTAGGGCGCATATATAATTAATGAAGTACTCACAGGGCAAACGGGGTGAATCTTGGTGAGGGTGGTCTCGGGATCTCCAAGGCCTCGGGCACTGAGGTCCAGGAAATAGTAGCCCTGGTATCTGAGTCGGTTAAGGTAGCGGCCCTCGTAGCCTCCCTCGTGTGGGGTGTATATGGCAATGGCTTTGTGCTCTTCAACGTCAGACAGCCAACGGCCCAGATCAAATTTCAACAAATCCCCTCCTATGAAGTCCCCAATGCCTCTGCCACTACATCTCACCATCCCAATCCTTCTCTTTGCCTTACCATATCCTCCTTTCAGTCCAATCGTCATCATGTTTCTCTTTCCCATAATCGTTATATCTATCAAGCACTTCTGTCTTAGTTCTTGCTGCTTCAGCTGGAGATTGAGCGTGCCTGGTGCTACATAGTTCAAACAGGCTGCAGCTGCCATTCTCTCGCTTTTGCGTTCAAGTGTTTCTAATCCAGATACATACGTTGATAGTATAGGATAGGAGGATGGTCATCACACGAAATGAAATGGAAAAGCACATAAAGGTTTACGTCATCTAAACCCGATACGATTATTAATCGGGTTGAAATCCGAACACGACACGATTAAGTTAACGGGTCGTGAGACCCGACCCGACTGTTAACATCCGCCATTTCCTTCTCCTCCTCTGTCCCTCAGTTTTCCAAACCACAAACCATAAACTTTCTCGATCTTTTCCCTCAAAAATTTCTCATCGATGGAACACAAGAACTGCACCAACATGCATTAATTACCAACAAACCCAGAACAAAAAATCCAAATAAAAAGTTAACAACTTCCAAAGTTTAGCCCTTTCACTAACTATTTCACTTAATTATCCTCTATCCCACTACGGCTCAGCTCTACCTTATCTTTCCAAGCAAACAAACAAAGCACATAATTTAACACCACAAAAATTCAAAGCAACAATCAGAGAAAAAGTTAAATATTTTGAATTTCATTCCCGCATTCGTGATAGAGAGAGGGATAATGGATATACCGAGAGAGTGAGTCGAGTGAGAAGAAGAAGAAGAAGAGAAACGGCGCTGGCCGCTGCCGGGCAGTGGATTTTTTTATTATTATTATTATTTATTTTAATAAAAGCCCACGCGCTGGATGCCACTGGGCGTAGGGCTGGTTGGCCTTTGATTTTCTATACGAGGCGTATGGTTAGCTTAGCATAGAACTAAGACGTACTACTCATTGGACCCTACACACAGACACAGATGTCCTCTTCTCGACACTAGATTGCAATCTACAGAGAGGTTGGCGACCAATCACATCCCACATTGTCGGCAGGATCGGGGATTCTTTTTTCTTTTTTGCCTGGAAAATGGCCATGCTAGTTTGTTTTTGTTTTAGACCCGCTGTAAACATGTATTTTGTAGAAATAAATATGCGAGTGGGTGAGATCAATTGCAATGCAGAAATGTGCAATTGTTGGGCAAGAAATAGGAGATATGGATTCAATTCTATATGAAATTCATCATGCGAGAATCACTCATGTCTCTTGAATCGTGAGAATCATGTCTCGTTGTAATGAGACTCAAAATAAGCAAGCCGAATAGACTGATTTGGTACTGAGATGAAATAAAAGTCAAATTCAAAAATAATTTCCGAATATAATTCTGCACTTCATTTTCTAGAGCTCTTTATTTTCCAACTTTTTATCAATTTTTAGTCTCCTTATGCTTCTGTTGCTTGTTCTTATTGTGGATATACTTCGGTTACCGGAGTTCGTTTCCTCTCTTTGTCGGATGATTTCATCCTTCACCGGCTTTCGCTTGGTTGTTGTATCATTTGCTTGCTAATGGGCTCTGTGCCCCTTGGTTTTGCTTTGGCTAACGCTTTATGCGGCCCTTTAAAAAAGATCAAGTCATTTTTTACTCATGTCTTACTATTTATATGTACTTTTTGCTCAGTAATTTTTGGAGATGGGTCTCACTCATTATCTCCTTAACATTACTCTCAAACAATACATTTATTTAAGAATCGGAGCGGGATTGTCGGCATCCCCCAACGCAGCTTTCGTTTGCAGGTTTGCAAGAAGGAGCACATCGGTGAATTATTGATTGACACGTCACCTACCGGAAAACTGTCTTAACAATTATAAACCATATTCTTATTTTACAAGTATCATATTTTGCGGCAGCGTCAATCAACTCTTGCTAAAAAAGAAAAAAAAAAAAAATCAATAACATATATATTGGTACTGCTACATCAATAAGGACAGTAAAAAAGAATACTTGTAAAATAAAAATGTATTTTATAGCATTATTCTATAAACTTATGTGATAGGGATAAAACTAATATTTCTCACAAGGAAGGCTAAATCATGAATAAGGGATCAAACTTATTAACTTGTGAAGCTTCTGCGGCACTTATGGCCCTCGGTTGGCTATTGCTTCTTCCTTTGATCATTTTGATATTGAGGGTGATACTCTCTTAGTGATCCTTGCGATTAATTCTCCTGCTCTCTTCTCTTCATGGAACTTTTCTAATATTGTTTTTTATGTTAGTATAGGTTTATCTTTCTTTCAAAATTTGAACGTTTTGAAAGTGTCTCGTTGTGCCAATTATAGGGCTCATGTTTTAGCTAAGCAGACCGCTTCCCATCTTGTTTTTTAAAGCATTCTTATAAGATCTTTCATTTTCTATTCCATCCGGATCAAGAGTTGTAAAGATTCTCTCATGTAACCATTTTCCCTACGCAATATTTAGAAGAAAAAAAAATAGAAAAAAGAAAGGATCAAACTTAATTTTGATTGAGGTTAAACTTAATTTTTAGGCCATTATATATATAATAGAAAAATTCGAAATCAGGGAACATGAACCCTAGGCCCAAGCCCTCGCATGGCTTCGTCCCTGTTATGTGATCATTTGTAATTGTGCCAAATATCAAATAGAATAACTCAATTAAAACAATATAAAAATGTAGGAGGATATTATTGTATGATGTCCCATTTAAAAGGTTTATGATTTGGGAAGGAATAAAATAGTTTATTTTCTCTATACATGCAGGGACAACAAAAGGCTTGAGGTTTAGAAGGCAGATAGATTTGAGTGTCCACTTTCACCCCTATCCTAAATACATTGCAATCATACGTTAAATAACCAATTATTTTTAAAAGATAAATTAATAAGATATTGTAAATTTAATTATATAATTAATAATTTAACACTTTCTATGTAGGTTCAATTTTTTTTCTTAATGAATAGGGCTTAACATATAAGATATTTAATTCAAATAAAGTGAAGGACAAAAACAAAGTTTTTAAGTAAAAGATTGAACTCTGATTTTTTGTTTAAGCACTAATTATCCTAAAACCTTAAATTAATAAAAAATAAATAAAAATTTAATTATATAATTAATATTCTAACATCATTTCAGTTAACATATTATTAGATACTTTAAGAATTGTGAATTGAGTAACGTTATATATTATCATTTTATTTTATTTTTATCTTTTTAAATTTAATTATAAGTGATTGTGAGATGCTACTTATATAACGTATCTGACTGGATAAGTGATTGGATATTCTAAATTTTATTTGATCACATGAGTTTCATAAATAGTCTCTTATAATCAGCTAACCAATTTCTCTCAAATTCAAATAAATAATTTAAGAATATTCTAATCCATTTTTATCACATTTATAATGATTTAATCTTCCATAAATTCACACACACACACAAAATAAAAAAATAAAAAATAAAAGGGAAAAATATATATTAGCCCCCCAAACTACCACCCTTTCTCCGGATGGCCTCCCAAACTACCAATGCTTAGATTCTGGCCCCCCAAACTACCACTTTCTGATTTTTTGGTCCCATCCGTCTATTTATGCCGTCAATTTTAAACAGAATTCCAAAAATACCCCTCCTACACTTTGAAATTCTCACGGTTAAGGGAGGGGTATTTTTGGGTTTTTGGCCAAATTATGTTAGAATTAACGGTATAAATACACTTTGAAATTCTCACGGTTAAGGGAAGGGCATTTTCGGGTTTTTGGCCAAATTATGTTAGAATTAACGGTATAAATAGACGGATGGGACCAAAAAATCAGAAAGTGGTAGTTTGGGGGTCGGAGTGCAAGTGTTGGTAGTTCAGGGTGTCATTCGGAGAAAATGTAGTAGTTTGGATAGCTAATATATATTTTTTCCTAAATAAAATAAAAGAAAAAGAAAAAGGAGGCAGCGAATCAGAGCCAGCTCATATGTCCTTCAGAGTTCAGAATCTCAGACCATCACTCTTAACTAGGGCCTGCGGTGATCTTTTCAAGTAATGTGATTGGAGAGGTTAAAAGTTGAGAAGTAATTGGATGGAGAAATGCTAAACCCACAACCCTTTTCCACAACTTCATCACAACTCCACTCACAATGGTGTGAAGCCCAAACATATGGGCCCTACACTATTGTGAATAAGGTTGTGATGAAGTTGTAAAGGGGTTGTACTCCAACCATCTCCCAATTGGATGAACCCCAGTTTTCTTCAACGTAGGTCAGTACTCTTAAAGCCATGGCCCATGGCTGATGGGCAGCACTTCCACGTGGACTAACAAAAGTGGAAGTCGGTCATGCCCTACCATCCCGTGTAATTCTATGTATCCCTCTTTTATTTATTATTTTTTTTTTAAAAAAAAAGGTGATTTTTAAAATTATTATTTAATTAAAATTTAATAATAAAAGAAATGATCATTATACTCATTTCTCATATCATTTCTCACAACAGCCCCACAAGCTGACGTGGCTGGTAATATTTTATTATTTTTTTATAAAAACAAAACAAAACAAAACAAAAAAAATAATAAAATATTATCAGCCACGTCAGCTTGTTGTGGAGCTGTTGTGAGAAATAAGTGTAGGGATCATTTCTCTAATAATAATTAATCACAAGTCCAATGATAATTTTAAAAATCACATTATTTTTACAGTAATACAAAATAGACATAAGAACGACTTCTATCATTAGAATCAAAATCGTCTACAATTACCTGTTCAAAGTATAAAGAATTCAGGTAGGTGATTGTGAAATACTACTTATAAAATTAACCTGACCGAGTAAGAAATTGGGCATTTTAATTTTTATTTAGTTAGGTTAGTCTCATAATTAATCTCTCACAATCACTTGCCCGAATTATTTACACGAACAAATAATTAGAGCTATTATAATTCCTAACAATTACTCTACTTCAATAATAATAATAATAATAATTAAAAAAAAAAAACAATTCCTCCACCGTCGGTGGAGTAATTGTTTTTTTTCTTCCTATAAATATGTTAGTGGATAGTAGTTAATTGAAGCAATCTGAAAATATTAATTAGAATGCAAATAGAGTCAGGAAAAAAGGAGCTTTTAAGTAATAAATGCAAAGAGTCGGAAAACAAATATTAATTACTTTCTCGACATTGGCAAGTAATATATATATATATATATATATATATATATATATATATATATATATATATATATATATATATATATATATTTTCTTTATTTTCTTTTTTACTTACAGCTAATAGAGTCAGAAAAAAAAAAAAAAAATTGTTGTCTGAAGTACGGGCAGGCTTACAAGTGGCACAGCCTAGCAAAACACATTACACGTGTGTGTCGTTTTATAGAAATTTCCACTGGATCCACCGTAAAAACAGTTGGCGGCACAGAACTCAAGGATCATGTGGGACCTTCAATTCAATACTATGATCTTAAACGATCCCAAATCCACCTCGGTCTCACAATCATAACCCACACGCCGTTTTAGGCGCGTGCATTTTCAACCCAATCACATAGGAAGATTTGCATGAGATGGAATTATTTTTGGTGTATCATGTTCAACGAGGAGGGTGAATTGGGACATTCAGTTTTTTTTTTTTTTTTTTCTCCCCGGCTGAAGTATTAATGATGGGTCAAGCTTAATTTTGATAGGGTTTAAATTTATTTTTTAGGCTTAAAAATATATTTTTTTAACTATATTTTTGATAAGTTTTTTTTAACTATATATAAATATTCTAAAGAAAATTTACAAAATCGGAACCTTGATTCCCCACATGGGCATTTGGATCTCCGGTTCAAAGGAGCCGGTTAATTGAAATGGAGAGATAAATTCTTTGAACCGTAGAGAATCCTTGTCCTCCGTAGGGACAAAGAAGTCACCATGTTTTTTTCTAATTTTTTAAAAAATATTATTATAATTTTTTAAAAAATATTATTATAATTTTTTGAAAATTAAAATTTTACTCCCTAATTTTTATTTTTATTTTTAGTTTTGCCCTCAAAATTCTAAATACTAGCTATACCGCTGATCCCCGGTCGCTTGGTTCGATCCATCCCCGGGGCCGAGGTGAGGACAACTTATGCTACCATTGCAAGTTCTATAAAATGGATATGAAAAAGGATTTCCAATAATTCAATAATTTAGCTTGTTAGAAGAACATCTGGTGACATGCATTGACAAATTTAAAGGAAGAAGTCTGCAGTCTTGTTGATGAAGTTAGCTTGGGCTTCACATAATTGCTCTATTTTGGCTTGAAAAAAGAAAAATCGAGGAACAAATTCATTCCTTCCATAGCAAGGATAAGAAAGGCAATGGATAAGATGTGGCTTGTTGCTGGAGACTTGATTAAAGCGACAATAAATAATATAACATTGTATATGAAAGTTAATTGGACTTTGGAATATCTTTTGCCTTTTCTATTGTTGTGATTTCTTTTGGTATCATTTGTGGAAAAACATGAAAAAAGTTGCTTTCAATTGAGAAGCATTATACCTTTAAGCCTTGTTCTTTAGTGTAACAAAGATAGCCACTTCAAATTACTTGGGCCCCTTATATTGTTTATCGTCAAATTAAGGGCGAAAATTAGAAAGAATATTTTTTAGGGGTAAAACAATAAATTTTAGAGGGTTTGAGCCCACACGTGAAGGAGAGTGTTAAAGTATTGATTAATAATTAAATTTACATATTTCTATTAATTTAAGTTTTTAAAATAAATGGTAATTTAACACATAACATTTTGAAAATGTTTTTTATTTTAATAAATCGAAATAAGTACCGCTCCCAAGCACAAATAATAGGTGTTTAGCACCTTCTTTTGTGTTCTTAATATTTTCTTATTGTGTTAAAGGTTCTCATTTATCCCCCTAAAAAAAATATGAAAATTATTATATGCTCAAAGTCTAGAGTCCTGTAATTAGAATTTTAATCAAAAAGTTCAATCCCACAAGAACATGCTTATGCTAAAAGTTTGAGTGTATATATATATATCCTTTTGTTATGTTAATGATTAAGAATTTTATTAAATTGGCAATAGATTTGAACAGTTTTATTTTACTCTGTTTCACTTGTAAATAACAATACAAAAGAGCTATAGAAACAATTAATGTTAATTATTTGCTTGTGGTTTTCATAAACTTGTTTAATATTTTTGTTATTATATTTGTAAATTGGGATAGACTATGTTTCGGTTTTAAATTTGTAATGAGATTAATGTAACAATTTAAGTATTTGAATTGTCTGCACGCTTCAATATTTAGCAGAAACATTAATACAAAAAATAAAGATAAATAAAAAAAAATAGAGCTTCTAACTATGATTTATTTTAGATAAACAAAATCTCCAAATTATCTTTGAAACAGATTAAAATATTAATTAGGTGATTCCTTTTTCAGAAAACAAGACTGTATTACGACCTCATGTATAATAGCAAAACTTACTTAATAGTAAAAAAGTCAGGAATATCTAGACAGAGGAGAGAGACTGTCTCGTTTTTTCTTCGTTTAGAGAGACAGTTTTCTGTGAAGTTGGTTTCTCCATGGGAGGGAGGCCGCACACATCCCTCCTCCCGGTGGTGTTCTCTCTCCCTAGTTTCTTTGTGAACTAGGGTGGTTTTTTTGTGTCCCCTGGCTTGTTCCAGTGGGAGTTTTTTTGTTCCCCCGGTTAGTTTCCAGTGGTGTTGTTGTTCTCCTAGCTGTTGGGGCTATGGAGTTGGTTTATTTGTGTTGTGGTTGTTGTTTCTTCTTTTGTTTTGAACAGATACATTTCGTTTTAAGTCGTCTTCGGGAGTGACTTTCGTTCGTGTTTTTTCCGGCTTTCATTTGAGTTAGATCTACATGGTTTCGCCGGAGATCTTACGACACGACCCCCCCTGTGCTGTTCTCCGTCAACCTCTGATCCTGCCGTCTCTTCCTCCAGCTGTGTCGTACCTCCACGCTCGAAACGTGGCTTGCACGCGCCGAAAGGGCTTCCGCGTATGGGCCACGTGCCTCCTTTCTGGCCGGTTGGATTGTGCTTTCGGGATGGTTTGTTGACTGTTTGTAGCTGGGGTGGCTCAACGCTCCGCTGTTTGAGTGGTCCCTCCTCTTGCCGGCTTCGATTCGTTATGTGTTTCTACTGTATATTCTTGCCTCTTTCACAGTGTACTATTGTAATGGGCTAAAAATTGCTTGGGCATTTAGGTTGCTTGGTAGCTAGACCACGCCCTTTCACTTTAGGAGGGTTGTTCTTCATTGTTTTAGAAAGGGTCAATTGTTTTGTTCTTGCATTTTTTAGCTTGTTGTTTTAGTAACTGCTTTAAGTTAGGCTTGTTCCTAACTTGGTGATTAGGGTTTCTTCATCTCTTCTCACCACCTTATGCCTTCGGGCTTCTGTTGTATCTTTGGGAATTGGGGCTGCCTTCAGGCTGTTGTAATTGGGGCTGTGTTGATGCCTTCGTGCAGTTGTAGATGCCGTCTGGCTTTTATGATATGTAAGATTGGTCCCCGTTCAAAAAAAAAAAACTTACTTAATAGTAATCTTGCAGGGAGTTGTTGCTTTAATTAATTAATTTCCCTATTTGAAATGAAACTTTGTCTTGTAATGTGTTTTAGCCTTTTAGAGGTGTTTTTTTGTTTTTCATTTTAAAAAAATGTTATAACATGACATAAGAGTAAAGTTGTTACTTTACAACGCTGACGTGTCAATTATATATGATACTTATGTATAATATATATTGTTAATAATGAGTAATTTAATAATTGATTAAGATTGTTATGTCAGCATCGTGGAATAATTATGAAATAAAAACATAATTTCTAGCATTATTTGTGACCAATACATAAAGGTAAAGCTGTTTTCATATTTTTAAAAATATTATATGTTTTAGGTTTTTTATTAATATTTTTATTTTAAGATCAAAAAATAAAAAGACCGGACAAAAATTTAATTTTAACAAATAGAACATGCTCTACGTGAAGAGCTGGCCCTAGAAAAAAAAAAAACTCTCAGAACACAGATCTAAGAGGAGGATGGTCCCTCCTCCTTTCTCTTTCTCTTTCTACTCCCCGCTCTTACCTTTCTCCTCCCATTTTGGTTTAACTTTTTTTTGTTTGTAGGTGTTCGCCAATCAGATCAGCAATTTTAGACTCTCCACTATGCATCCGTCCATCTACTTCCGTATTGTGCCGTTCATATCCTTCATGGTCGCTATTGCTATTTGCTGGTTGTTTTTTTTTTTTTTTTTTGATGAATAAGTGAATTTTACTAACCAAAAAAACAGTGTACAAACAAAGGTCTAAACCAACCAAACAAAAAAGCAACAAACAGAGGACAAAACTCTGTTAACAGCTGGCCTCAAACCGAAAACAAATGTCACACTAGTAAGCTCCCATCTATATTCCACATCTGACAGATCACCACATTCTCCATGCTCTTTATGAATTTTCCTTTCCTTGAGATTCTATTCCAAACCTCCTAGAAAATCAATCTTAATATCTGTTCTTCTGTTTTAAGGTGGCCTTTTGCTTTTATCTCATTTCTTGTGCACCATATATGATACACAGTAAAGCTCAAGATCAACTTACACAGCACACCCTGCAACTTTTTCGTTCTCCATTTCCTGCAAGCTTCATCAAGCACACTCTGCCAATCTAGAGGAGGACGTTGATAGAAACATCGATTCATGCAGGTCTTCCAAATTGCTGGTTGTTGTTTTAAATAAGAGTTCTGTTCTTCCGTTTTAGGGTGGCCTTTTGCTTTTATCTCATTTCTTGTGCGCCATATATGATACACAGTAGAGCTCAAGATCAACTTACACAGCACACCCTGCAACTTCTTCGTTCTCCATTTCCTGCAAGTTTCGTCAAGCACACTCTGCCAATCTAGAGGAGGATGTTGATAGAAGCATCGATTCATGCAGGTCTTCCAAATTGCTGGTTGTTGTTTTAAATAAGAGTTTTCTTCTTCGTAGATCTGCCCTCATAGACGATTTATAGGAGAAATGTTAGTAAGATGTAAGAGGTTATCTTCTATAGCCTTGATAGTTGAGTGTGGGGGGTTATTGCTCACAACCGGTTTAAATAATTTTTTTTTTTATGATATGTAGCTACCCTTGTCTTAGATCTAGTCTACTTGGAGCAGATTTGTTCTTTAAATATTTTTGTACATGGATTATCAGAAGATAAAAGTTATAAATAACACTTTATTGTAAGAATTTTGTTTGTATTATGACTTTGTAACCTTATAGTATGTGACTATGATTTTACAGAGCTTTATGCTTTGTAATGTAATAGCTTTATACTCGTGATATTTGATGAATGAAATATTTAAATCTTACTTAAAAAAAAAAAAATCTGTACGAGAACAGACGAGTCTGTTATCCACGCGCTGGATGCCACTGGGCGTAGGGCTGCTTGGCCTTAGATTTTCTATATGAGGCGTATCACGCGTATGGTTAGCATAGAACTAAGACGTACTAATCGTTGGACCCTACACACAGGTGTCCTCTTCTTGACACTAGATTGCAATCTACGGAGAGGGTAGCGAACAATCTCACATGATTCACATCCCACATTGTCGGCAGGATTTTTATTTTTATTTTTTGGCTGTTTATTTTAGGTTTAAATAAAAAAGGGGCTAGGATCAATCTTTCAAAAAAGAAAAAACATTGATTTGGGCATGCTTAATATGAACTTACCTAATTTGTTATATAAGTAAGACATGGGTATGTTCGTTAATGTTAAAATATTAATTAAATGATTAAATTTATAATTTTTTATTAATTTAAGTTTTTTTTGATAAATATTAATTTAACATGGTATTAGAGTTGAGGTCGTGAATTCGAACATTGACTCTACAAGTTGTCCACCAGCTCATGTGTTTGAATGGTGTTTTTCCTTTGAGAAAAGTATTTTAATATGACATAAACGTGAAAACTGATTTGTGTTTTAACGAGTGTGTTGTGTTTTGAATTGTTTATTAATTTATTTGTCTTTAAAATCGAAAGAAAAAAAAACTGCAAATACACAAAGAAAAACATGACAAATTTTCCTATAGAGTTGTTCTTGGAACAATATGATGCGACTGCAAATATTGATTGAGTAAACCTTGTGAAAAACACACGAAAATTCGAATTCATGGATTTTCAAATCTAGTTGATGCAAAGAAATGCTCATGAGCACTTGTAAAATATTATAGCATTATTCTATAAACTTATATGATAGGGATAAAACTAAAATTTCTCACAATTAGGAAGGCTAAATCATGAATAAGGGATCAAACTTATAAATTGGCGAAGCTTATGCAACTCTTCTTGCCCTCAATTCAATACTACTGCTTCTAACTTTGATCATTTTGATCTTGAGGGTGATGCTCTCTTAATGATCCTTGCGATTAATTTTCTCGCTCTCTTCTAGCTTTATTTTTTTGAACGAAGTTTGAGGGTTAGAAGGGGGATAGATTTGAGTGTCCACTTTCACCCTTATAATACATTGAATCATATCCACTTATTTTAAAAGGATAAATTAATAAGAAATTCTAAATTTAATTATATAATTAATAATTTAACATTTTCCATGTTGGTTAACTCTTTTTTCATAATGAATAAGGCTCAATATATAATATATTTAATTTAAATAAAGTGAATGATGGGAAATAAAGTTTTAATTCAAAAATTGAACTTTGATATTATATTAAAGCACCGATTATTTTAAAATATTAAATTAATAAAAAAATAGAAATAGAAATATATAATTAATATTCTATCATCATCTCTATTATTAACACATTAGATATGTTGTGAATTGTGGATTGGGTAATTTTATATATCATTATTTTATATTATTTTTATCTTTTCCAAGTTAACCAATTGCATTTGTGATAATTTGTTATTAAATTTTAATCTAATAGTAATTTTAGAAGTTATATCAAATCTAAATAGGCAAAAATAAAAAAAAAATATGGTGAATTCATTAGTCATAAAAGTGGAATAAGTAATATTTTTAAGAATCTCTATACTAATCCCACGTGGCTAAACCTTACTGGTTGAATGAGGTTGTTTATTTTCTTTCTAATATTAAGGACAATGAGTCAAGGACAATGGAGCCTCGAAGGTACAAACACGTACAAGAATGATTTAAATTTCAGAAATTGCAATAAAAGAGGTTGTGGACAAAACAAGCTCTCAGCCTCATTCGGGAGTAAGCAAGCGCAAATTAATTAGCTTTGTGCGCGAGCCGCGAGTGAGAAAGAGAGATGGGGCTATCAGCAAATGCCAAGGCCAAGGAGACGAACAACAGCAGTAGCCACAGCAGCGAGAACTGGGGCATGGGTTTACTCCTGGTCTTCTTCCCCCAGGATGATAACCACCCCATGGTTGACAAAAACAACCTCTTCTCCTCCTCCTCCTCCTCCTCTCCTTCTTCATCCCCACCACCACCACCACCACCGACATCTTCTTCTTCTTCTTCTGCTTCTTCTCCTTCATTGATCAAATCCAGCATTAGAAGAAGCAGTACTTCCAAGGCTATAATCTCCAGAGCCCAATCCACCATGTCCATCTGCGCCCTCTTCCTCTTCATCACCCTCCTCCTCTTCACTCTCTCCACCTTCGAACCCACCGCCAATAGGATCCCTCCAACCTCCCCACGAAGATTCCTTTCCCAAAAACGTCCGCCAAATTACGTCCACAACTCCAAATCCCCCAAACCCAAAACCAATAATTCCCTACTCCGTTCCTCATGGTTCTTCAAAGCGTTTACGGAAAAGTCATACAACACAACAAATTCTGCTATCTCGCCAATTACTGCGCTGCAAGGAATGGGAACTCTCTATAGGCGAGGCGCCAAAGCCATGAACGATCTGGTTGTTGCTCATGTGGTGGAGGACGTCACGGACGACGAGCTCCGGTTGTTCTCGAGAGCCTTGCACAGGTCCGGCCTCACAGCGAGAGCGGACATAGTTTTCATATTTGCTACCTCGTCGTTTTCGTCGAGATTTGGTTCGATAATACAAGAAGAAAACGACTCGTTCTTGAAACTCGTTCAATATTATAAGAAGTCGAATAGCACTAGTCCGAAGCGAGTCACGGGTTTTGATGTGACTCACTTTGTGAAGGGTGGGAAGAAGGAGAAGAAGGAAATGGAGGAGCCCATATGGGGTAAGAGATTTAGGAGCAATTACAGTAACTCGGATGGTGTTGAAAGGGAAGCTGAGTCGACCCAGTTGAGTGTTGGGTCGGTGGTGGGGTTTGATGCGTCTGAACTTGACCCGGAGAACTCGCTTTCCGGGTTTCTAGACCACGTTCCCATGAATATGAGAAGATGGGCCTGTTATCCGATGCTACTCGGCCGAGTTCGCCGGAATTTCAAGCACGTAATGCTGGTGGACGTGAAGAACTCGGTTGTACTCGGTGATCCACTCGGCCGAGTTAGGAATAGAAGCCCCGTGTCAGTTTATTTATCACCTAAGCCAGAGAGTTCTTCTGGCAGGCATGGTAGGAAGAAGAACTCGGACAAAACTCAGTCTAATAGCCCAGTCAACTCAGACGTTATAATGGGTGGGGCTCGAGGGGTTCGGCGATTATCGAACGCCATGTTAACCGAGATTGTTCGAGCCTCAATGCAACACAAGAGGAAGAGCTCAGCGTCGGAGTCAGGGATTTTGAGTCAACTCGTTGCGAGTGAGTTTATGCTGAAGAATATCGATTTGATCAGATCCAGCGAGTCAATCCCGGATACGAGTTCACTCGCTGGTCTAAACTCAGGCTCTTCCACGTCACTGTCAGGGTACGCTGTAATCCTACGTGCTAATGGTATTTATGATTCTCGTTCTGTTCTTATGAAGGTATTATGTACATCTGAAGCGGATTCTTCTGTTTATAGGGATTGTTAGCAGAAAAAAGAAAGAATAGAAATTATATATAATAAGTCAGATATTAATTGTTTTTTTCTCCATTACTTTTGTACCTTCTTACGTGTATATAAAATATTTGGAAATAAAATAAAATAAAATTCTTGCAGTTTTTGCATGGCCAGGGTTGGTGGATATATGAGAAAAATGGTAAAAAAATAAAAATAAAAATAAAAATGAAATAATTGTGGTTTTGGCTGGTCCAGGGCCTCCAGTCCAGGCTATTTGTATATGTTTTTAGTAGTTAACCTATGATTAGTTTAACGTGTCATTAGCACATTATAATTTTTATAATAATGATTGAAACAAGTGGACTGAAGTAGTCATAATCACTGATGTCCGGTTGCTAATTCTATTGTTGAGTAACTAAGAGAGTATCAACGACAATTACTATATTTATATATATATATATAATTATAATTATAATTATTTTTTTTTCCTTATAAACTTATTTGGTAATCTATATTTCTCGAAATGAGTTTGGACGGAAAATTAGCATTTGGAGTTTGGTGGGTAAAACTAAAAACGAAAAAATTGGGGGGGTAAAATTTTAGTTTTAAAAGGATTATAAGGGTATTTTTAATTTTTTTTTTTGAAAAAAACATGGTGGTTCGGGAGTGTACCATGTAGCTTTGCCCGTGTCACAGAAAAGGATTCTCTCTATTTAAAGTGAAATGGAGGGGATCTATTAGTGTATTTATTGGATCAGGATCTCCTACAATTTCAGAGAGATTTGAGAATCTCAAATTTATTTGAAATCAAGCAGTTTTTTACATTAAAATGATGCTGGATATTAAATATATGACATGTTAACAATGAAATTAAAAAAAAAAAACATTTCAAAAGGCTTAGGAGAGATAAAATGGTCCAAAAAATAAAATGACAATTTTACTCCTCCTAAATGCACTAACCGGTTCCTCTCAAGTTCATTTGAAATGGAAAGAATTCGTTTCTTCTATGTCATACACAATCATGAGATTATTTATATTTTAGTGATCGATATAATAAGTGTTATATAGATCGTTACATTAACTTATAAACGTAATAATTGTTACATAGACTACAAACATTTTAATAGTAAACATAATAAATACTATGTAAACTGTCGGCCTCAATTTCTTAGAAATTTAACGTCTAATCACTCTTTTATTGTTTCCGTTTTTATAAATGTGACAAGATTCTCTTAGGCTGGTAGTGGTCCTTTTTCTCTTTTTTTTTTTTTCCATTTTTTTTTTTGAAGTATGGTAATGGTCCAATGGGTGGTTGGTGCCTCAAGGAGTATCCTCTATAATTAGTTGTCTGAATTTAAGAGAGTTTAAACAAATGATTACGAAAGTTCACTTATAAAATTTATCAAACCAAATAAAAATTAAGTTGCACAATCACTTATCTAATCAAGTGGGTCTCATAAATGATCTCTCACAATTACCTGTCTAAATTTTTTTAAATTCAAACAAATAATTATAAAAAGCTCGCAATGCTATATTATAAGTTTATAAGTAGCCCATGTGTAAAGAAGAATCGTAGGAGCATGAATACTTTGGACTTGCGGTGCTTCTTTGACTTTCTAAAAAAGTGTGAGGAAATTTGTGACAAGCAATTGTAAAATTGGTCCCAAAGTAGTAAAAAGAAAGTGAATAGAATAGAGATCGGAGAGAGAGAGAGTCATGGAGGGAATGTGAGACAACTACGCGTAGGGAGCAGTGAAGCGCATTGATTAACGCCATGTGCTCCTGATCTTCCCCCCCTTCTTCCCTCCAGTTTCCGCGTTATAACTACACAATTTTTCCCAATTTTTATGCTTTTAAAGCACAGAAAGCACGAAAAGGTGTTATTACCCGGAACCTGCCTGCCAAACAAAGCCCTAATAACTTCACGTGGCATTAAAGTGACAAAATCAAAGAAAGTGCCATTAAATTACGCTCTGATGTGTTTTAAATAATAAAGTTTTACTGATCAAGGAAGAAAAGTGTCTTCCTGTTTGCTACTCCCAATACTGATCTATTTCCCCATTTCAAAGCCTGCTCCCATTAAAGACCAGATTCACCTTTTTTTAACTTCAACTATTGATAAGCTGGACAGCTGGTGTTCCTTTAATTAATTAGCAGGAACATTTGGTGAGATATGGCATATTGAGGAGTAATGTTAATAATGAAGATATATATATATATATATATATATATATATATTTATATATATATATATATATATTATCATTAGATGTGATATAGGTCATTGTTGAACATCGATCCAATGGCAATTTTAGCATTATTCATTAAAAAGTTTAGTTCGGATTAAAATCCTCTAAAATTATGTTTGAATTGAAGAGAAATTGGGCTCTCGAATTTAGGTAGGTGATTGTGAGAGACTACTTATAGAATCGATTTGACCAAATAAAAATTGAGTTGTCCAACCACTTATCTGGTCATATAGAATTTATCACAATCACCTGCTCAATTTTTTTTTCAAATTCAGACTAATAATTATAAACGATCATGATCCAATTTATGATGCCTTTCCCTTGACAAGCTAGATATAACCTCCTCTTCATTGTGATTAAGGAGTCTAGGGCTTTATCTTGACAGCAAGATTTGACCTCCTCTTGATTGTGATAGGACGGACACAATTTCTTGAGCCATCAAATTAAGTTAGGTGTTACCCCTTCATAATTTTTATTGGCATTCTATACATTACCTATACCTATGGTATTATGTGGTGTGCAATAATTTTTTTAATGGCAGGTTTATTTTAAATGAATAATCTTGATGGTGACAGCAAAGCAAAAAAAGAAAAAAGTGGAGGATTAAGAACTTCTCAAATTATTTGTCCGAATTCTCGAGAATTTAGACAGATAATTTGAGAGAATCTTATCCGAGAGAGGGTGTATTGGGTAGTTATTAAGTAGTCCAAAAAGAGCGATTCAGGATAGCTAAACCACCCTCACAGCCTTAGGGGTGGTCCAACAATCTCTTTAGGTCGGCCTGAGGGTGGTTCAATCGTTCAAAACACTCACTTGGCCAAATTTGGGAATGACTAAACTACGCCATGCCCATGACCTTAGGGGTGCTTTAATCATCCTGGAATCATCTCTTCTGAGTGGCCAAACCACCGACTTTAAATAGTTCGGCCACCAAACAACCACCCACAAACCACTTCTAAAACAATTTTTTTTTTTTTTTTTGGTTATTTGTTTTGTTATCACGATTTAAACCATTTATTTAAAATAAACACCACTTAAAAAAATAAAAATAAATAAAAAAAATAAAAAGAGGTCTTTCACCACATAGGTATTGTATTTGTATAGGATCTCAATCCTCCGTGATTCTCCATTTGGGTCTTGTGAATGATAAGAGTGTGTTTCTAGTAAAGCTAAAAAAAGGTGAAATGCCAGCTGGTTTAATCTTTAAGAACAAGGATTAGTGGAGATCATGTCCCAGGCATAGTATGCTTCAAATTCAAACCTTTCTTTCCGGCGTGAATATTGTGTTAAAATTCCAAAAGAGATTAATTATTACAAAGACCATTGCCAAGCAACCCCAACTTACTACCATAGCTTTTACAGCGATAACTAATCGGAATAGGATCCTTTTCATTTTAAATAAAATAAATATTATTTATTTTATGGCCAAGATTTAAAGTTGATACAACGAGAAATAACATACATGATTTTACATTATTTAAATTTTAAAAAAACACACTAATATTTACTTTATGTACATTATTAAATACACCAATTTTAAATCTTGACATTTTAGTTAAAATGAATAGGATCCTAATCCGAAGTAATCCCTCCTATCTTATAAAATTGTTGCAGATCAAATAATGAACAAATTAATTTCTCATCTTTCCATGAAGACTTCAAATTTTTAAAGAGCAATCTTAGTATAGTAGTGATGGCTATAAAGCTACTACTAATTGTATAGTTTTGAACATATTTTACCAAACATGGATGGGAGGGGTGAGATGACTGACTCGGACCGAGGGATAAAGATTTACAGCAATTATGTGTTTAAATTGTTAATAATTTGAATAGTTTTTGTGAAAGAGCTCATGTGAGACTTAGCTGCCACCCTGCCAGGATAGGTGGTTGGGCAGTTCAAAATTTATTTGGGCAGCAAGGTCACTCTTTCACAAAATTTGAACACCTAATTACTGTGAATCTCAATCCGGAACTGAGTAAGAGAGGCAACAAAATAGAAAGGGAATGGTCAAAAACTTAGAGAGTACCGGTAGGAGTACCATTACAATTCTCTTACATCTATATACATACGTGAGTTTAGAAGAAAATTAGTAAAAATTGGACAGTACTTCAAGCATTTTTCAAAACTTAATTTATGTGATGTCACACTTTAAGGAGAAAAAACTTGTAGAGTCATGCTAGACCTATAACTATTTTATAGTACTTTTATAATTTATTAATACGTGTCAACATGTGATTAAAGCAATGTCCTGGACTATTTATTTTTTTAACACCCTTCCATCACGTTCAACAAATTGTAAAAGAGTTACTCAAAGTTGTAACAAAGTCACTTGTAGGGGTGTACATGCGGATGTGAATCCAATTATTTACAATATTTACAACCGCATTCGCAAAATGTAGATATTACTTTTAGATATCCACATTATGTTCTTGCTAACCGTATCCGCGCGATTATTATTCATTATCCGCATAATAGGTGATGAGCCGTTTATGCCTTACTTGGGTCTCTATTAAGGCATATTTTACACGATTTTTAAAAATAATTTAGGCCCATTTTTAGTATTTTGGGCACATTTTGATTTTTTTTTTTTTAAAACCTTAATTTTTTGAAAATATATTGATTTCACATTACTTTTCCCTTTTTGCTTAAGTGTTATACAAGAAAGCAACACAACCAACCAAACCAATGTAAACATAACCTATATCCAATCGAAAACGATGTCATTTTGGTATTAAAACACCAAAATGATGTCGTTTTGGTGAATTTATTAAATATACTATATATAAAAAGGGTTTGCGCATGCTATTAGTGATTTTTGCTAACTACATCTATATCCGGATAGTGAATGCAAATGGTTAATATCCACCCACGTTTACTCCCCTAATCACTTAGATCCCTAAGTAGTGCCTGCCAAGTGCCGTGCTAAAAGTGTATCAGAAATGAACTTTGAACAAGAAACAAAGCACCATACGTGTTGTGGTTTTTAATATTAAATGCATCTTCTATAAAAGTGTGCTCAAATAAAAGTAGGCTAAAATAATGTTTGGATAGATTGCCCAAAAACTTCAAAAAAAGAAAAATCAAGAACGTAGCTGATACGAGCAACCAAAGCTTGAATGAAACACCTTGACGTTTATCCGACGACTGATCATTATCATAAAATTCAATTTGAAAACTCCATTTAGACGTTGACAGAATTATGATGTGACAAATCCCCTACATAATATCTTCCCCCAATTTGGCCTGAAAATAATGCAGTTCTTATTCAAAGCATGCATAGAAGGTCAAAGAGCTAGCTTTGGAGCCGCTGAAATGATTGACCCATTCTTGGTGAACGGTCCATGATCAATATGCTAAGATGATTTCATGACCGACTTGATTTGGGTCAAGTTTAAGTTAAAACAGGATCCGTTAGAATTGTGACACGTGTCTTAATTATAATCTTAAACTAGAATTAGACATGTAAACAGAGTAGAATAGGGTTGAAATTTGGCTTTGGATCCTCTTTAGAGAGTGATTGAATAAACCGAAGGCACCGACAACTCATAATTCATAAGAGACAATTACAAGGCTTTTCTTTCTTTGATTTGAGGTGGGGATGGTTGGGGACCCCATTGAGAGAGACGAGATGCATGGTTGGATTGTGAAGATCAGGATAGGATTTGGGCAACTTGAGAGGAGAAGCCCCCACATGCATTTGTTGTGTGAAAACAGGCTTGAGATATTGGTCGACTTCTCCTTATTATATTAAGATAGAAGATGGAAGAAAGATAGGTGATGGCTTTTTGAGTGGACTAAAAGCTAGGCACTCGATCTCTAGTAGGATGTTGAATGGAGGACTTAAATAGACCACAACACCCTATTTTGTTGTATCTATGAGCACCAAGCCTAGATTTATAGCCTACACATTATTCTCAATTTGAATCCTTGTGACACATTTTCCACAAGACAAATAAGACCATTCTCTTCCGGCTAGCCGTTACGATGTTAAAATGGGATCGAGCAAAAAGAGCTGCATCTAAGTCAACAATTTGGAAAAACATTTGGTGAGCTACTACAGTGGGCTTGTTTGGCAAGTCCGGGAGCATAACAGACTAGTGCCAGTCACTATTCACAATTTTTTATTTTATTATTTTTTTACATTTTTCAATAACAATTAATATCAAAATATTCTTACATTTTTTACTTTTTATATCACATAAATAATTTTTTTATTACTATTCAAATAAAAAAATTCACTACAATACAAAATTTTTTCACTTTTCTATACAAATTCTTTTTACTTTATATCATATCATCACTTTTTACTAATTTTAAAATTAACAACCCACTACTCTGTTCTGTACATGTAATTGCCAAACAAGCCCAGTGTTCTTCACTCACCAAATGTAAAAACAAATCATTTTTTTAATCTCTAACATTCTCTCTCATTTCAATAAAGAATAAAGAAATCATTGAAAATGAATATTTAAATGAGAGTAATGATATTTAGTAGACTAACACATAACTGGAATAATGTGACAGTGAATATCAGCATTTTTTTTTTTTTTTAACTTTTCACAAGTGCTCATCTAAAGGGCTAAGTTTCACTGCCATATTATCAAGTTATATGAAAGTTGTATAGTAGTCTACTAAATAACATTACTCTTTAAATGAAATAGTGAATGTTGATAGCTAAAATTGAGAATAAAATTTAATTACTTTGAAAAAATTGGTAACTAAAATAGAAAAAATATACATATTTTTTATTTTTTTTAGCTAAAATAAAAAGAAAATTTTGTTATATGCAATTTAAAAATATACATGAAAATCATATACTCTAAAATTTATGTCATTTTAATATTCTGAATTGCAGAAATTTCTTACCATCTAACTTAAAAAAGGAAAAAGAAGAAGAAAAAAAAAAGACACAAATTTTGCGTTGGTTGGTAAGGGTTATATATTTAATTATTTATTTGAAAAAGATGAGTGACGCTCCCTCATGGACGATACTGTTCGTTTATTGTGGTCGCATGCATCACGTTTGACTCTAATTGTGTGTTGTACTTGTCCAGAGTGCGTGCCACGAGTGCACGCCGAAAGCCTTTGAAATTTAATTGCATTCCTACACTTTAAGAGAATCAAATTTATTATTATTATTATTTTGAAGGGATTGGATTTGTCATCGGCTTTCTTCCGGTTGTGGCGGAGCAAAAGTCTTATTTGAAGCATTCAAAAGAGGACCGAAGAAAGAAGATTGAGCTTTAATTTGACGTATCAGAGAAGTATATATATAAAATATTAATCAAATTATTAAATTAATTCTTTGTTATTAATTTAGGATTTAATATGATATTGGAATAAAGGTTCTTAGATTAAATATTGACATCTCTATTCTTCTTCTATTTCAATTAAATATTATTTAATGTTTTTCGTATTGGGCCTTACTTATTATTGAAAAAGTGTTAGGGTATTAATTAAATGGTTATATCAACTATATTTTATCGACTTAAACTTTTAGGATAAGTAATGATTTAAGATCGATAGCCTAAAAGAGTAATTCCTAATATACTTCCGAATGAGATTATGTATACAATTCAATTGTGTATTAATTCCATGGCATGTAAGTACAATTGGGTTTGGCTTAGATTCAATTTGAGTTGGAACTAAACCGACTGAGATTGAGACACGTGTTCCTTATGCAATTATGTCTCTTTACACTTATATCACACCGGTTGACATGACGTGTTTTAAGTGGTTTCTCATGTCAAATATTTCTTTATTTATTTAAAAAAAAATGCTACTTAAAATACGTTACGTCAATTGATATAATATGAAATCATACCTAAAGTGAATGATGGAGAAAAGACACTAAAATCGCAGCTATCTCTTTCTTATCCATACTTTTTTATGTGCACCAAAATTGTCTATTGTGTGAGTCTTTGTTAGATCACGAGCATGTATAAGGCAGTCGCTATCCAAAGGTTATGGTTCAATGTCTCAAGCCCTAATTAAGTTAGGGGCATGTATTCCCACGGGTGGCTTATGAGGGGACTGTGGACTCAGGACTCTTTCATACACGTGACCACATTGTAGTATTCATGTGAACCTCAGGTCATTGGTGCTTACTTAACACACCTACCCCTTAAATTGTGAGCCATAACTAGCCCTTCTTTTTTTCTTTTTTCTTTTTCTCTTTTTTTCTTTTTTTCTCGATTTTATCATACTATTATGTTACAAATCTCTCTCTAGTATGTTTACTTTCCAAGAGTAATAGTTTTTATTTCGGATAATGGTATTTTTTATTGGGTGTTGTTAGAG
Organism: Alnus rubra; assembly: GCA_028654335.1. Lineage (NCBI taxonomy): Eukaryota > Viridiplantae > Streptophyta > Magnoliopsida > Fagales > Betulaceae > Alnus > Alnus rubra. Next base: position 836,190 of record JAJPGS010001265.1, read on the forward strand.
ATATTATAACTTTTATTACAAAGTCATTTATAAACGGACATGATAGTTTATAATTAGTGAAATGATTAAGCAAAAAAAATGATTTCTCAACTTAATTAATCAGCCATTGAGTTGGCAACCGTATATTATTAATCATTGCACTAATTATGGACTGTCACATCAGTTTGTAAAGAAATTGTAGTAAAAATTGTTGTACCCAAAGCATTTTTCTAAATGCAAAAGGAAAATACTTTGGGTATTATAACTTTTACTACAAACTCACATGACAATCCACATGAGCACTATGTGTCACAACATGGTGAAAAAAAAAATAATAAACAACTGAATTTGAATGACAAATTTAATTGTTTAATATCTGACGTGACAACTTAAATGAGTGTCATGTTACGTCAATTTGTATGGTATTTATTGTATCCCTGACAACCCTCCTCTCCAAATCAACATGGGCCCTGAAAATTTTTTGTAAGTTCAAACAATTGAAAAAATTCAAAGACATGGGCCCTGAGCCTGAATGTTGCACCTTGTGTGGAACCAAAAAAAAGGTTTAACAAAGCACACTAAACATAAAAGGGAAAACGATGATTTATTTATGACAGAAAGAAAGAAACAATAGTGGTTGTCTTAAAGGTTAGGTGCTTTGGATAAGCTAGCTCCACAGATGTGGCCTCCAAAACTGGGTGTCCATTAGATTAGCAAATAACAAGGCTATTTTATGCACTGTGGAGCAAAAAATAACACAAAATATTATTCCCACTGGGGCCCTAAATAAATATCACTTTCTCTTAAAAAAAAATAAAAATAAAAATAAAAAAGATCACTTTAAATGAAGTGATGGTTCTTGTCTAAAAGACATGTAGATTATCAAAAGTATTATGGTTAGGTAAAGGGTTAATGATTAGCATAATTTTTGCTGCTCATGAGCCTTACTTTTTCTAAAGCAGTTTCTATAATCCACACCCCCCCCCCCCCAGAGTCAACAAAAAAGAAAAAGAAAACAAATTGGTTACCATGTAAATTTGCAGAAATCAAGCAAATTGATAATTAAAACAAACCTCCGCCTCTGACTTTCGTCGGAATTTAAAATGGGACTTCACTTCCGTCTCCGCCTATCGTCGAAAGCCGGTGTATGCGGTCGAAACACCGAAAATCTACACACCCTTAATCAAGCTCTGGAGATAGTACTTACAAAAAAGAAAAGAAGAGAAAAAGAAGGTCTGGAGATGGTAATTTGGATGTGAAATGATTTTGTTTATTTTACCCTATTGACTCAAATCATTTGTTTCCGTGAAGAGAAATGAGTTTTGCACATCTTTTGTACATCACTCTTTTAAATTAATCATTGAATCTGTAGGACTCACAAAGATTCACACGTGGATCCTACAGATCCAATGATTGATTTAAAGATTCACACGTGGGTCTTACAAATCCAATGATTGATTTAAAAAGTGATGTACAAATGATGTGCATATAACATATCTCTTTCTTAGCAAAGTGGCAGTAGAAGCCTAAAACTAAAAGGCCACTTGCATAGATAAGTTGAGGAGGCACATGGACCACAGCATGTTCATAGACATACAAAAAAGGAATAGGAATGTTGCACTTTGTTTGGGTGTGAACCTTTCCTTCCAAAATACAAATCAGGGTGGTCCATGAAAGATTATACAGGTTTTTTTTTTTTGGGGGTCTTCCAAAAATAGTAGTTTACAAAGGAAATATCCTGAAATTTCAAATCCTATTGCTTCACCGATAAAATCATGGAAGTCCATGAATGACACTCTCTACAAGAGAGTGACTGACCCTAATGCGCCACTTCTACCTTTTCACAATGACCCCTTCCACCACGCATGCGTCCAACGCACTGCCATGGCGACCATGACCTGCACGCACCGTTATCCTTTTTTGGTTCTCACGGCATCTCTTACTCTCTCCTCTAGATCTCCATAATTGGTACCCTTCTTTTGCCTATGAAGGTCTCCAGATCTAATTGCATATCTAAATGCGGTGTCCACTTTGCCTTCATCACCGGATACTTCTATTGTCAGACATCGCGGTGGTGCTCCTGTTTAGTATCCAGTTATTATCAGTGCTCCCCTGTGTCATGTGGTTCTCAAATTTGCTTGCCGTTGTAGTATGAGTTACTAATGGCAGCTCCTCCTCTAGACTACCCCCAAAAATTGCCGTTTCAAGGGCCCTTTCTTTGGCTGCTGTGCCAAGAATCTAATGGGCTGAACAATTTATTTGGCCAATTTCTAGTAGTTTTTAGGTTTTTATTTCACTGTAACGGTTGTATTAGGGTTTAATGTACTCAATCTCTTCTGTCCCCTTTGTATTTGAAATTGAACGAGGATAATATACTAAAAGGAATTAGAAGTTTGTGAGCTACTTGGTAATGCAAGGATACATATCAAAATATAAGTTTAAATTCCTTCAAAGCCAAAAAAAAAAAAAAAAAAAAAAAAAAAAAAAAAAAAGAAGAAGAAAAGAAGAAAAGAAGAAAAGAAGAAAAAAAGGTGATAAATGGCAACCAACAAACAAATTTCCATTCCATATATTAGAATCGAGTATAAATGCAATACATATTACATATACACCCCCCCCTTTTGACAAAATAAAAGATGACTGACAGTCAAATAACCACAAAAAGAAATACATAACTGACCAAATAAAAGAATTTGACATGCCTAAAGTCTTTAAACTAGAATCTGTGTGACCATTACAAAAGGCAGCAGCAGTTAAAAAAAGGATAAAAATAAAAGAATCACTCTTCAGATGCCATCACAATCAATACCGATGCTATCACAGCTATTTCAACAAGGGCAGATAGCAAAATGCTAACACATTGCAAACCAGGAATGTTCTACCAATCAACATAATTGGGGAACAAAGAAGCAAAAGGTGGAAGATTCACTCTTTCAGTGAGTTTGGTCTCTAAAATAAATCAAATTTCCTCTTATGCATGTCTTGCTTCCACTTGGGCAATTTATAGAATGCTTCTTTGGTTATCCCAAATATAGTCTGGAACTCCTCGTCCGACAGATAGAACTGGATATTCAGAAAAAAAAAAAAAAAAAAAAACATTAATACCAATTCCGCGTACGAACTAAAATGAAAACATTTATAAGAGAACCAACCTCCCTCCGTTTAAAATCAATTCCAGTCGCTGGATTATCAGATTTTGCCTTCAGTTGATCATAACTGAATGTTTTACTACTTCCACTATCATGCTGCTCCTGCTCTTGCTTTGGTTCAGAATCCTCTCCATTGCTTTCAGATACAGCTGCAACTTCCTCTGTCTCCTTGACTTCTGCAACTTCTTCAGGAACCTCTGTTTCAGAATGCACATTTTCACTTTTTGCTTCTGCTGCAAGTGCTCAAAATTTTTGGATACAATTGAACAAACATGAGGCTATTTGCTTGTCAAGGAAAAACAGATGTGAGGTGGTGGTTACAGTATTTTTTTTTATTATTATTATTAATAAATAATCTTCTAAGAGAATAGGTTAACCTAAGTTCGTGGTTACTACATGTTTTGAAAAACATTTTAAACATCCTTTTTCAATTAATGAGATTAACACGAGAACTACCCATCCCTCTACCACCTGAGCTAAACCATGAACTGAAGGGGGGAAAAGGAATTTAAAAAGGCTGTTTTTTTGGGTAGGAGAGGGGGGTTCCTTGATGGGAAACATTGTAAAATAGCACATTTGGATGACTTTATGCAAACAATTCAGAGGTTTAATGTACTTCCACAATGTATTCCATACCAGGAGCATTACTTTCTGGGGGAGGACTGCTACTGGATCGAGTAGGAGAAGCATCAGGTGATCGCTTTTTTTCAGCAGTAAGAACTGATGAAAGAGCAGCTACTGCAGCTGCTCTTTGTGATCCTTGACCTGCGGCGGATGCCTTGGGAGCAGCAGTTTTGGCTCCAGAGGATGAATTAAATGCAGAGTTTAGGGCAGCCAGAGCTTCGGCCCTTTGCCTAGGTCCTTGATTTGACCCATTGGATTTGTCCTGACCATAAGTTAGCACAGAAGTTGATCAAGTATAAAAACGTCTCAAAGATGTGTAGAAACATAAAATAAGAACAAAAACAATTCAAAAGGACGAAAAGATATAGCAAGACAGCAACGACAACTATAATTGCACCAAAAACCATGAGCTGAATGCTATCATCGGATTTTCGTAAAAACCAACAAGACCACATAGTACACAGCTGAAGTTGATCTAGTATAAGAACATCTCAAAGAAATGTAGACACATTGCCATAATCATCATCATCAGCTATAAACTTGATACCACTTTGCTGTAAATTAAGAACAAAGCAATGCAGAAGCACGAAAAATATAGCAATGCAACAACGACAACTGTAATTGCACCAAAATCATGAGTGAGCTTTAGGTTACAACTAAGAGTGCAGATTAAATGTAACCATTTGATGATTGCAAAAACCAACAACACCACATTGTACACTGAGCTGAAGTAGGTTTAGTATAAGACATACAAACACATTGCCATGGTCATCATCATAAGCTATAAACTTGATACAACTTGGCGTGTATAATAAGAACAAAACAATGCAGGAATAGGAAAGATGAAGCATAATTGCACCAAAATTATTAGGCTACAACTCGCAGTGCAGATTCAATGCTACCATCAGATGTTCTGAAAACCAACAAGACCACATTGTACAAGAGCTGTCACAATTGAACTGTCCACAGAGAAAGTGGGAAGAGCAATGACCTTTCCAATTAACTAAAGCGTGCCTTAGGTTTCCTTATTAGTACCCCATTTTGACCACTCTCATATTACCCAAGTATATTGCTGATAGAAAGAAAGCAACAACTAACGTGCATAGAATACAAGTCAAATATCTTATCTCAGAAATCACAGCTATTTTCAAGGAAAATGCTTTTGTTACAAATAAATTTGTGAAACTTCTCATACTTGCTAACAATAGAATATTTTTTTGATGACGAGAAACCCCTCCAAGGCAGGGTCACTTCGTGTACCCACCCCTGTCGGGTAAACCTCAGACCCATGCAAAGCGCTCCCTCCACACGGATCGGGTAATACTCTGACTTCGCCGGCAGGCTGTCCCAAGGAATTGTTTGCACCCAATGGGGATTCAAACCTTAGAGCTGATGGAAATGCCACCAAGTCCAAGGCCCTTTCCACTTGAGACAACCCCTTGGGGTTTACTAATAATAGAATATTACAAGTAATAAATGATTTGGGAGAAATATTTTCAGGTCACGTGTAATAGATGGCTCCAACGTGTGCATCCAACACCCGGAGCATACTCCCACATAATTTCCTAAGAACTTTTTGTACAAATGTTTGGTATGTATAGCATTCCTCTATTTCCAAAGGCCAAAACTGCTGGCCTCACCACTAATAGGATTAAATTACTTCCTTGCAGAGTTACAAACTGGAGATCTTGTTTCCCCTCAAACTCATACACAGTATCGCTAAACAAATCCTTTCTTGTTCTGTTTCCATTGAGCTAAAAAGATTTTCCTTCAAAACTTTCAAATACAATCAGACAAATTAATTTAACCCCTCCAAATAGAATGGTGGCTTCTGATCCCTTTGACATCAGATATATTTCAGAAAGTGAGACCAGTGAAACAGACATCTCTAAAGATGAAAATCCCTCGAACGGAATGCTGACTACCCATTTAAGTATTGCTTGCTATCCATTTATTTTATTATTTTGGCAAAGAAATTGAAGCTAAGACCAACCTGCACCCCACTTCTCCCCTTACCACCTGACCTAAGGTTCAAGGGCACAATATAGCTTGCTATTACTTTCAACCAGGATGTAACATGAAGTGGCACATCCACAAAGCTTCCTCCACAGTTCCACAGAGAGGGGATCATTATTGTCATGATAATAATAATAATAATAATAATAATAATTTTTTTCCTTTGAAATTGCAATTTTGACGAGTAAGAATTATTTAAGTACATGAGACATGCAAAAGTGATTACCGAAATACTATATTATTCTAGTGACAGTTTTCATGCCACAGGAAGCAACATGAAGACATTACACTACCAGTTTACATTTCTCCGAGGCATGCATCTCCTACTTTCGACCAAACAGTATACAAATGCACCCTTTTCCACAATGCTTCAAGAACTTCCAGAAGTGGGCCTGCTGGGCCCACATTCCTCAAACTATCAAATAACAAGAGATATCCAACTAATCCTTAAATTTCAAACCTCTTGATACCCCAATTTAATTCAAATTCGCTGCCTTTACACTAGATTGCTCACATTATTCTACAATGGCTGCTTGTTTAAACAGATTCAATTGAGCCTCCTCAGACTACTGTCAAGACACCATTATTTATACAGCTAAAAGAAAAGGTGAAAAGAATTTTAGTGAACCAATAGAGGCATTTGCAGTTTTTTTACCACATAGCCAGATTTCCCAGAGGATGGATGGAATGCAGAAGATAAGGCAGCTAAAGCTGAAGCCCTTTGAGTTGGTCCTCCTTGATTTCCAGGGGATTTATCCTGGCCCAGTAGCATAGAATATCATACCGTCACTTCATTAGCAAAGAATTTGATTTAACAAAGTATCAATAGAACCCACATATGCACAAACTTGGATACACAAACATAGAAACAGTTTATCATTTTATCACATCAGCAGCAAGAAAATTTACATCATATATGAGGCTATATGCATCCAAGTTAACTTGTTGGAATGAATGATACACAAAGAAACAAGGATAACCAGTAAAGATAAAAATAATAACAACAACAACAGCAACAATAAAAATAAGAATAGCAATGGCGTATGTAATAACAATAGTGGTAAAAGTTATAGTTAATCGTGAAAGTTGTCAAGGTTTAGATTAGAACCATGAATGCGAATCTCAAGATAACACATATACTTAATTGATTTGCATTTGCATTGACATAAGGTTCTACCTCAAAGACACTCTAAATGCAGCTGAATAATGATCTAAGGGAAAGAAATTTTCAATAGTAACAGCATAGGAAATAATAGTACCTCACATGTAAGGCATCAAGTAATAAATTGTCACATTATATTACTTAAAAAAGATACAGTATGACTTAAACCCCTACATTTTAATTTCTAACACACACCAAAAAAAAAAAAGATCTCTAGTATAACTCTTAAATTTTTCAAAAAATTAGTCTTCCACATTGTCTTGTGTACACGTCACTCATTTCAGTTTCCCAGGTCCATGTGCCCAAACAGGGGGGGAAAGGAAGATTAAAGTCCTACCACTTTCATACCATATTGAAGAAACAAAAATACTTTACTCAGATAACAAAACATGGTGTAGCTTTGGATTATCATAGTGCTCACAGATATTATAAAATCTAAAATCATTAAGGGGGTGTTTGGCAAATCAAGAAGTTGGTATGGTCTAGTACTTAACTAATCCTAACAAATATATCAACCCAACTTTGAAATGGTCTGAGTTCAGATGCAGTTTGTCTTAGCGACTTAGTTAACATAATGTTTAAAAAACAAATGCTTTGGTTCAGTCTGGTTCTAATTTTAAACATAAAACATCAAATTAAGAACCAGGTCTTTGGTATAAAATTTTTACCAAACAGTAAAAGTTAAGAACTAGTCCCACAATTCATAGCTGGAAAAATTCATGGTTTGCCACACACCTCCTAATACACAAGAATTTATCAAAACACATCATTAGAAAGCCAGGAAAAAAAAAATTATAATGCAATATTGTAATAAAAGTAAGAAAAATTATATGGAGATAAAAAGAACCTAGAAAGTCAAATACTAATTTGAAAGGTACGATAACAAAGGATCTTTGCCACTAAAGAGACTATGGTTACAATTTATAGGCAGTCAAAATGAACTTCTGACCACGTGTTGTATGAATTAGATCAAGTTCATTTCACAAACAGAATACTGAATACCAGTTAGAGGAGGTTAAGTTAAATCGGCAAATACCTCCACAGCATGGCCAATCCCAAGCAACTGTGCCACCTTCTTCTGGAATGAGTTTCCTTGAACCTGTATTTCATGAAGAGATATTCCCAGGACAATTTTTAAATGAAAGTAATCAAACCGATACAAATGTGAAAAGAAAGACTAAAAACAGATTGATGACCTCTAAATCAAAACAAAAATAGGAAAGTTTTTAACTTGCAACCATGTCATCATAAGTTTGTTTCAAACATAATACTATTCCTTTTATCGTTTAATTTTTAGCAAGTTATTCGTTTTCTCATTTTTCACACCTTAAGTAACTGTTAATACTTCTGAATATGCAGTCGTAACTCTAACAAGTTTAGCATTTGGAAATGTACTTCCAAGATTTTTAAAAGCTAATTTGTCCTTTTATAAGGAAAATCATTCTTAAGATTAGTTGATTCTAATATATGGAACAATGTTATTGAGAAGATGGAAGCTAGACTAGCAGGGTGGAAGAAGGTGTGTTTATCTAGGGGGGGGAGGCTTACTTTGATTAACAGCACTCTCTCTAGCCTTCCTACGTATTTTCTTTCTCTTTTCCCTATTCCTGTGGGTATGGCTAATCGGATGGAGAAACTTCAGAGAGATTTCCTATGGGGTGGTGTTGGTGATGAATTCAAAATTCATTTGGTTAATTGGCGTACGATTTGCTCTTCAAAAGCTTCGGGAGGGTTGGGAGTAAGAAGTTTGGTTAGATTCAACAAAGCTTTGATGGGTAAATGGTTATGGAGATTCGCTATGGAGAGAGATGCTTTTTGGAGAAAGGTGGTGGAGGTCAAATATGGTAGTTCGAGGGGTGGTTGGTGTTCTAAGGAGGTTGGGGGTTCTTATGGGTTTGGTGTGTGGAAAAGCATTAGGAGGGGATGGGATGACTTCGCTGCGCATGTGAATTATGAGATCGGGGATGGCTCGAAAGTCTTGTTTTGGCATGATGTTTGGTGTGGGGATATTCCTTTGAAGATCCTCTTTCCTGAGTTGTTTCTTATTGCTACAAGAAAGGATGCTTGGGTGGAGGATATTATGCAGAGACAAAATGGCACCATCTCATGGAATATTTTGTTTGCTCGTCCTGTTCATGATTGGGAGGTCGATGCGGTTAGTAGGTTCTTTGGGATTTTGTACAACTTCAAAGTTAGTAGCGAGGGAGAGGATAAGTTGTGTTGGGTGCCAGCCCGTAAGAAATCCTTTGAGGTAAAGTCCTATTATCATTTGTTGTCGAGTCATTCTCAGTTCTCCTTCCCATGGAAAAGTATTTGGAAAGTTAATGTTCCCCCGAGAGTGGCTTTCTTTGTTTGGACGGCAACTCTTGGGAAATCTTTAACTCTGGATAATCTGCGTAAGAGAAACTTTATCGTAATGGATTGGTGCTATATGTGTAAATCCGCGGGAGAATCCATCGATCATTTATTTCTGCATTGTATGATGGCTTCTGAATTATGGAGGGTTCTCTTGCAATTGTTTGGGGTGGAATGGGTAATGCCGAAGTCGGTGAAAGATATGTTGGGGAGTTGGAGGGGCCAGAAGGGTAATCGGACCTCGTTACAGATTTGGCGCATGGCTCCGCTGTGTTTGATGTGGTGCATCTGGAGGGAACGGAATGCTCGCTGCTTTGAAGATTGTGAGACGGGTTTGTCAATTCTGAAGAGAAAGATGTTGCAATTGTTGTATATGTGGAGGGATAGAATTAAGACTATTCATGTTTGTTCCTATTTTGATTTCTTAGACAGTTGTTCTCTTTCCCCTGTTCCTTAGGGGTTCCTTGTATACTTCCTGTGTACTTTGGGTTGCGCCCCTTTGCGCCTTTTCTATAAATTTTACTTATCAAAAAAAGATTAGTTGATTAATCATTACATTGTACAAATGGCAACTGGTAATATTAGTATGTAAATACCATACCCTAGTTTCACTTATATACTACCACTTCAGTGAGGATGTCACGAATTCTTACAATTAGCAAACTGTGTTTTCAATTATTTCTTACTTGACAGAAAGATGCCACATAATTTCATCCATATGGGGTATATAAAGTGTGTTATTCTCAACTTTGCATATACATGCAAAATTAATTTCATCCACATGGCGTGTACAGAGTGTTCTATTCTCAACTTTCAAATATATATATTTGCCTTCATTGTCAACAAAGAAAACAGAGGATTCCAAGATTTTTTATTTTAAAGAAAAAAAGTGTAAAAAATAATGCTAAAAGAGAGAGATCTGTCTTTCAACACATACAACAGCTTTTGTGTGATCCCACTGAAAGTAAGTTGTGAAAAAGCATGGTTCATTTCCTTCAGTAACTTTGTATAGTGGTACTTGTGGAGACAACCCCTCGAGAGAAGTAGCCACCTCTATATATTTCTGGAAAGAACAAAAAAAAGAAGAAAGAAACATTCCGACTCTTGAGTACATAATAAAAGGGGGAAAATGACAAAAGCATAAACAGTATAAAAGCAGAACCTGGCCAATTTCGAAAGTATTTTGCTTTTCTTTTGAGTCTACTGACCAACCGACCCAAACAAAGACTTCAGCATGTGTGTCGAGTATCAAGATATCCTCTGTCAACAAATCGTCCTGACAAAAGTTGTAAACTTCCTCTACCTGCCCAACAATAATTAAAAATGAATATAGAAATCAATGAAAACCTGAGCCAAGATATAAGGAAGTCTAAAACTCACCTGAAACTTTCCTGGGTGGTTCCACATGACAACAAAAATGATCAAAATAAGAAGAGTTAGAATGGATGATGAGCGCTATCAACAATGTATTAAACTTGGATTGGTCATATGTCAGTTAATGGGAGAAGAAAATTTAACGTGCAAGCATCAATTTAACTTATGGAAAAGAAATGTTACCTTTGTTGACTGAGAATGTGAACAAGTGGGGATCTCTGACAATATCCTGAGCAACTTTTTTGCTGGTGTAACTTTGTTTGCCTCCAAGGGCAAACCAGAAGGATGAGCTCTCTGTTCCTTCTTTGGCATGTTTCAGAGCAACTCCTGGCTGAATAAGGAAAATAATTGTTAAGTTGATTATCAAGGATTTATAAGGAAACGGAAGAAACTGATTTCTGTAATAAGCTCAAAAAATTCAGCTTAAGACTGCTAGAAACTATGTCAAGCATGAGTATACTATGATGCCGTCCAACAAATAAATTCCAAGTGCACAACCATTTGGTTTTTTGTGTACGTATCATCAAATTGTCCTACCGAGGGAAGCAATGCCAAGACTCTGGTGAAGTGTTGAAAATATCTAGACATCTTCAATAAATTAATTAAAAAGTTGTAATGTATTCTAGATTCAACCATAACAATCTATTCAGTTGAAAATAACTTGGACCAGCATATAGTAGACATCTAATACTATTATCGTCTATTGGGAACATAAAAGAAATCAGTTTCAAAATTATGTCAACGTCATAGGTCTAGTTCTGCCAGCTAACATTCATAAACTAAGGACTTCAAAAGAAGGAGCCATGAATTCTCACTATAACCTTCAATTTCTCACAACACAAACTTAAAAATAGCAGGGGAAGAAAGGAAAAAAAAAAAAAAGCAGGGAAAAGACGACTAAACCAAGCCAAACCACCCAATGCTGTGTCTGGCTGCCAAGAAAAGGTAGAAACATGTAAATATATTAGTCTGGTTAATTTTCTTCTGGGAAAAGAAAGTTAAATCCAAACCTAAAAACACATGAAGACTTAAATAGAAAAGTTGACATTAGAAAATTCATTCTTTATTCATTCTCTTATAAAAAATCGAAAAAACAAAAGATCAGTTCATTCAAATTAGTAGTTTGTTTGGGGCTTTACTGAACTATGTTCAAGTTATTAACAGATTGACCCAGCTTGGCCATGCTTCAAAATGATGCATCTACATTTCAAACCCACAATATGTTCGAGAAAAGCCAAATAGAGAACACTTTTCAGTCAGAAGTATACCTTCAAAAACTCCGCAACTTTTGCAGCTAGCTGTTGCTGCTCAAAGGTACATTGATTTCCGTGCCAGGTGAAAATCGAAGACCCAGATTGCAGAATAAAACACTCCATAGAGTTCAAAGATGTTGCGACCTAAACAAGATAAATAATTTATGTATGTACATTTCTGTTATAATAACAACTAGATGACTCAAATGATGATCAATGTCTTGCAAATGACGTAACTTAAGAATGTTTTGCATTCGCAGGAGAAGGGAAAAGGGAGTTAATAAAAAAATAGTATTTCTTTTGCTGTTAGCCTATTCATGCCACAATTATATCTACTCCACTTACCATTTATAATTATATTTCAAAAAGCTCAAATAAATTTATATTATCATTCTTAAGAAATTCTACATTGATGGGTGTATGCTAGACTCCACATGCTAAACCTGTTTGTCCTTGTTTCAGTTTCGGGTGGGTCATCGAACCCATTTGTGTTGGTTGTGGTTTCTGTTGGGCCTGGACATAAAGAGGGGTGTAAAGGAATCTCACGTTGGATGGGTGTTAACTTGATTATAGTTATATGTATTTATTTGACCTCTCCACCTGATAACTTAAGCGTTTGGGTTGGATACTCCAATAATCATGCCATAGTATGCCAATAGAACAGAATAAGAGATGAAAATTCTAGATGTTATATAATGTTAATAAAAGAAAAAATTTACAAAGTAACATGACCAATGATATTCAACAATCAAAACACTGACCACAGTAATCAAAACAACAGGCAATTACAGTTTCCAAGTTGCTAAGATGCAAACCAACATCAAAGAAGCCAGTATATTCGAGACTTGACCATTATTATAATATGTTAAAAGCATATAAAATCAAATTAAAGTATAATGAAGAAGAAACCCAATGAGCACATACTGCATCAACTTGCATTGCTTTATTGTTATGAACAGAAGTTCCAGATATCTGAATGAGTGCAACAGAATCTGCCGTGTAAGTTTCATCCGCCAAACCTTTGTCAGCTATAAATTTTTTGTAACCAGAGCTCAGACCACCCTAAAGATAAACCAATCAATTATAACAGTTAGCTAGAAAACCACTAGTTCAGATAAAACATCTTATCATAACGATTATAATTAAATATTGATGTACATGGTGAATTTTTCACGCAAGCTTAAGCATGATACCTTGAGGACCAACATAGGTTGAAAAAGTGCAACAAATTGTGGTGGTTCTTTACCTTGAAATATGCGACCCTGCAAGAAGCATTCATTATATGCAGGTTTCAGGTCACATTCCCCAACTTGAAGAAAAACAATATTTTACCTGAACAGGTCTCCCCTTTAATGAGTTGAACATTGTACTAGCCAAACGAGTAGCCATTTTTTGGTCCTCCTGAATTTTGTAATATAATCAAGTCATCATTCTTATAGCCGTAAAAGCTAAAAAGAAAACATAATAAAAAAACCATCTAAAAATGTCCAGCAAAGGAGAGTCAGAGAACCAAATGCAAGTATAGCACTCTTTTCTTGCATCAGTAAAATGTAATGGATGAAAGTTAAGAGATGAATAACAAATGATTATGCAGATAACCATCTAAAATGTGTAGACAACCTTAGATTATTCAGATAAAATATTCTTAGTTGAGGATACACAAAATTTACCTTAGTGGAGGATAAATCATCTAAACCCCAAACACAACAATAGTGTACTATATCTTTGGTACGAATAAAAATACAGAAATAATGAAATCTGACAAAGAAGTATGTAAATCCAAACTTAGACAAGAAAAACAACTGCCTTTGTTTCTCTGTCCAATAAAATAGTACTTGTATTGGTCTATGACCTCTAGACCAAATGGCACCTTCTCCTTCTTGTAAGAACAGGGTAGAGGGTGAAGTCTTGGGTTTAAGATCTATTGGTACTTGTGTAACTTACCGAGTAAAAAAAGAATCTTGCATAGTGAATTACTTATAACACAAGAAAGGGTTTGAGGATACAACTCTCTGCAGAGTATATTACAAGAACTGTATAAAGCAATTCTTTTAAAAAAAATTCAAATACAAACTAGAACGATGTAATTTACCTCGATGCTATCCTTTCCAAACCAACAGCACAAAAGGTAATCTTCTTTCCTGTCCCCGGAGTGGTAGGTATAGAGAACAATGTAGCAATCTCCGCTATAAAATTTACCAATATCCTCTCTGGGCAATGGAGTCTTTGCACTGCCATTGATGCGCCATACCTGGGGAAAAAGCAATGGCCAATATTTTGAAAGATACTTGATTTGAACCAACTTAATTAATCAACTCATTTCCAAAAGCAATGATGAAAAGTTATCAACTAGACCTCCATCTTTCCACCTCCCTCAAGCAAAGGTGGGACTTCCTCGTTTACGGGAGCACTTTTTGTCATGCCCTTGACACCAACCCCTTGTTGCTTCAACAAAGCTAGTAGTGCACAAAATACAATACTTCATAAGGTTTACCAGAAAAGAAATTCCTGTTTAATTTACACACAAGGATATGACGACTACCTGCTACTTTGCCTCTTCCTTCCTCGTTGCCAGGAGTAGCAGAGCCCAAGGGCCAAGAATCAAAGTTGGACTTAAATGAATGCGTCTCATAACCTTGAATAAGCCGAGTAATACGAGTAGATTTTGGCCTATTTTGACTAGCAACAAATTCCTGGAGATAAAATCTGAAGTTAAGAATCCCTGTTTTTATTAAAGATATGACTAACTGGATGCTACGACACTACCTCAGCCGTTTGGATGGCGGTTTTTCTCTCCTCCACTTGCGTCACCCGGCCAACCCAAATAAATACCTCAGAACCGCAGTCTAGTAGATAGCACCTGTTGTTTTCCAACAGGGATTTGGATAGTTCACCTTCCATTATCTTCACCTGTCCATCAGCAATGCTGTAGAAACCAGCAAAAACAAGTTAACATTATGTTGATAATGGGAGACATCATGAAACACGGCTGTGCAAAATAACATGCACTATCTTTCAAACCAGAACAAAAACCTCAATGAGGAGAGAAACATATAGCTTTAGAAATCATACTCCCTCGATCTTAGTTTGAAATGACATGATGGTTAATGAAGAAGAAAAAGTATACCACCCTTACAGAAATGGTCAAAGGTGGCACAACTTCTAATGAGTGTCTTGATTGGCTTTTTGAAATAGGATGGGGAATATATGGTAAGATGTAGGTATAAATGCTTTTACTTTCTGTAAGTGTACACGTTTTGGAACATTCCAAAAAGGAAAGCAAGAAACTCAATATGAAAAGGAGTAAAAAAATTATTAAAGGAAAAAAAAAATGAAATTTAACAAGTTGTTGATATATAGAACTATCAGCTTCTTCGTTAGATGCTTGACCGTAAGAACAAGGACACTAATGAAAATGTATGTAGTTTCATTTACCCTAATCCCTTTAAGTCATTACTGCAAGCATATTTATATCCTTGAAGTTGCCTGATCAAATGTTTAAAATCAAAAGGTGATCTTTTTCATTTTTTGAAAAGCTTGATTGAATATTATTTAATGACCAATGATAAGTAAAGATACAATAAATAATCCTCAAAAACCTCATAGCTTCCAATGGCAGCATAAGGAGGGGGAAAAACACACACACACAAACACACAGAGCAACCTCTCTGCAGAATCTGCAACAAATTAAGCTAATTACACTATTTTCTCCTTTTAAGAAAGTAATTACAGTATTAGCTAAGCTTTAGAGACCTACGACTTCAGTAGACCTTCTAGAAAGCAGGAAACAGACAATTCCATACAAAATAAATCAACATCCTCCCACTGCTGCCATAGTTATCATCTGTATTAGCAACATAAAACTCTTCATCTATGTATGCAGAACTATATAACGAGAGAAATATGTTTTTTGCTGTCACTTTCTTCACTATTTGTATTCAATAATAATAGTGAGTTAAAGACCCATCTGAAAGTGCTATTTGATAGTTAGGATATATAGTATACTTGGTAAAATGGTAAAATATATGTACTTATGTATGTGTATATAAAAATATAAATACGTACATATAAATATATATATATATATATATATATATATAGAGAGAGAGAGAGAGAGAGAGAGAGAGGGCACACAGGGATAGGGATGAAAAGAAGATGAAGATGGAAAATCAACTGGGTGAAAAGAACAGTTAATGATCAAGCTGTCTGTAGATATTCATGCATTTAGGGAGAACACACAGACACGTAGACAGAGATGCAGACTAAAGCCACTGAGCCAAACTCATTGTATCTTGCACTCAGAATGGTACTACTAACTGCCCTACTCGCAAGAAAAAGGAAACGATTTCCCACCTGGGGTAATACTCACACTTACAAGTAAATTATGGAACTGGCAGATACCACATAAATGCAAAATTACAGTTTCCAAGTGTCTGCTCTCCCAAAGGACCAAAATGATATAAGATGAAATAAGTTACAAATATTTGTTTTTTCCTTTTTTGGGGAGAGTGGGAAGACGTATACATAAGCACCACAAACTCTTAAATTCCAATTCTTGAACCACAGGGCACAAAGTGAAGGATAACAAATTTAGACAAATTAAAATCCGCTTCACATTTCCAGATGTTGCTACCACTACTCAAAAAAATAATGCTTTTCAATCGGAAGTAAAAATCAAATAGAAAAGAGGAAATTCATTAAAGAAAGCCTCACTTTTGCACAGAAATAAAATAGTGGAAGAGGAAAATACCTATGAAGTTTTGCAGGAGTGGCCTCAGGAATAATGTCATCTTCACTAGCGACCTTCTTGCCAATTGGAGCAAAACCACCAAAGAGGACCCAGAACTCACCTGAGTCTGACTCAGTATCCAACTTCCCATCATCTGGCATGGCAGTACAATTTAGAAATCAAATGAAGAAGAACCATGGATACAAATACATATGAACGACAAGAAAATATGGTAGGATAACGTAGGCTTGTTGAGAGTAGTAGACAGAAATAAGGCATCATAACAATTTTATATACATGTTCTCTTACCAACAATTGCAACATCACACTTCCCCTCATGATACTTTTCCTTCAAAAACTGAATTACTTCCAATGCTTTGGCCCTCTCCTGGATATTGGAATTTGCACCATTGAACTGATAAATCTTATTCTGAGTGTCCAGGATAAATACATCATCGTGATTCAGTGATGACCGGGCAAAAGGGACCTGCACAAGAAAAATGGAGAGTGATAATTCCTTGATCCATGCAAATCCATTTCTAAAGAATTTTTGTTGAACTCGTGAAGTTAGTTGGCCCTGCCTGTTTCATTCTGACAACTCGTTTTCCTCTACAAACATACAGACGTGTTTCAAATTCTTCTTCCTCGGGTGTTTTAAATCCTGATGCGACACCGCCCTCCAATGGTATAATACAAGGTTTAAAGTATGATAAAAATTTGTCAGATTCATGTCCTTGTAATTCCCTGTGCTGTACTGCACGTCCTCCAAGAACCGCATCAAGTTCAACAGTTTTTATAGCTGCCGTTCCGGATTCATCCTATAAGAAGTTACCAAGTTTAGAACCCATATTTTTAGGCCAATTCTTATCTTTATATGAGCACAAACATTTAAAGTCAAGTCTAAGCGATGATTGACGAAAAATAGAAAAAGGCACACCTGACTCGAATCTTTCCCAATCCAGAAGTGTATGTCAAAGAGATAAGCACCTCCTTTGCCTTGTGTTGTCTACAGAAATGCTTGACAAGTAAGCACGTGAAGAAATATGAAAGGCATAGAATCTATACATTCTAGAAGAATACAAGGCCTCTTTTTCTCATACGTATCTGTAGTTATTTGCTTTGAATTCCTGACCCCCCCCCCCCCCCCCTCTTTGGTGGAACAACCAACAAAAGGGCAGACAAAGAAGAATTGAAAATTTAAGTAATTTGGGTCATATGTAAAATCATGTACCATATTATGACTCCTAATTGGTGCATACATCCCACCAAACTTTCTATCGTACTTTTTAACCCCAAAACAGAAGCCACTTCGTCCTTATGTCCACTCCAAGTAACTTAGAAGAATAAAAGAAATAGTCGAGAATAATGTCTTAGGACAAACAGTTCTATATGTACTTTTTTCAAGAGAAAATTATAAAGCACAAAGTACATAGACATTGAAGTTTAATTTCAGGATTCATGTGAAGTAAAAAATATAAATACCAAATATAAGAATTGAGAGAGAGAGAGAGAGAGAGAGAGAGAGAGAGAGAGAGAGAGAAGAGCATTGAATACAGTTTGCACAACCTGCAAGACAATGTAGCAATCCCCCATGTAGAATTTTCCATATTCAGACTTTGGCAATGGAACAGGCTGAAAGTTCTCAATTCGCCAAATTTCAGCCCCTCTATAAGATGTTAAGTTCAACATCTAAATGTAAAAAGGCAGCATGTTCAACATATAAAAAAATAACCAGGAAAAGTCAGACATACACACAAGTGAAAGTGAATTATAATCCATAATATTCTGTTTGCAGTGGAAGTAAATCTATATAATGTTTGCTCCTCTCTTGTACCCAAGACTATAAACAAACAGTGTCCACAAGTTCATTTCTTATGTCACAGCTCATAGTAAGGATACACTCTCTGACCCGCTCCCTGAAGTGCAGGATCCAACTTTGCAGAGCTAGACATTGCCTCAAAGCCTTCTCTATCACAGTTTCAGAAAAAGCCAAAAAGGATAATCTTTGAACTCCTACGTTCTGGTGTCTAGAAATTCCACAAGAGTCAACTGCATGACAGGAAAAATGGGAGATTGAAAAGATGTCAAGACCAAACGCAACAAATCAGGAGCCTACTATCTATGTTGTAGCCATAGCTAACATAATAACTTTATAATGTCAGTTAACCCCATTAGCCGCTTTAGATGATCCCTATGCATTAGATAAGCAGGTTAAAAAAAGACAGAAGTTTACCAATAACAAAAAACAAAAACAAAAGAAAAATTAGAAGACCCTAAATATAATCAGGCAAAAATGTCATTCATTTTGCTTTGAATGGTGCTGCGACATACAGAGAAGTGACAGCTTCACAAAAAATAAAGTCAATTTGTGCAACTGCGTAGTTAAGTAACCTCAAGGTCAACAAAAAAAGAACTGCCCAGACAAAAGTTTAAAATTTTTTGAATCAGTCACAACTCAATGTGGATCAGCATAGATACTTGGAGAAGATTTCATAGAGATCCTTAAAAGTTATCTTATCTCTATGACTCTCATTATTATTGGAGTATCTACTCATAATGGTTTACGTGTTTGAATTGCCAGTACTTACTACATCTGGGTTAAGCCTACATCCCCATAAAGCTGAAATATCAAATTACTGATTTTTCAAGTACAGAAAACCTCCATAACAGACACATTTGCTGCTATAGCAGATATCTAGTATGCAACAAGCACATGTGTGTGTATGCCTAATGCTTCCATGTATCCAATATATTGTGGTTTGGATTGAAACATCTAAACCCATAGTGTCAGGTCTAGCAATCGCATTGGATTTGGTATCTTGACTCTGCTCTGCACGCTCCATCATATCTTTGTTTCAGTTTTCAAAATCAGAAGCAATGGTGGACCCAAGAATATTTTCCAAGGGGGACAGTAGTTAAATATATCAGGTGGTGGATAAGATTCCACAAATATATATATATGGGGAGGGGGGCATTTATTTAAAATTCTGTATGCATACATTTCAACAGAGAAGTATAGAGGGATTTCTAAGACCCAGGGGGAGCATAGCCTCCTGCCCCCTATTCCGTTGCCCACTTCACAATTGATCACAAGCCATGCTGCAGTTGGCAATATTAGAGAACCCTTCCCTTACCCTCATCAGATGAGTAGAATTTGACTCATACATGTACTCAGCTTCCATCTCATTGCTTCCTATAGTGCAGAAATTCAGTCCTTTATACTCTTTCAATGAATTTAAAAATAATTGGCTTTCTTACCCCAAATATGCTCCAAGATACTTCTCTTCAAGATTCAGCTGTTGCTTAGATTTTTCAATGGCCTTCCATTCACGGTGATATATCAGCTAGGAAATAATGAAATTCCACCCCTTGACACCCTAAACATGTCCATATAAGTGCTTTTTTTCTTTGTTTCTTTCTTCATGTCAGCATGTGAACATTTGAGAGTGAACATGCATGACAAGATCCCATTGAAATTATCCTTGAGAATGGTCATAGTGTCCTATGATTCCCATTGCTTCTTCACTCCACAGATATATTACCCTTTTTTCAATATGTTACTCCACAGCCGTATTACCTGTTGCTCTACCAATTGAAGCCACTAATCCATTATGAAAATAATAATAATAATAATGGCAATAATTAGAGCAACTGTGTAGATATTATAACTTGAATTCTTTACAATCCAAGTACCATTTCAAATGGTCCTTCCAAAGAGTTCAGACTTAGCTTATCCTGCTTTAATCACTAAAGGCCGGATGAATTCCAGAGGAGAGGTTTTCTTTAGAGTCAATCTCATTGTTGGAATTTCAAATTACTTGCCACAACCAACTTGTGAACTAGTCCCACTAAAAAACTCGTCAAATACAGTAACATCAGATTTTGTGGGTTTTGTTACCATATCTTGCATGCAAAGCTTACCAAAGCACTAAATTGAAGAAGACGCAAGTGCCGGAAAATCAACAATGAGCATTCTCATTCAGTTGCCAAAGTGATGACCCTTCTGAATGTGCATACTGCTTATCCTTGGTAACCTCCATATAGTTCTGCGACCAATCTCTTATCCAAACTAAATATCCATATTCCGCATATCAGGTAGACAAGACCTGTCAAAGCATGTACTGAAGTTGCCTACTGTTCCAATCCCAAATTAACACCTCAAACAAAATGCAATAAAACCAAGTTGTAAATTTCATCATGAAATCACTGCAAACACTTAATAGGATAAGCCTCCATCCATTCTTGCACCAAATCACATTATCCCTATAACAAGCTCATTGAAATCAATATGGGAAAGCATTTCATGTCTTCAAAGTCTGGACAGTACTCCCATCACTCAAAAAACTAACGAAAATCTCTAAAATAATTCGAGTATGCAATACTAAAACAATTTAATGACTATTTACGGCTGAATCGAAACTCTAACCCGCAATCAGATTTTCTTAGTGATTATGTTCAAGACACTGACCTGGAAATTGTCAATCACAATACATCAAGACAACGAAAACCAAAAAATAATAATAAATCACTTGATTTACTCCTAGGCACAGCTCAATATTTTGATCTCCTTGTTTTCTCGACTTAGTCTTGAATTGATTCATCTCTTTAACAAAGACAAAAGCTTCGAAACAAATTTATGTGAAGAAAAAATTACATATAAAATGAAAGATCAGACAACTAACAGACGAACAACAAACTCAGACACACGATCAGGCAAGTAGCCAATGACAAACAATCCACGAACCCACATACCCATCACACCAAAGCTCAAATTCAATACAAAAGATGAAAACAATCAAAACCCATTAGAATGAGCAGAATATCGCATAGACCCAGATCAAGAAACACAATTCTAAATCACAATAACGATCCGATAAAGGGATCGGAACACAAACATGGAGAGAAAGAGATCTCCTAAATTGCAGTAATGGTAGGATTGAAAAGGCTGATCAGAGTATGAGAATTGCGGGAGTGATGGTCAGAGGTAATCGACGTACCTGAGATCGGTCTCTCTGTGAAGGTAATGATGGAGTTGAGAAAGATGAAAAATGGGTGTTATGGGAAGGACGAGCTCGCAGAGCTGGCAATAAAGAGAGAAAGAGAGAGAGAGAAGGAGATACTTGGAAAGAAAAAGTGAATTATTGCTCTGTGCGTGTGTTTCTCTCTCTAACTTTTTAGGCTTTTGAGATTTGTATTTCAGAGAGAGGGAGAAAAGAGAAGGGTGTGAATGAGATGAATGAATTATGAGGATGAAGATGAAGATGACGATGAAGATGGCAGTAGAAAAGAAGAAAAGGAGTGTTGTAAAGGGTATGGCCAGACAAAGTCGTTATTTTAAGGCAAAGATCCGGTGACGATGGCACCGGCCATGAAATGTTGGCCTTCTCTTTGCTTATATGGATTTTTGCTTCTTTTTTTTTTGGATTTGCCTTTCATTTCACTAATTCTTCAACACTTATAATTTTTTTTTATTAAATTCCTCTAATGCCTTGCGTCCCGAAAAGTTAATTTTATATATATATATATATATATATATATATATATATATATATGTATCTATATATATATACGTTTGAATCTCAATAGAGACTGGACCGTCCCCCAGGCCATATCCAAATAATATATTCTAAATTTTTGAGTTTAAAAATGTATAAAGGAAACATTCCACTTAACGGCACATAAATCTAAGAAATAATGGAAATTATTTCGATATTTTCCTATTTTCAGAATTTTTAAATGGGAAAATTACACCGTTGGTCCCTGTGGTATACCATAATTATTTTTTACTCCCTGTGGTTGAAAAAATTACTGGGAGATCCTTATGGTAAACAATAATTACAAATCGATCTCTGGCGTCAAATTCTGTTAAATTTTTTAACAGATTCTGTCAAAATGCCACGTCAGCGACACGTGTCGCCATCTTATGGCGACACGTGTCCATCTTAATAAAAAAATATAAATTTATTAAAAAATAAATAAAAATACTTTTTTTTAAAAAAAAAAAAAAAAAATCAAAAAAAAAAACTGTATGGGTGGCTTGGCCACCCATTTGGGGGTGGCCTGGCCGCCCCCAGCCACTGGGGTGGCCGCGCGCCACCCCCAGAGGCCGCAGGGGGTGGCGCGCGGCCACCCCCAAGCCACAGGGGTGGCCTTCGGGCCACCCCTGGAAGATCCGGGGGTGGCGCGCAGCCACCCCAGTGGCCTGGGGGTGGCGCGCGGCCACCCCCAGTTGCCTGGGGTGGCCATCGGGCCACCCCTGGATCTTCCAGGGGTGGCCCGAAGGCCACCCCCTGTGGCTTGGGGGTGGCCGCGCGCCACCCCCGGCCACTGGGGGTGGCCGCGCGCCACCCCGGACTTGTCTGGGGGTGGCGTGCGGCCACCCCCTGTGGCTTGGGAGTGGCCGCGCGCCACCCCCGGCCACTGGGGTTGGCCGCGCGCCACCCCCTGCGGCCTCTGGGGGTGGCGCGCGGCCACCCCCAGTGGCTGGGGGCGGCCAGGCCACCCCCAAATGGGTGGCCAACCCGTTCAGTTTTTTTTTTTTTTGAATTTTTTTTATTAAGATGGACACGTGTCGCCATAAGATGGTGACACGTGTCGCTGACGTGGCATTTGACGGAATCTGTTAAAAAATTTAACAGAATTTGACGCCAGGGATCGATTTGTAATTATTGTTTACCACAAGGATCTCCCAGTAATTTTTTCAACTACAAGGAGTAAAAAATAATTATGGAATACCACAGGGACCAACGATGCAATTTTCCCTTTTTAAATTGATATTCTGTCGTTGATTGAGATTCCTTCTGTGTAAGCCTGCTTAATTGTAGGAAAAACTGTTAAGGGTGTTCCCTCATAACATGTCTTATACTACAGTCTACAGATATATAATGGGCCACCTTATCTACTTTGTTCTTCTAGATACTTTGTACTGCACCTATACATTCACAGATTACGATTTTCTCTGTTTTTATTAGTCTTATCTAGATTTTATAGAAATTCAAAAAATCCAAGAAAAATGATATGCAGTTTTATCTACAGAAATTTTTGTTTCCTTTCTTGTCTTAATTTTTAAAATTACCATTTGATCAAAATTTAATAATGACTCATACTAAATTCGATAGTAATTTTAAAAGTCGCATCATCTTTAGAGGGATAAAAGGGGGACAAAAGTTTTCATTCTAACATTACTCGATATGCAACCCAATGCCCAAATTTCAAATAATGTTATACTTCACATCTATTTTATCACGCTTACTTTACACCGGAGACGTAGCATGAGCCGAATAAAAATAGAAAGTTTTATTTTTTTAAGCAGTCGTTTAACCCATATCATGTCGAGAAATGATTGTTGTACAATTATTGGCACAACTCTTATCCAACTTTGCCTAGTTTTTTCATTTTTTTTTTTTCAAAAAACGATTAAACCACTATGGGAAAAATGCTAGGTCATTTTCTTTGAAAAAAAATGAATAAAATAAAATAAAATGCCACGTAGGCAAAGTTGGACAAGAATTGTGTTAAGAGTTGTACAACAATCATTTATTTATCATGTGAGCCAATGTGAAGTGTCTGTAAAGATTAGATTTATTTCATACCACTTTATCTACTCCATTGAGGCCCTTAAGTTATAAAGAGTAATATTATAGATTACACTTTTATTTAATCATTGTTATCTTATTTATATGGTATTATTAATTAATTATTATTATTTTTTTTGTTAAAAAAAAAAAAAAAAAAGCATGGCAAATTCAATGGCCTATTAATATTGTCATATCAGTTAAAAAAAATTAAAAAAGTATAATTTTTAGACTTATATAGCATAATTTACTAGGATGCAAATAGGGAAGTTTTTGGCTCTCTCTAATGGATAATCTTTTTCCTCTTGATTTTTAGTCCAGCACGAGTTTATCAAAAGCGTACTAAAAAGTAGTTGTAGGAGTCATATCTTTGTTGACACTTTGTAGGACGAATTGACCTATCTAGTTTGGGCTGGTCCCAACCCCACCGACCCAACCTTGCCTAATTAATTTATGAGATAATTGTAATATTGGTCCTTGTAGTATGTTATAATTATTTTTCATTTTTTATGGTTTAAAAAGTTTATGGGAGGTCCTTGTGGTAAGCAATAATTACAAATCGATCACTGGCGTCAAATTCCGTTAAAATTTTTAACAGGTTCTGTTAAATGCCACGACAAACCAATAAGAATGCGATACGTGTCCATCTTAATAAATAAATATATTATTAAAAAATAAATAAATATACTTATTTTTTTTAAAAAAAGCAAGGGGTGGCCGCGCGCCACCCCTAGTGGCTGCCGGGGGTGCCTTCGGGCCACCCCTGGATCTACTAGGGGTGGCCCGATGGCCACCCCCAGCCCTTGGGGAGGTTGCGGCCACCCCCAGAGGTGGCCGAGGGTGGCCATCGAGCCACCCCTAGTAGATGAAGGCCACCCCTAGGCCATTGGGGGTGGCCGCGCGCCACCCCCGGCGACCACTGGGGGTGGCACGCGGCCAACCCTTGGTTATTTGTTTTTTTGTTTTTGAATTTTATTTTTAAAAAAAATAAGTTTATTTATTTATTTTTTAATAATATTTATTTTTATTAAGATGGACACATGTCGCATTCTTATTGGTCTGACGTGGCATTTAACAGAATCTGTCAAAGAATTTAACGAAATTTTACGCCATTGATCGATTTGTAATTATTGCTTACCACAAAGACCTCCCATAAACTTTTTAAACCATAGAGAATGAAAAATAATTATAGCATACCACAGGGACCAATGACGCAATTATCCCTTAATTCATTGAGTTCTGAACCACGCTACATTTTAATCTTATAATTATTTTGTTAGGCTGATGATTTATTGTCAACCAATTTTTGAATTAGTCTTTATTAAAAAAATAAATGTTGTTTTGAATTTTTGTAGGGTGTGTTTGTGATTGCGATTTCGTAGACAACAAGTACGATTTTAAACCAACTTCGTAAAAAATAAACAGTTTGGGAATTGTGTTTTTAAAAAATTGCGATTTGAAAACGCAGAAAACTATTTTTTCAAATTGTGGGCAAAGGGTTTTTTTTTTTTAAAACGCAAAATTCTAAAGGCTAAACTCCTATTTTACCGAACGCTTAATTGCGTTTTTAAAAACTACTTTTTCAAACCGTATGTTTTAAAATCGTTATTTTTAAATCACACTTTTTAAAATCGCAAACTCAAACAGACCCTTAAACTCTTAGTATATTCAGCTAATGTGGCATGATCAAGCAACACTTGATTTTTTTTTTAATTAATATTGATTTAAATGTGCATTGAGCATGTTACGTTAGTTGAGTATAATTAAAAAATACAAAACAATATTTTAACAAACAAAAAAAATTAATTAATTGACACTATTAAATTAACGAGGTAGAATAGCAATAAAATAAAATAAAAGTGTAGGTTCTCTCTCTTTTTCTCCCCTCTCCAGAAACTTCTTCCCACCGTTTGGTCTTGCTGCTTGCCGGGGGAGGGAGGCTTCAAGTCTCCCTCCTCCCGGTTTTTTTGTTTCCTCTCTCTACCCTTTTCGGGCTAGAGAGGTTAGAGTCTCCCAGCCACTAGGGCTGTTTGGAGTTTTGAGTCTCCCCCGAACTTGTTCCGGTGGTGGAGTTTAGCCCTCCTTAGTCCGTTTGGACTACGGAGGATTGTGCAGTTTTTTTAGTTTTTTTGTTTCCTTTGGTTGACAGGAAAACATCACAGAGATTCCGCCGATTCTGTGGTTGGCGGAAGTTTTGGTTGGGTCTCAATTTTTTCATCCTTTGAAGCCAGATCTGCGCTGTTCCACAGCCCCCCAGGCGACACGCGCCCCCTTTCCATGCTCATCGTCTTCCTCTGGTCCAGACGCTGCCTTCTACGGCTGGGGTGCTCAGCGGTGATCGGCGCGTGGTTTCTACGCGCCAGGGTGCTCTTCACATTTTGGCCGCGCGTATGGGCACGTTTCGTGTCTTTGTCGTGCAGGGTGGTTTCCCAGGGGTTTTCTTGCTTTAGGCGGTTGCTGGGGTTGGCCCCGAGGCAGCGCGTGTGCTGCACGCGCCGTCTATGGTGGGTGTTTCCTCCGTCGGCAGCTCCTGGTTTGGGTGTTTTTTTTGCTTCTATAGAATATATTTAACAGTTTTGCTTTGGGTTTAATTTAGCCTAGTCTTTGCTTGTAAGCACAGCTTTGTGACCGACTCCATAGTGCAAGTAGAGGTTCATATCTCAACGCAGATGCACATTTTTGTTGATTAGGCTTATTTGTAGCAGCTGTTGATATATTCTGTCATTTGGGTAACTGTTATGTGGCTCATGAATTATGTTGAGTTCCTGATCCCTTCTATTTATCTCTTGCCCAGTTGCCCTTCTTGGTAGGTACCGTAGGTTATCTGTTTTTATGGACTTGTTATGACCTTTCAGTGTAGTCCACAGTGTCTAATGTCTAGGCCGTTTGAAAGACTTTAATCTACCGCTGCAATTAATTGCGATAATGAAGATTAAGGGATAATTACATCATTGGTTCTCGTGGTATGTTGTAATTATTTTTTACTCTCTATAGTTTAAAATGTTCATTGGAGGTCATTGTGATTAGTAATAATTATAAAATCGATCCCTGAAATCAAATTCTGTTAAAAAATTTAACAGATTCTGTCAAATGTCATGTCAGCGCCACGTGTCGCCAATAAGATGGCGACACGTGTCCATCTTAATAAAAAAAATATAAATTTATTAAAAAATAAATAAATATACTTATTTTTAAAAAACAAAAAAACCAAACAAAATAAAAAATAAAAAAAGAGAAGGCAAAGGGTGGCTTGGCCACCCCTAGAGGTGGCCGGAGGTGGCGCACGGCCACCCCCAATGGCCTAGGGGTGGCCCGAGTAGATGGCCACCCCCGGCTACCTCTGGGGGTGGCCGCGGCCTCCCTAGAGGCTAGCCTGGTGGCTTGGGTGGCCGCAGCCAGGGGTGGCGCGCGGCCACCCCCACACACTCCTTGTTTTTTTGTTATTTTGTTATTTTTTTGTTTTGAATTTGAATTTGACTTTTTTAAAAAAATAAGTATAAACACATTATTTTTTAATCATTTTTTTTATTAAGATGGACACGTGTCGCATTTTTATTGGTTTGACGTGGCACTGACGTGACATTTAACAGAATATGTCAAAAAATTTAACGGAATTTGACGCCAGGGATCGATTTGTAATTATTGCTTACCATAATGACCTCCCATGAACTTTTTAAACCATAGGGAGTGACAAATAATTATGGCATACCACATGGACCAATTGTGCAATTATCCCGAAGATCAATTTTGGACGACCAATGAATTGGATAAGTATTTGTTACCCTTTTAAATGAATTATAAATTCTAAAATTACGCGAATTCATTTCGTTTTTTTGGATCAGATCATCTCAAATTATTTGTTTGAATTTGAAATAATTTGGACAGGTAATTGTGAGATATCATTTATATGACTCATCTGACCAGATAAGCGGTTGGACAAACTAATTTTTATTTGGTCAAGTGAATCTCATAAATGGTCTCTCACAATCATATTCCCGAATTCTCTCAAATTACAAGTAATTTGAGAGAATCCTAATCTGTTCTTTTATTTCTTCCTTCTTCTTTTTTTTCTTTTTTTTTTTTTGTGTAGAACGGCTTGAAAAATTTTACTTACTAAAAAGGTTGCTTGTTACTAATGAGATTTGAGTATATTTTCAACAGGTTCTTGTACTTTATGTTGTAGAAAAACTTTGAGCTAAAAGTTATATTTTGATTTTATAAATAAGAAGCGTCTCTTCAAAAGTTAAAGAAGAAATTAGCCTTTTGGGAGGAAAATTCTTTTTGACTACCTCGATAACAAGTGACCTTTTTAATATGTAGTATTTTTCAAGCCGTTCAATGTAAGGAACGGTCTAAATTCACATCATTTTAGAATATGCAATTTCTTTAAAATTGTAGAGAATTCTGGTTCCAATTAGTAAGAAATAAAGTTTATCTTTAAAGTCAGTTGAAGAAATTTTATTTAACTGACATTTGTCTTTAGAGTACGTGACATGCTCTAGCCGATTGAGAGAAAATTTAAAAAGGAAAAACCGTAATGAAGATTTAAGACCAATTAACAAACAAATTAAACTTAGGTAGTTAGAGATTGACTACACTTTATTTCTTACTAAATAATTGCATTTTGTGTACAAATCTTGAAGAAATAGATAATCATATTGTTGTTATTTATTGTCTTCTAATTTTATGATTTTCAGTAATTACAAGCTCGTACACCAAACTCGAAGCAGTAGAACATATGGGTTAAAAATAAATGAAAAATTAATCTATTACTTTGCATCATAATGGCAGTTGTAAAATAGTAGAAAAATTCATAACTTAGAGATATAAAATATATACAACTAAATTCGACGGTTGACTGAAAAAAAAAAAAAAAAAAAAAAAAAAACATGGAAAAAGCAGGCTTAAGATGCCATTCTTGAAGTGAGAAGAGCTTTGGTGGGGGCACTAGGCCAATTAAAAAATATCCAAGCAACCATGTTCACTTAAATATTCTAAAACCTTTGGTTATTGAGAAATACTAAACATTCAAACATTTTTTTTTAAAAATTTAGTTTTAACTTGATGTTTCACAGTCTCGTAAGATTTATTATTTTGGAAAATATACCACAATCTCATCGGGATTGTGACATATCATGTTAGAACCAAATTCTAAAAAAAAGTGTTGAGAAATCAAGCATTTCTCTTGGTTATCTAATGCTGATTTGGTAAGAAAGAAAAGACCAAAAAATGAAATCGTTATTCCGTTATTTGGTTGTGTTATTATTATTAGAAATATTTATTCTCATAAAATAGTTATTCCCTTAAAATAGGAATAATTGTTCCTCTAAAACAAGACGAGGAATAGTTATTCTCTTAAGAATTAAAAAGTTCTATAAGTCATTTCTTTTAGCACCGAAAAAAAAAAAAAAGAAAAAAGAACGTCCCCATCGGTGGTCAACTACCCCATCACCCTCAATGCCATTAAAAGTGATTGCGACCGCCCTCGGGCTCCTTAGAGTGGTGCTCCTAGAGGTTCCGTTGGAGGACGAAGATTTTTTTTTGTGCAAAAAAAAAAGAATGTTTTTATAGGAAAATGATTTTTATAGTTAAGGTATTTTATAAAATTTGGTTGAATTTTGATTCAATTCCTAATAGAAAATTATGATATTCATGTATTATCACCAAATAAATGAATATGAATAGACATTCAATTGTAACTTCTTATATTTATAGTACCCATTCGTATTTCTAAGTATTAATCATTTTAGTGTATCAAAAACACTTGTTTGATAAGTACGTGAACATATAAAGTAAAAGGAAAAAGTATACATATCCTCCTCAAACTATCATTCAATTGTCAATGTTTTCTTAAATTACCAATTGTGTCAATGTCTCATCTCAAAATACAAAAAAATAACAATGTCCTCCCTAAGACCAACAAAAAGACCAAAATGACTATAATTTTTTTTCAATATGACAAACATGTATTTATAAATTTGAAAAAAAAAAAGCTAAAGCTAAAATATAAAATCTATTTTTTTTAAAAAAAAAAAAAGAACCAAAAAGTTAAAAAAAGAAAACGAAAAAAAAGAAAAGAAAAACCTGTTTTTATTTTATTTGTATAACTTTTTGTTATTTTATTTATTTTTAATAATTTTATCAAGGGTATATTTGTCGTTAGGAGAATATTGACATTTTTTGGTAGTTTAAGGAGGACATTAATACAATTAATAGTTTGGGGGAGGTAGTAGTTTGAACAAATTATGTATACTTTTTTCAAAGTAAAATATAAAGCAATGACAAATGGATAAATTTTTTCTTTAAATTGAATAAGAAGAAATTTTTTTATTTTTTTAAATGATTGGAAGAATTTGGTCCAAGCCAAGTTTGAAGAAATTTTTTTGTAAATGACGAAAACACCTTTTTTTTTTTTTTTTTTTATTTGTGTATTTCAATTTTTTAATGTTTTTATTCTGTAAAAGCCTAGCTCAAATAATGCCACGTGGCTGGAATTAGGGCACCATCATCACACGATGAAATAGAATTAAACTATTGTCTAGTATATCTATAAATAATAATAATAAAAAAAACACTATTGTCTAGTATTGTAAGCAACTCTTTTTCAATTTATTTTATTTTTTAATCTAATTAATTTTCAACCGTCCGATTGACCAACTGGAGATATGAATGAATGAGGTCATACTATTGTTTGTTAGGTAAGATGTTTGCATCTAAGCCTCTAATATTTCAGTTTGCGGACTCCCCAGCTTTTGGTGAAGGGTGATGTTAACATGCATTAGTTGGGAACCACAGACAAACAATCCAACAAGAGGAAATGATTTGGAATTTTGGCATAATTTTAACCAAATTTTCACATCTCTTTATTGTTTGGGATACCTTCACTAAATGGTATCGAATTTTTATCATTTTAGAGAGAAGGTACCTAAACTTCAAAACGTCCAAATTTAAGGTATCAATTTTTTGAAAAGTCTCAATTAAAGGTCCTCCGTTAAGATTTTCCGTTAAATCTTATCAAATTTTCCAAAATACTCGTGTGTTTGTTTTTTTAAAAAAAAAATATAAAAATTTTCAAAGATTCAGTTAAATTCTAACCATGAGTATTTTTGCAAATTCCGTTAAATTCTAACTAATACTTAAATCCTAGCAATTTTCTTTTTCTTTTTCTTTTTTTTTTCCTAAAAAAAAAATGATATTTTGAGAATTTTGATAAGATTTAATGGAAAATCCTAATAGAAGACCCATAATTAAGACTTTCCAAAAAATGAATACCACGTTTTGAAGTTTAAGTATTATCTCAAAAAAGGTAGAAATGTGTTACTCTTAAGTGAAATTTTCACTTATTATTTCAATTTTGTTAGCATTTACATTCCGCGGCCGGCTAAAGGTTTGCTAAGTCATAGTGTAAATTTGGTTGCAAAAATAATTGCATTCAAATAGCTATTTTAACCCAAAAATTTGTGTGCAACTTAGTAGAAGAAAAAAGAGTAAATATTTAGCTAAAAAAAAAAATAAGTCGGATTATAATGTAGAATAAGAAAATACTCATATGCGAAAAATTAGATTGACTTGGATAATTTTAAAATATCTCGGGATTTTTTTTTTTTTTTTTTTTTAAGTGTACGAATGGTAGAAATTTACACCCCCAAACCACATTATTGTAGGTCGAAGACCAAATCTCAATTCTTAAAAAAATAGCATTAATAGTCCGTTTGAGTGTTAAATTTTTTAAAATCAAAATTCAATTTTAATTTACTATGCGAATTTCGAGGTTTGATTTTGTGAGATAAAATTTGAAAAATTAAATAAAATATGATTTGTTTTTAAAAAAAAGTAGAGAAGAATCAAGATTCAAGTTGGTTCCTAAACGAACTAGTGATTCCAAATGACAAATTATCCCATGAATTGTTAAGAATTCAATAAGGCCAAATTGATATCTTCAAATGTGTCGATCAACTGGACAAATTCGTATTATAAACTCGTGTCTCATTTAATTTGAAGTGTCTATCAAATATGATAATTTGTCAGTGAATAATAAAACATATGGTTTTGGTGGAAAACAAATTATAATTATTTAATTAATGTTTTGTCCAACTAGGAATACCGTCACAGTGTATGGATATGGACAGTGCATGAACTACAGTGCCAGTACGCCACTGGCAGTATTAATGTGGATGGGGTTGGCAGGGCCAGGGCCAGGCCCATCCAAAAGTATTGGAATCTTATTTATCGACTTGGGCACCCGCAAGCTAAAAACACCCACGATATTTACCAAAAAAAACAAAACACAAAAATCAGTTTTTGGCCTCAATTGATTTCTGGAATAGGTCCGTAGGATGAAATTACCATTCTAGAATAGTCTTTTTTTTTTTTTTTTTTTTTTTATAAGTAGGGTCTATTTTTTAGAATAATTATTCAGATAGAAATAATTATTCATTTACGAAGATGAATACCTCTTCCTCTAAAAATAAGATGAATAAACTACATTTTCTAGAGAAAATAATTCATTATTTTCTATTTCTTCTCTTTTTTTTTTCTTTTTTTTTTGGGAATAGATTACATTTTCTAGAAAAAAACAACTCATTGTATTTTGAAAAAAGTATACATATCCCCCTCAAAGTACCGCTCAATTGTCAATGTCCCTCTAAACTATCAATTGTGTCAATTTCCTCATTCAAACTACCAAAACATGTCAATGCCCTCCCTAATACCAACAAAAAGATAAAAATGACCATAATTTTTTTTAATAAGAGTCATAAGACAAAAAAAAATGTCCTTATAAATTTTTAAAAAAATAAAACTAAAAAATAAAAAACAAAAAAAAACTTTTTAGGTATAATTTTTTGTTATTTTAGATTTTTTTAAAAATAATTTTTTAGTTTTTTTTTTAAAAAAAATTTAATAATTTTATGAAGGGTATTTTTGTCATTAGGGAGACATTGCCATTTTTCTATAATTTAGGAGGGGAGATTGACACAATTGGTAATTTAGGGAAACATTGACAATTATATGATAGTTTGAAGGGGTTATGTGTACTTTTCCCTCATATTTTTTATTTCCTCTCATTTTTTTCTTTTTTCTTTTCTTTTTTTTTTTTTAAAAAAAACATACATTACATCTAAGGGGTGGTCGGCCAGTCACGAAAGGAGCCGGGGGTGGTCGCACCATCCTCGGAACGTCTCGTGGTGGACCCCTGAGGCGTTCCAGGGGTGGCTGGCCACCCACCAATTTTCAATATATTTTTTTAATAATTTGAGTTTTTTTTTTTTTTTTTTAAAAAAATAATGTGGGGAGTTTTTAGTAATTTTGATTCGATTCCAATTAAAATATATGTGTTGTTACCAAACTAACGAGTAGGAATAACAATTACATTCCACTTTCTTTTATTTTCAGTAATAATTATTCTATTTCCTATTGAAATATTCATTTCACAAACCAAAACGAAGCCTTAGGGTTTGCCGCTGCATAATCAGAACATCCAACTCCGGTTTAGTAAATATTTAATTAAAATTTAGTTTTTTTTTTTTTTAAAAAAAAATACACTAGCTATCTATTTTTTTAAAGTATATACATTCCTCCTCTCATTTACTAAGGAATTATAAGATTTGTGATTCTTTTATGAACCAAAGTTTTTCAATAAATCAGCGTAAATTGATATGTCTTTAAAATGTATAGGATTCTTATACGTATTTTTCACATGCATTTGAGATACGTGTCGGTTAATAAACTCGGTTGGAGGAATTAGTAGAAAACTTCATCATTTTATCCATTTTTTATTTATTTTCTATTTATTTTTAAAGTCGCAGATTGATTAAGTTATATTCTATAGGCTTCTACGAATAAGAAAATGATAGACAAGCACACTTTTTTTGGTAGGCAACTTTGGTCTCGTGGACAGCTTTAAGAGCACCAAATGAACCGATCATGTGGCTTGTGGTATTATATCTCTACAAATCTTGCTTGGTCCCCTATAAAATTGTTATTGGCCCACGCCCTCTCTCATGTGGGAAGTTATCAAATCTATAAACAGGGGAAAATATGCTTACAACTCATTGTCACTAAAATAACAAATTATGGGTCCTCAAAACATAAATGTGGCCACGTGGGCACTATTTTAAGGCCCTCACTAATGTCCCCCAATAGAAATTGTTAGCACCCAATATCGTTCATAATTATTTACAACTTGCTCAAATGTTAACACATTTGATGAAGTCACGTCAATCACTAAAATAAATTTAACCCCATTTAATCGCACGCTAACCATGTTAACAAATGGTAAAAAAAAGTTATAGGTTTAATATTTTTCATTTCAAGCAATAATAGGGGCGGAGCTATCCAAAATGTTTTTTCAAAATTTTGTAGGATCCAAGCAGAATTCATATATAGGTGTTACAAATTTAATAATTAATTTATAATTTATAAATTTTTAAAAATAGAAGATAAGAGAAAAATAAGAGAATATGAAATTTCTACATTGAAATGAAATACTCTTCTTTAACAAAAAGCTAACGACATTTTGGTGAAAATTTGGAAACGATATTACAACTGAAGGACATTTTCGTCAACACGGTATTTCAACGGCTCTCTCAGGCCGTTGCGAACTTGCGAGAGTTGCGACTTTTCCCGAATCTCCGTCTATGAAGTTCTTCTTCTTCTTCTTCAAATTTTTTTTTTTTTCTGAGCATTTACGTAAACCCTCTTGCCTTGTTATTAGATCCAATGAAGAACTCTCTCTCTCTCCAAACTATTCATTGCTAGAGTCGCTCTTCATTTTTGGTTTTAGCGGCCTGCTCCAATTAACTGTTCAAACACTATGCGCTTGATTTAGATGATCTACAAGCCAGTAATTCATTCGTTTATTTACTTTGCCCTTGAAATTTGTTTCTTGTTATTAGTCTCATTTCTCAACCCTAATATCTCCCTCTCTTTCTCTCTCAGACGAAGCACTTCTCCAAAGCGCTCAAAGATCGACGACAACATTCACACCTTTCAATTCTCTCTCTCTCTCTCTTTACATTTTGTTTCAAAATTATTTTATCTGAAATAGGTGCTATATTTATCTGAAATAGGTGCAACATGAACCGAAGGCGAGAGTTCGCCTTCCAGAACAAGCAGTCTCGGTGCGCACTTCAAGAACAGTATATGCAGAGAAAGAATGCTCGAGAAAACGTAATTTCGTAATTCTTGGCTTTATTTTGCGTATATCTTTGCTATTGCTTCAAATTAGCACTATCTTATTATTATTATTTTTTAATCAGTTTGGTTCCTTAATTAGGGTTTCTTAAGTAGGGATTAAAATACATATCTATTGAAATTAGGGATTTGTGATTAAATTGACTGCCAAATGTCATTACGTGTTTTGCACTTGAAACCTCATTTGAAAAATTGTGTGAATAATGACTGTTATTGCAAGTGTCTCATACAATTTTCTTCCCCTATAAGCAGTTGGATAGATTCATTCCAAACCGATCAGCGACGGACTTCGATTTCGCACATTACATGCTGACAGAAGGGAGGAAAGCGAAGGAGAAGCCGCCTGCAAGCTCACCAGCAGTGGAGGCCTACCGGAAGCGGTTGGCTGAGGTCTTTAACATGAATAGGACTCGAATTTTCGCGTTCAAGAACAAGCCGCCTGCCCCCGTGGAGTTGATCCCACGTGAATTGTCCTCTTCTCTCTACAGTGATAAGCCAATCAAGCCCTGGCGACATATTCGTCAGGTGGGTATATGATTTTAGTCTTTCGTCATGGATTCTTGTCTCATAGAAATTATGGACTTGAGTAAATTTAGCACCTAGTTAGGCAGATTATTGTTAATTATGGATTATTAGGGTGGAGCTCTGAATTGAACTGCTGAAATTTTAGTTGAGGAATGAAAAAACATGGAGTCTTTTGGCACTATATTGGAAAGCTTGGGCCATATTCCAAATGCTGTTTGCACATTTTTGGCTTTTATAATGCTGCCATTTAAATTTTATTATGTGTGCGAACATCATAAAGAGTTGGGGATTATCTGCATATAGGATATGGCGCCTTTTTAGAATGAGCGTGATTTATGCGCTCAGTTTTTGATTAATTAAATTCATGGAATCATGTTACCTTTCTGGTTTAATCTTATTGCTTTGTTGATTTAATAATTACCTATAGTTCTCCTTCTGTCTTTTGAAAGCTGTGGTCTAATTAATTTGGTTTGATTGTATGCAGGCTTCTGAGAGGACATTAGGTGCTCCTGACCTTGTGGATGATTATTACCTGAATTTACTGGATTGGGGGAGCTGCAACTTTCTCGCAATTGCGCTTGGAAATACAGTTCATCTGTGGGATGCTTCAAATGGTTCAGCTTCTGAACTTGTCAGCATTGATGAGGAAGATGGCCCCGTTACAAGTGTTAGCTGGGCTCCTGATGGCCAGCACATTGCCGTTGGATTGAACAATTCTGAGGTGCAGTTGTGGGATTCAACAACTAATCGACAGGTTCTTCAATTTTTCATTGTTCTTTCATATTCTTTACTAATTTTCTGATATTAAATTTTGTTAATGCTTATAATTGTTGTATTGTTGCTTTTGCAGCTAAGAACCTTGAGAGGTGGTCACAGAATGCGAGTGGGGACGCTGGCATGGAACGATCATATCCTTACAACTGGAGGAATGGACGGTCTAATCATCAACAATGACGTAAGAGTCAGAGCACACATTGTTGAAACCTACAGAGGCCACAACCAAGAGGTTTGTGGGCTAAAATGGTCGGCCTCAGGCCAGCAATTGGCGAGTGGAGGTAATGATAATCTCCTCCACATCTGGGACAGATCAATGGCATCTTCACATTTAGTGACACGGTGGCTTCAGAGGCTTGAGGACCATACATCTGCAGTGAAAGCCCTTGCTTGGTATCCTTTTCAGAGCAATTTGCTAGCTTCTGGTGGAGGAGGAGGTGATAGGTGCATAAAGTTCTGGAACACCCACACTGGTGCTTGCTTGAACTCGGTTGACACTGGCTCTCAGGTTTGTGCTCTGCTGTGGAGCAAGAATGAGAGAGAGCTGCTTAGCTCTCATGGTTTTATTCAGAATGAGCTCGTTCTTTGGAAATACCCATCAATGGTGAAGATGGCAGAGCTGAAAGGTCATACCTCTAGGGTTCTTTTTTTGGCTCAGGTATTGTATTTACTTGAAAGATTTTAATCTTCTTACTGATTCTCCTGACCACAATTTTTGTCCGTATTCATAGCCTAATATTTTTCATCCTATACTTCAGAGTCCGGATGGTTGCACCGTAGCATCCGCAGCAGGGGATGAGACACTGAGAATCTGGAATGTTTTTGGAGTCCCGGAAGTTGCTCCCAAACCAAACCCTGAGCCTTTTGCTCATGTGAATCGCATCCGATAATCAGGATAAAGCTGCAGATTTCAAAGCTTCAGTGTGATGAGTACAACAGTTAGTTGTGTCATAATCACTTGGTACTCTTGAGTTGTTGTACTAGATGTTTTTGTTACTAGGATCTGAAGGCAAGTGACAAGCCCAATTATTTGCCCTGTAAAGTCCACTTGATGTGAAGAGTTTTCACATACAAACTTGCTCATTGAGAATTCATGTACAGGGAATTTGGGAAATCTTTAATTGATAACAATTTTTCACATACAAACGTGCTTCTTGAGAATTCATCAACAGGAAATGAGTTGAATCGTATTTCTAATTCTTTAGAAATAAATTAACCTTGTGAATAGTTTTGGTGTATTGTTATTTATAGTCAGCAGCGACCTCAATCAGAACCATAAATCACTGAGTTAGACACGGAACAATAGGAATAAGAGAGCCCCTTCTGTCATGTCATGGCAAAAACCAAGGGTTTTTTGCCCACCGATGACATATTGACACATCATCTCAAAACAAAAAAACTCAAAAAACTAGATTGTTGTTGAAACACCGGATCTGGACCACGTTGAGAACCCCCCTACCCAAATCCGCACCACCACAGCCAGGCCGGACGCCGCCGGCACCGCCCAGGCCAGACACGCCCGTACTGGACCACGCTGCCACCAACCGGGTCGAAACACACCGCCACGGCCAGGCCAACCCCAACTCCTCCGACGTGGGTTTGGACGCTTCCAACAACGCCCAGGTCTGAAAACGCCACCAATGCCCGTGCCGGACCACACCGTCCAGGTCGGAAACCGCCACTGTCCGGGTCGGAAGACGCCGTCACAACCAGGCCAAACCCAGACCCCGGGGGTGGCCGCGCGGCCGCCCCATGGACCGGGGGTAGCCGCGCGGCCACCCCCCAGTGGCGGGGGGTGGCTGCGCAGAGCCTGGGGTGGCTATCGGGCCAGCCCTAGATGGATCTAGGATTGGCCCGAAGGCCACCCCCAGACCCCTGGGATGGCAGCACGACCGCCCCATGGACCAGGGGTAGCCGCGCGGCCACCCCCGGCCAACTTTGGGTCCAAGAAGAGCCGATCCTTCCCGTCCAGGGACTACCCACCTCGTTCGGCTCCGTTGCGTCGTCGTCTTCTCCTTCGAGTTCCGACGCCGTGGAGTTGCCGATCTCGAGGTCTGGCGTGGCCGCGTGGGGCAGTGGCTGGGAGTAGGATTTTTGGTTTTTGGTTTTTGTTTTTTTTTTTGTTTTTTTTTTTTCTTTCTAAAGATCGAAAGAGTGAAGGAAGGATGATGATTCGGTGTCGTGCCAACACTGAATTTTTTTGTGTTTTTTTTGTTTCTTACTAATTTGTCAACTTCTTATTGGTGGGCAGAAATGTATTGATTTTTGCCGGTACCGAATTAAAGTTATTCTCTAGGAGTAAATGAGTTAAGTTTATGTCATCAGTCAATTTGATAATTCAAGTATAAGTAATATAAAAAATTCAACTTATTACCAATATTGACAAGACAAAACCTATCAATATCAATATTGATTAGACAAGACCTATCATAATTTATTAAAAATAGAAGACCAAAATGCATTAGAAATTCAAAGAAATACAATACAACGTAGTCAGGTCCGAATTCTCTCACTCTTCTAGTTCTAACTCTTCTCCATCAACTCCTTTTTCTCCTTGCCCTTCTTCAACAACTTGGGCCGGGGCTTCATGGGCTTCAAGTACCGAGCCTGCAATCTCACCATCTCCCTCAAAACCTCGATTAGTTGGCTCTCAATCTCCGGCCCATTGGGCTCCAGCACCCTCAGGGCCCTGGCGACCGCCTCCATGGTACTCACGCACCCGCCGCACGGCTCCTTCCTCAGAATCAACTCCGAGTCGTATATGCTCCCACCACTCACGCTCTCGTCGTAGTCCAAGCAAACCCTAGTCGCGAACCTCGACAGGAACCCCTCGCTCGCGCTCACCATCTCCTTGGCGTGCTTCCAGGTCCCGTCGAAGACGATCAGGACTGGAGGGGTGTGCTGGGGATCTAGGGAGGAGAGGAGGTGGGATAGGGTGACGGCGGGTGAGGAAGGGGTGGGGGGGAAGAGGTAGATGGCAGGAAGGGATTGGTCGAGGAGAGCGGACAGGCCGTGGCGGAGGCGGCGGGTGACGATGGTGGTGGAGTTGAGGAGGCATTTGGTGAGGACTGGGACTGTGGAGAGTTTGTGGTGGGCCTCGTGGGGGTGGTGGACGATCACAATCTGGGTCCTGGTTGGAATGGGCTGGATCGGGAGGCTCTGGCAGAGACAGACTGGGCTGGGCCGCGAGCAGTTCGCGCAGATGGGCCGCCGTGCTGGCTCTGGTTCCGCGGTCGCGGAGAGGTGGTCGGTGGGGTTTTCTGGGTCCATTATCCATGAATGGGGTACGCTGGGGTTAGCCGGTTAGTGTGGTTTTCTTTTAGTACGAGTTACTAGAACCCCTTCAAAACGACGTCGTTTTTTACGGATAGCACATAAAACACACTTGGAATGGTACGCGGCGTCGAAACGTTTCCTGAATGGTGTAAATTGATGTCGTTTGGGGCTTTATTGGATCCAAACGTCACATCAGAAAATGGTGTACTTCAAGTATGAGAGTGAGAGCATTTATCGGTCGGGGAATACAAACAGACGGCATTTTGAGAACCCAAAACGGTGTCGTATCCTGTTTGGGGCTTTCTTTTTCCGTAACAAAAACATCGTGGCGGCCATCGATGAATGATTGAAGAGCTGAGTTTGATCAAATAAACAAGACTTTGATTGCGTCGAAGAGGAGGAGGAAGGCTGCAACGTGCAAGTGTTTGTTTAGGGACCGAAAGTGGGGGCTAGAACAGCGATGACGACCTTAACGCCCGAAATAAGCAGTTTGGACATTTCTGAGTTCCATCACACTCCTTTTTACTGGTAATTACTAGGCTCCAAAGCGTTTGTGAAATTTCTTGAACGTTTTCTGTGATTAGAGTAGTAATCAGAGTTCTTCACTAAACTAAGCTTACACGCTTTTTTATGATTTTTTTTGTTTTAATTTTTTTTTTAATTTTTTTGGGTTTTTTCAAGTGAGGAGAATGTATTCTTTCTTTGCAAGAAATTATGCACCAGTGGAATAGCAGATGCGAGGGGATCTGATCTTTTTGTTGCTTTCATTTCCAACGAGAAGAAACAGGCATGTATGGTGTTTTGAATGTGCTCTTTGTCTCTCCTTTGAATATTATACTTAATTACTTAATGTGACTTGACAGAAAGCCTTAATGGTAGGTTCCTGGGGTTAATATTGGTTAAAATATTAATTAATTAATTAAATTTACTCCTTTCCTATAACCTTAAGAGACAATTGCCGATTTAACATAGTATCAAAGATTAAGCAAATGTTCTGAGCTTGAACCTTCTCTTTGTAACGAGGAGAGTTTGAGCCGACACGTGACGAAGAGTGTAAGAATATTACTTGAATGATTATATTCATGATTTCTTAAGAACTTAACTTTTGGGATAATTAGTGATTTAACAATGTTTTATTGAGTTCAACTCGTTATTCTTCTTGCTAGTTTCTTGGTGTCATCAACTATTCCTTGTCCAAGAAATATTGTGAAGGACATCCATGGTTCGATGTTAGATTTAGGCCAATACTAGTCTGGAGCTACTAGTGAGGAACCGCTTATTAATTGTTATTCTCCTCCACCAGTTGCACACATCACTCTTGGAATACTCGTGAGCTCAATCTGCAGTTTTGGGAATGTTTCATGGATCGCTAATGTCTTCAAACTTGTTGATTGATTTATGGACTTCGTTTTTTTTTTTGATAAGTATTTATGGACTTCGTTGGACAAGCATTGATGGTCGTTTCATATTTTGCAGTCGGATTTTTACTTTTTCTTATTACTGAGCTTCTTTCTTGCAACTAAAATGCTAGTTTGGCAGGATCCAGATTACTCTTTGTAGCCTTCTTTTAGGACAATGAGAGTTTGTTTTATCATTGCCTGTGTAGATTTTACTTAAGTAAAGAATTTTGTTGTGTGTAAGTTTTTCCTGAGAATGGAACCTTTTGTTGATTTTTATTATAGCTTTTTAAGAAAATTTTGTAGACTCCATTGTGGCATCAAAAGGCCAGCAAAAGGGCAGGCGGGGTTATTCTCTGGGACTATCATGTAATTTGCATTCAGGTGAGAGCTAAATCCCCTTTACTGTAATATCGGTTGGTACGGTCTGTATACGAGTAACATTGGAACTTTTATCAACGGTACTACTATTTGATATGTTTCCACAAATAATTTACAGAAAAGAAGAAAAGGTGACACTCCTTGGTTAGTGTGGGATTTAGATTCAAGTCTTCCATTTCCTTCTCCTTTAACGTCCTATGTGTCAGAAACTATCCGGCCATCGTTTGAGCTCTTTTCTGAGTATCAGAGGTGATTTGTAGTTTGCTGCATTACTTATTGTTAATATTTTCTAAAAAAGTTATGGTTCATGCTTTTGCACTTTCTTGACAAGTATGTCAATGCTTCATTGTTAAAAAGATTAGCTGATATTGGTTTTGAATCTCTATATTACCCGTAATTTCTGTACTACATTCCTGGAGCAATGAAACGATATTCTTATGTTGGCCAATGAAGTGTAATATTAAAACCTAGTGTGAAATTATTCGATTTCATTGCAAGAAACTGTTGCTTTTGCTATCAGGTTTTTCCGGATTGTGCATGCTCCAATGTTTCTTCGATGCTTTGCATCTGATAGAAGGCACATGAAAGATTCTGTTGGGAACTGGACTGCTGAACCTCCTGCATATGAACCCATAATTGCTGAAGGTAAATGCTAAGAAGAGCTCTTAGAATAGAGAAAGCAGCGTTTCTTTACACCTTTAAGCTAAACTGAAAGGATAGAGAATTTTTTAAGTAAACTAGATATACATAATTATATGCTTTTATATATACTTGCCTATTCCAAAAATATAAAGGGAGATGTCAAAACTTGAAACCTGATGTGTGTGTGTGTGTGTGTGTGTGTGTGTGTGTGTGTGTGAGAGAGAGAGAGAGAGAGAGAGAGAGAGCATGGAGGATCTCTATCCTTTAATCTATTTGATGATATGGAGAAATGATGTTGTTAATCGTGATAAAAAAGATATAAACTATTTTCCTTGATACCACTTTGTGAATATTATTTCCTCTCTCTCTCTCTCTCTATATATATATAATCTTAGTAATTATTTCTGTATATTGTTGTTGGTGGTATGTCATACTTAATTTATATAGCTTTTGAGGTAAAATTGAATGACGAGGCTTTCTTTTTCTCTTTCCCTGTATCTGGTGGTGCAGATGGAGCTGTGCACAACTTGAATGAGTACAATGAGATCTGTGCTGCAGATGTCATGACAAATGCAGGAAGCGACTTGATCAATGTGGTCTTCACCCAGAAACTTGGTGTGGTGGCAAACGAAGGTCAGCTGGAGGATTTCTTTTCTCAAATCCCTTGATGTATGGGTGAATCTCTTACCACCTATAACTCACATGTAATACTTTTTTCTTTGTCAAAGTATATATAAATCACATGTAATGCTAGTTTCCTTTATTTTAGAAGGAAAGAAAGAATATATGGGATCAATTTGCCAGCATACCCTTGTTAAAAACCAATGCGAAATCAATATCAGAGAATGGGGTATCTCTCCACTTATGCCCATCTCATTCTCCTACTCATTGCCCCTCTACTCTCTTATACCAAATAGGATAAAATTTCAATTCCCTCTCCCTCATGTTTTCCTTCTTCTCCATCCTTTCTAAAATCTCTTCTACCAAACACAGACGATTGATTATGTTTTTGGTGTAACAGTTGATTAATAAAAGGCAAAGCTTTGGTTAAAAAGGGGGATGGCAAGACAGTTTTTTTTTTTTTTTTTTGGTAATTGATAACGGGAAAGGGTTACAAAGAGGGATGGAAAGATAGTATTAGTTATGTTCCCAGTTGGATAAAGATTAGCAGCCAATCTAAACCAAGCTTGGAATCCTTATCATTGGGAAGCATCACTGAAACCTATTCAAATGGCCACAAGACAAGTTCCGTACATTCATCTATGTGGTCTAACGTTAGATTTCATTCTTAGGTCGAGAAGCTTTGGTAGATTCAAATTGCACAAGCCTGTGATTAAGAAAAGATATTGCGATGATCATGCTTTATTAGCGACAACCATTGGTCTCATCAGAAATTTTCTTCATTTCCTCAAATATTTTAGATATTATTACTTAGTTTTAAAACCAATTGTATAGTCTCACTTGCATCATTCTTAATGCATGTTGATGCAAATTTCCATATAGCCAGACCGGCAATGGGGCTCCTTCAAAATAAGGTACAAATAGTCACCAGAACTAGGGGTGGGCATGGGGCGGGGTGGGGCGGGTTTCGGCATTTTTTGGCCCCACCCCGCACCTTTGCGGGTTGGAAATTTCCAACCCACAAACCACACTTTATAAAGAGTAACCGTGCGGTGCGGTTCACTGCGGGGCGGGGCGAGTATTTTGAGTGGCATTTACGTAATTTTGATTTTATTTTGTAAAAAATAAAAACTTCAAAAAAAAATACTAGTTTTTTAAATAAAAATTAAATTCATATTTCCATTCAAGAACATTTTCCATGGATTAGCCTTTTAAACTAAAAGCCCTATTAATTATAAGATAAAATTCTAAGAAACATGATTTTTATTTTCTCCCATCAACAAAGCATAATGAAAAATGACAAGAATAAAAAGCTATAAT
This sequence comes from Alnus rubra, assembly GCA_028654335.1. Classification (NCBI taxonomy): domain Eukaryota; kingdom Viridiplantae; phylum Streptophyta; class Magnoliopsida; order Fagales; family Betulaceae; genus Alnus; species Alnus rubra. The sequence goes on from JAJPGS010001265.1 coordinate 880,534, forward strand.
ATTTCACTATTCCATGTCATCAATTTTCTTGTCTTTTCCAGAAGTAATAAAACGATTATTTCAAATAACAATACAATAAAAATGTGTACACTTTAACATCCCATAAAATTGAACCATAAAAATTGTATTTCTCACACAATGAAATGAGTCCACTAGTTAATAAACAACTAAATATGAAAAAATATAACAGTCCATTGGTTAGTAAAGATGCAAAAATATAAAAGTGAACCAAAACAATTTAAAACAAAAGGAATGAGTGAATGAATAGATGATTAGGTTTTCTTTCTTTCCCTTTTTTTTTTTTTTTTTTTTTCTCCTTCTTTGTGCGGGGCGGGGACCCGCGTTTTTTAAAAGTCTAAACCCGCAACCCGCCCCGCCCCGCATAAATTTCTCAAATTAGGATTCTAACCCGCAAAAAATTTTGAAAATCCGGTCTTCTGCGGGGCAGGGTGGGGCGGGTGTTGCGGGTTTTGCACACCCCTAACCAGAACTGTTGTTCTCAAGGAAGCCTCTGACACTTAAGTCCATAAAAATAATTCTACGAGAGAGAACTTTTTAGTGAAAGTAAAAGAGAGAGGGAGGAGAACGTTTGTCGGGAGAATAAAGAGTATACTTGAATTTGGGGATGTGTGCCCTTTTTAATGGGAGGCTATCTAGTCCCGTAGATGCATGTCATGTGACAGACTTGTGATTGTAATTATTGCCGTATGGTGAGATGATAAATACACCAATGGAAAGTGATTCCTTTAAAACCCTTTTTACGCAACTCCTAAATACATTGGGTGGGACTCAAGACCCAATGTGTCCAAGGGTCGTGTGAGAGTTATAAGGGAATCATTATTCTAAATCAATGCATATATTACATAAGGACCTCTTTTTATGAAATGAATAATTTAAAAATTGTTAAAATTCCAGAGATAAAAAAATAGGATAAAGTTTTCTTTCAAATTTGTCCAACTCAATAATGAAATAAAAATTTATTAAAAAAATATAACTGTTATTTACAATTGTTGTGGGGTGGCTAAAACACAATAATGAAAGAAAGCTTCTATTAAAAATATATAACAACAATTATTTACAATTGCTATGGGGTGGCTAAAACGTTTTCCGTGTATAAATGAACCCTCAAATGATTCTTTTATAACCTAATTTACAATATGACATTTAAAAACTTCATAAATTCTAGGTTGGTTAATAAAATTGACTAGATGTAGGTGACTGATCACACCAAAAAAAAATAAATCTTTGACTAGTGTCCACTCATAACATGTGCTCATCTGGATAAAGGATTGGTCCTAGATTATTATTAACAGTTAATAGTATTGATATATATATATATATATATATATATATATATATATATATATATATATATATATATATATATATATATTTTTTTTTATTTCTTTATTTTGTGTATTTTAATAGTATTGAATTATTTACCACCTTATGGGGGTGAAGTGATCGTACATGTAGGTCACAATGAGCTAACTTATTATCCTTCTCCGAATGCTTATTATGCAAATCTAATATTCTCACCATAAATCTAGTGTTCCTCCCACTTGAGTATTTAAAGACTATTGGATCAACCAATGACATTCTATTATTCTAGTGTTTCTTCCACATTACCATTTATAATCATTAAAGTTAATTCGTGACCTTGTGTGATAAGCATCATTGATTCATTTACCAATGGCTAGGACACAGCGTGAAAAGAGCACTTTCAGCATGAGGAAGTGGGATATCTTTAGGATCTACTCCAGCATTTAGAAAGATATTTTAGAGGCTCATAAAGGTCCATTTACAAGCCAGGGCCATAAAGGCCTATATGAGATCCTAACAACATCATGGCATGCTCAATTATCTATTAACCTAGCCATGTTAGGTTCGGGACAATGTTTTTATTCAAATTAAGTTTCAGTCTATTAAACAGATGTACGTAAAAATGCATGTGAGAATTATAAGTTTTAAAAACACGCGATAGCGTGCCGCTACAACTATGAATTCCAAAATGGTAGCGTGGTCAAAACTTAAATCAATGTATGTTCTATAGTGCGCACATCCAATATACTCTCCACTGACAGAAGACTATGCAAAGAAGTTTATATAAATGGTGTCCTTGAATCCATCTGATAGCTGAAAATATTTGTCAATCTGCATTTGGAACCTTGATTGCAGTAATATGACAAGGAAGTTCTTTTTCTTAGTTTTAATTGCTGTTGGATCAATCTCCTTTCTATGTCTAGAAGCTGATGCCAAAAAAGTAGTTTCAAAAGTGGGGAGGAAAGAAAAAATTGGCAATCAGCATGTAGTGGTGGCACAAAGCAGCAGAAGGCTAGAAAATGAAGATGAAGAGAAAGTAGGAAAGTTTGGACATGGACCAGGTGTTAGTCGTGAAGAGAATGAAGAAACTGGTGATGATGAAGATGGAGAGAATGACAAAGATGGTGAATGCAGCGAAGATGAAGAGTGCGGCAAAGAAGATCATGATGGAGATGATGAAGATGGAAAGTGTGAAGAAGATGAGTGTGACAAAGATGCTGATGATGGAGACAATGAAGACGGAGACAGCGAAGAAGACGGTGACGAAAATGGGGGAGGAGATGAAGACGACGAGGACGAAAATGGGGGAGGAGATGAAGATGACGAGAATGAAAATGGGGGAGGAGATGAAGATCTTAGAGTTGCTAATCTTAAAAGACCTCCATCTTCAAGGGAGGTTCATGGCCCTCCCAAATAAGTTTCTATGAAGAAAGACATCCACTTACAGGAAATGGTACTGTGGTATGTATATGTATCTAGAACTAATAAATTAGCAGTATGGACTGCTCAGACTCACCATGTTACTCCAAATATTCATCGGACTCCCCACTGAGCTTTTATGAAGAAGAAATGTATCAATGCTATGCTTAAGCCAAAAAGAATAATCTTTCATTGAGTCAAACTTTTTATTTAAATTATATCCACTTCACAAAAATATGTCTCTTTCAATCACAAAGGATTATATAGGTTGGAAACTAGTAAGCATTGCAACCAACCAATAATATCTTTCCAATTCCAAACTTCATATACATAAGATTTAAATCCTAAGTTTGGATTCATCTTGGACTATAAAAAATCTAATTGATGTCAGCACTTACTTTCAGATCATTGTTTGTTTGTTGCTGCAGTTGAAGCCATCTTTTCGAACAGTCTAACCGAGCAATATGCCTTAGCACCTCAACACCATACAATGAATTATATGTTTCAAAAATTGAGGACCCAAAGAATGAGCAAGTCAATTCAACTTTCATCTTCACTGTCTGAAATCAAGCAATCTTGTATCTGCTCCCTGAAAAGAACAATTATATCAAAAAAAGGGTTAAAACTTTAAAGAGGTACTGTGAAGCCTGATATATTCCATATAGATAAAATTTAAGGGAACATACTGTAGAAATCATTGTGGTTTGACCTTTTATCAAATTACTCAATATAGTTTAAAACACATCAAATCACTCCTTAAGGTATGCACAATTATCAAATGACTTCCTCTATTATATCTTCTAACGGTGTGTAATAACACAGGCTAAATAAGCTAATGGCCACCTCATGTTCAATAACATTTTGACACGTGTACATGTCATTTTACAATACCAATTCTTTTCACCAAATCAGGAAAAACAAAACAAATAAAATATGAGAGAGAGAGAGAGAGAGAGAGAGAGAGAGGTGCTTGGGAACCACTTTTTTTTTTTTTTTTTTCTGATGTGTTTTCAAAATTGCGTGGCGAACTTATTTGGTGCTGACTCAATGACATGTACACGTGTCAAAATGTTATTGAATATGATGTGATCATTAGCCTATGTGTCATTATTCAATGTTTAAACCTTATAGAGTGATTTGATAAGAGGTCAAACCATTGGGAGCTCTACAGTTTTTTTTTTTTGTTGCAAAATTTAAAGTCATGTTGTACCCATAATTTGGGCGCTGATGCCACTAATTTTATGCTCCTTGAATTGGTACAGGGCCCCTTGTTAAAGTTACCACAACGATGCAATGAGTAGGATACAACCTAAGTAACAAGGAGTTGTAGGGCAGACAAAATTTAGCAAATGTCTTGCATATGATCGCTGCATACAAACTGCAGACAAGTAATGCCCATTCTATAGCAGACCAATAACTAGATTGCCTCCATTAAAAACTTTCCATCTTTATAAATCATTGAGCTTGTTTGGTAAGGGAGTGTGAGTTGGGAGTAGTAGTAAGAAGTGATAGATGTGATATAAAGTAAAAAGAATTTGGGGTAATTACTTTTTCCCCCATGAACTACCGGCCTGTGTCATTTTGCCCCCACGAACTACCACTTCGACCAAAAGAGAGCATCAAACTATCATTTTTACACACTTTGCCCCCTTCTGCCAGTCTAATTCATGCAAAGACTTAAATGCCCTAACTCAATTTCAAAAATAACCTAAATACCCTCATCTTAAAAAAAAATAAAAAATGAAGAAAAAGGGGTGGCCGCACGGCCTCCCCAGAACCTGGGGTGGCCGCGCGGCCACCCTAGAGGCCATGGGTGGGCCGCAAGCCACCCCCAAAGGTGGCTCCGACCACCCCTTAGGCCGGGGTGGGCTGTGAGCCACCCCAAAGGTGGCCGAAGCCACCTCTGGGGGTGGCTCACAGGCCACCCGGCCACCTCAGGGGTGGCTGCCGCCACCCCTTTTCCTTCAGGTTTTTTTTTTTTTTTAAAAAAATATTAATTTTAATATTTTTTTATTAATTACTGTAGAGAGCATTTTGGTCTTTAAATCAAAATTAACGGAAAAAAATGGCATATTCCATCCAAGTTAACGGGATTCCTGACGGAAGGGGGCAAAGTGTGTAAAAATGGTAGTTTGATGCTCTCTTTTGGTCGAAGTGGTAGTTCGTGGGGGCAAAATGACACAGGCCGGTAGTTCATGGGGGAAAAAGGTAATTACCCCAAAGAATTTGTATGGAAAAGTGAAAAAAAATTTGTATTGTAGTGAATTTTTTTATTTAAATAATAATAAAGAATTATTGATGTGATATAAAGTTAGAATGTTTTGAAGTCAATTGTTTTTGGGAAAAATGAAGAGGGGGGAGGGAGAATTTTCTTTCTTTTACCAAACAAGCCCATTATGTGATGATTATAAATGATCCAATTTTAGAAATTTCTTTCCTCATCTTCTCAAGTGTTGCAGTTAAAAACATCAAGATATAATAAGCTCCAATATTTCTTCTTGATATTTTTTAATTGTTTTAACGTAGAGTATTAAATCTGCTCCAATTCATCTAACTATCCTACATTATTCTTTCATTTTTCACTTAGCATATCTATATCTATTTGTCTATCTATCCTCTATGGTGCCTAATGCATGGTTTCAATGTGCTTATAAAGGTACCAAGGACTTAGACACAAGTTATCCCCAAAAATCTAAAATAGTTAATGCTGATGGTAAATGAAAATTCTCACCTAAGCAAACTGAGATTTCCATAGCTGCTATGCTTTGCTCTGGCAATCAATGGCTGGGGTAAAAGCGTATAGAAGTGCTCCATTGATGGGGGATTCTTTGGAAGTATCTGAAAGCGACAACTTGAACAGCAGGCAGCACCAAAACTATCAGAACTTGTTTGGCAACTCCCCAGATTGCTCAATCTTAGTAAGTCAGGTTTGTTGAGTGGGCTATTGCAGATAGGACAGAATGACTCTGAGGATATCGCCTCGTTAGGCTTGAGATTAAATCTCTTTTGACGCCTTCGGCTTGCCGAAAGGAGGTTAGAGTCATTGTTCTCAGGAATCCTGTTGAAATGAAATGGAGTAAGCTTTCCAGCTGTTCTCACAATCGTGCACTCTCGAGAAGGATTTTCTTCCTGAAAAAAAACAAGTTTTATGAAGACTTGCTAATTAAAAAGAGAAAAAATAAAAATAAAAATAAAAAAGTAAAAAATGAAAAATGAAAAATAAAAAATAAAATAAAATAAAGGAGCTAGGATGGCTGGCCATATTTATATTTCTAATGGGCTCAAAAAGTGTTTGTTTTCAAAGGTGTAAAAGTTATATACAAGCAAATAGCACTTAACTTAAGCAAGTTATCCATATAACCTCTAAAGCAAAGCTTTGAATACCTACTTTTACAATGACATCCTCTGTTATGTTTAAACAAATAATCTTTTTATTGGTCCTAAGGCAACACCGAATGTTACAGTGGGGCAGCCTCTTTATACCCATAGACCCCTCGCCACCGTGCCGAAGGACACAAGAATAATGCACTTCAACTGGTAACAAGAAGTTAATCTTCCTGTGAGTTTCCGTTAAAGACACACTAACAGATAATTCAGCCTAACAATAAAAGGAATAAGAGATAACCAAGCCCTAGTATCTACCTGCAATAGTGTCACAAACGATGATACCAAGCCATTGATGCCAGCGCAAGAACCTTTAAGCAACTCCACAGTCTTTAGACTGCCCTGTCAAGATGAGATAAAAATCATCAATTAGTAATTTACTAGATTTATCCAAACTCCTATTTGATATGTATGTGTGTATTTGCTTGTATTATTCTATTAAATGAAATATATAAGAGCAATAGAACTGAAATACATAGATATGTAGAGCTAATATGAATAGATGATTTCAATTATAATCATATACAGAACGAACTGAAAAGGCAAAAGATTACAAAGAAAAATAGAAAAAGGCATGAATTACAAACCCATCAAGTTGGCAAACCATGTTGAGCTCTTGTGCAAGACAGTCGCGAAGCGGAAGCACTGTTGGGACCTCCCACCTTGAATCAACATATTGCATATCCGCAGGCAAGGAATATCCTTGGCCCTGTTAGAAGAAAATGTAATTATAAATTTTATAGCAGCACAAGATGCCTTCTGACAATGACCTGTATCTTCTAAATGAGCTGAAAATTTAACTAGTGCTTATTAAAGATTCAGTTCTTTTTTCTTTTTCTTTTTCTTTTCCATTTGATATTTGATATTTGGTGAAAAAGCAAAGCAATTTTTTTTTTTTTAAAAAAAATGAAATTAAAATATGATGATGCGGTCTTCCTGAAAAAAGTCAGACAAAAAGAAAAGCCAATTGAAGAGTTTTAAAACAATGCATTACATCACTTCCATGGAAAGAAGGCATTATATTTACGTCACTTCTATATAAAAATTAATTTCAAAGGTGGTGCTTGCAATGAATCCTCACAAATGTGCCCTCTTAGATGTGTCAATGAATGGAGTTTCTTTCCTAAATGTTAAGTTGAAAATACTGAAAAACATAATTGGCAGGTTATCAATCACCACTGCACTGTAGACAAGATGAAAGTGGAAATATTTGCAATGAGAAATTAGAATCCATGTCTGACAGAAAAATGAAAAAATTGCATTTTTATACAAAAATGAAAAATGCATCTTACAAAGCGACACTAAACTGCAGTAGTCATATATCAACTGTGAGAGAAGAATGTGTGTTATTCAAGTACCAGTAAATTATCCAGGTCTTTAATTGGTCTCATATGGCATTACAACTTATAATTAGTTCACAGGCTATTTTATCAGTGGAAAATTTAGAAAGGGAAGCCCTAAAGAGATCCTACAGGATGTCGCTTCCTGGAATGACCTATATCACTCCCTTCATTTGAATGCTTTAAGGTGCAATATATATTCAAAATTATACAATCTCATAAATGCTCAGAAGAATTCTTTAATTACAGCTATGTGGTTAATAATCCCTGAAGTGATAATTTCTCTGCAGTTTATAGAACATTGCTGGATTACCCATCCACGTGATACACCCTTCCTGCTTCAAGTAGAAAAGACTAACTGAGGGACACCAGTGATGAGTGGTTGACAGGGAATAGAGATGATTTAAAATATCATGGTTTACTTAGAATCAGAGACAACCGGCGTCAAAATCATAATTACTCTATTGTTTGAGTACCAATATAGTAACATATGGAAGTGTTCCCATTCACCAAAATAAGAAATATCCTTTTTTTGCAAGAGAAATGACAAATAAGCAGAAGCGTATATTAAACAAACCTTCACAGTGGCTGAAATAACATGGCAAGCAATCCTTGATGTGCATGATCCTAGTACAAGCCTGTTGTATCCATTCTCAGAGGCAATCTGCACCATAGGAAAAAAAATATTGGATGAGTCAACTCTCCTTCCCTTTCTAACATGCTTGTAGTTGAGATATCTAGAAGTGAACCTTTTGCAAGGACAGCATCCGTAGATGCAGCAAAAGATCCTCTTTTCCAGTGGCATCACTAACAACATCCAGTAGACTATTCAATCTGTCCCTCCCATCACTGGAATTAGAAGAGCAGATATTTTCAATTGGAACCACATGAAACTCTTTTCTTGGCGGGGCTAGATTGGACACAATTAATCGGATTTCTTGAATTGCTTTGTCAATTTCATGAGAAGGAACTGGAAAAATGGAGCTTTCATCAATAAATGCAACTCCAACACCAAACACTGGTAAGGATCTATCTCTACTTGCATCAAAATTCTTCTGGGACTTATTTTGCATCTCATGCACAAACTGTAGAGCCACCCTGAAACCCAAAATAAAAATCTGCACGCTTAGAAGATGAATCTACATGCTGTAAGATCATCACAAGTTTTATGACACAGAAACTTCCAATATGAAACCTTTTCGAAGATTTTTTTTTTCCATCACAGATAATTGAATGGCAACAAACAAAAGAGAGCCTAGTCTAGCTATAAACCCAAAGAAACTGATCCACAACTTGATTAAATCAGTTGAAAGTTCATACTATTTGACAGCATCTTGTAAAGTCAAATTATAAATTGTACAGGCTTCTTGTAATTCCTGTTTATCTAGATAGTCTAAGTGAATCCAAACGGGTACGAATTCTCATTGCAAGTCCCTCTATGAGAAGAATTGTCCATAATTACTTAGGGCTTAGGACCAAAGGCCGATTAACGCCCGCGTTCGTACACTCTTGACCAGTAACAAATACATATATAGCTTCCCATAGTTTTCTTTTCAAAACCAAAACCAAACGCTAAAATTCCAAAAAACAAAAAGCAAAAGCAAAGAAAAATTAAACTCAAAATAAGTATATGCATTTTGTCATAACATTTTCTTTCCAAACAAATCACCGGCCATTACTGCTTTTATTCAAAGATACGTTTGTTTTAGTTTACAATTTTGGAGAGAGAGAGAGGGGGGGACCTGGAGGAAGTGCCGCCAGAGAAGGCGACGAGGACGTTATCGGTGGGAGAAATCATGGCGTGGGAGGTGACGGCGAGCCTGAACTTTCCGTAGAGGTTACTCCGGAAGCATTCGGCGCAGAAGCGCCCATCTTCGCCGCCGGTGGCAGAAATGGGCTCGTTGAACTTGCACTTGACGCACACATTCTGGTTCTGATTATTGTCATCAGCAATTGGATTGGTTGAGCTATCTACTGCTTTTTCTTGTGCTTGTTCTTCGTTTCTGTAGCAATTGGACTCGCAGGTTGATGCGTTGCACGCCATAGCTATTTGCTTCTCGTTTCTCAATGTGAAATACTGAAATTGGCACTGGTAGGGTTTTAGGCTTTCGGCTCCTCGCACCGGATTCGCGAGTGTGAGCCTCTTCAAAAGTCTTGCACAAGCACCTTTCAAAAGCGTTTCTTTGACACCACCGCCAAGGTTGTGTGAAAATTAAAGGGTAAATTGTGGTATGCCATAATTATTTTTTACTTCATTTGATTTAAAAAATTCATGAAAAATTCTCGTGGTATGCTATAATTACAAATCGATTCCTGACGTTAAATTCTGTTAAATTTTTTAACAGATTCCGTCAAATGTCACGTCAGCGACACGTGTCGCCAATAAGATGACGACACGTGTCCATCTTAATAAAAAAATATAAATTTATTAAAAAAATTCAAAAAAAAAAAAACCTGAATGGGTGGCTTGGCCACCCCCAGCCACAGGGGGTGGCCTTCGGGCCACCCCTGGAACATCCAGGGGTGGCCAGGGGTGGCCCCTGTAGCTTGGGGGTGGTCGCGCCACCCCTTTCAACCTTTTTTTGTGTTTTTTTTTTGAATTTTTTTTTTTAAAAAATAAGTATTTTTATTTATTTTTTAATAAATTTTTATTTTTTTATTAAGATGGACACGTGTCGCCATCTTATTGGCGACACGTGTCGCTGACGTGGCATTTGACGGAATCTGTTAAAAAATTTAACAGAATTTAACACCAAGGATCGATTTGTAATTATTACATATCACGAGGACCTCCCATGAACTTTTTAAACCATAGGGAGTAAAAAATAATTATAGCATACCACAGGGACCAACGGTGCAATTTTAGCTTCGTAGCTTCAGGCAAATACGTCACTATTGCGCCTCAAGAACGCCACCAGCTCTTCCTTCACATGTTAGGGGAGTTGTGAACCTATTCGAACCCTCTTCTTGGGATCACCCACTTCAAATTCCTCCAATTCTTCCACAGGCTCCCCCAACGGTGATTGCTATTTCTCTTCCTCCTTAGTCTTCTTACCCAGGCTGCACTTCTTTGGGGTGCTTTTCAAAGATAAGTTGTAGCAACGTCTAGCCTCTCTCTGACCCCCCTTCACCACTCCGACTCCCTCTTCGGTCGGGAACTTCATACTGAGATGATGTGTCGAGGTAACAGCTTTCAAGTCATTGAGAGTTGTCCTTTCAATAATGGCGTTGTAAGCTGAAGCTTTTTCTACTATCAGAAATTTTACCATGATGACCTTTTGCCTCGGGTAAGTTCCTGCAGTGACATGGAGTTCAATTGATCCGAGAGGCACCATTTCCTCTCCGACGAAACACAGTAAGTGGCACGTGACCGGGATTACCTTCTCCGGCGGAACGCCCATATAGTCAAAGGCTGATTTAAACAGGATATCTGCAAAGCTTCCTGTGTCAACAAGGATTTGCCGAGTTTGATGGTTAGCTATTGTCAAAGAGACCACCAGAGCGTCGGTGTGTGGAAGAGAAACTCCCGTATAGTCTTCGTCTGAAAACCCGATAATCACAGGATCATATTTTCGGGCCTTAGGGGGCTTTTGGACTGAATAGACTTCAAAATCATCTAGCTGCCTGGCATAAGCCTTCCGAGCCGAATTGGACTCTCCTCCACCTCCAAATCCTCCCGAGATGGTGTGAATGATAGGAAGGTTGCCTTGCTGCTCCTGTCGGGACCTACTCTTGCTTCGTCCCCTTCTTTCTTCCTCTCGGAGCTGAGGCTGGTTCTCTGCTCTTACCTTTTCTTTCTTCCTGCCTCGGTTGATAGTTTCTTCTTTCGTTTCGATCTTCTTCTCTTCTAGGCCCCGAATATTGGTCCCGTTCCTGTCGCTGCTGATTTCTCTCATCAACAAGAAATCAGACTAACTTCCTATTTTCGATGAACTTCTCAATCAATTACCTCAGGGATACACACTGCTCGGTTAGATGGTATATAAATCATGGAAGGCGCAGTATTTGTGAGCCAAGCGTGGAGGCGGATTTCTTGGGATGGGCGTCGGCCTCTGGTAGTGTGGATCTTTTTTGAGTTCCATAAGCACCTCGGTGAGAGAGGCATTCAATGAAGTCCACTTGTAATCTCTGAAATTCCTCTTTATCTTCTTGTACTCCCCAGGACCGTCATCTTGCATGGCCTCGGGCTTCTTCTTTTTCTTGGGTTTCTCAGTGGAAGGCTGCTGTTGCTGTTGAGAATCACCGAGAAGGGCTTGGAGCGTTTCCTTCTGATTGATATACCTGTCCAACTTTACCATAAAGGTATAAAGATCCTTCGGTGGTTTCAACGCCAAATCAGCCATCAGCGGTCCGTCTTTTTTCAGTCCTTGGAAAATCGCACCATAAATGAAATCGTCTGGCGCGCTTTCTGTCTCCAACTTTTCCTGGTTGAACCTTCATAAATAATCTTTCAAAGATTCGTTTGGCCCCTGTCGCACGGAGAGTAGATACCCTCAGGGTTTCCTCCTGGTTCTCTCGGACACAAACTGGGCCAGGAACTTCCTACCAAGAGTATCGAAATTATCAATCGATTTTGGGAGAAGGTTCCTGAGCCAGTCTCAGGCCTTTCCTGACAAGGTGAGGGGAAAAGCTCGGCACGCCACCGCGTCGGGTGTCTTGTGTAGAGACATGTGAGCTCGGAAGTTATCCAAGTGCTCGACTGGGTCTTCACTACCTGAAAAAACAGAAATATCGGGTGCCTTGAACCTTCCAGGCAAGTCGAAGTTAGACACTTCATCAGTGAATATGGAATCATTGCTTTGGAAGAGGTTGTCCACAAGAGACTCTTTCCCATCGCGTTTCTAATCCATAGTTCTCGATAGTGCATCATACTTTTTGCCCAAGTCTAGGACCATCTGTTGCAACCTTTTCTCTGCCTCCGTTTGTTGGGGTGGAGCCGGGTTTGCAGGCATAGCTCGTGGCTCGGCTCTTTCCCCTGACCCTTTTGGGTGTTCAACTCGTGCCTCTGCATCGGGATTATTTTCCTCTCACTCCAAATGCGATATTGGTTGTGGCGTCCGAGCAGCGTGCAGCAAGGCATTCTGAGCCAATAGGTCCTCTACATTCTTCTGTGCCTGAGCCAATTGTTGGCTTAACTTGGCTATCCTATCCTCCGGACCGGCAGACTCTGCTATTTCATGGGCATCGTCTCGACCCGGATTAGGACGTCGTGCTTCTTCATGGACGTTGTCTTGAACCGGGTTAGATTGTCGCGTAGTCACCATCGCGGATTTGTTTTTGAGGAACAATGTCGAGTTCCCACAGACGGCGCCAAACTGTTGGTATAGTTTCCGGTATGATGACGTGTCGCCTTATGATTCGTCGTCTATTCCTCCTTGTGATGAATTGATTCACCTTGTAACCTGCAAAAATAATAAACGACTTGTCGGGGGTGCCGACTACGCCCACTCCGATGCCTAAGTCAGTTAAAATTCTCTGAAGAGTATTTGCAATCTCAAAGCTCAAAGAGATGCGTCTCAAAAATACCTGGCATAGTGGTCTTATTTATAGGCTTGTAGTTACAAACTTACTGGAACTCTTGAAGCCCAATTGGACTAGGAGTTTGAGTCCCAGTTTGCTCGAGTCTTAGCCTTATCTTCAGGAAATTTGAATAAGGCAATAGAGTCTAGGTTGGATAGCACTTTGCCTCTTCAATCCTAGTTCCATATCATTAGCAGTCTTATCCCATTAATTATGAGATAAAGATTAGCCTCTAGGCTTCCGGGATATGGGCCTTATCACATTGTGTAGCGTTCTAGCTTCGGGGATTTACTCATGCTAGTGTTCTATAACTACTTAATCACTTATTAGTCAAGTTCAAGAAGATACCTCCGAGACGATTGTAGTGTGCTTTGACCAATGGCCTTCAAGGTGTAAATATCCGAGACATGTTCGCTCCGATCAGACTAGGAGATCTCGTAATATCTCGCATTGTTGCTAAGTTTGGTAGGTCCGAGGTGTTATCATACCGAGACAATCTTCTTGTACAGATTCATGATGAATGTCCGAGATGTAACACCGAGGTGACTCAAGGTTAGGATCCACGTGTCCTCGAAGTTGATTTTATCCCTAACAGCGGGTTTTTGCTCACCCCTAATCGTAGTGTCCTCAAGGTTTGAAGGTTACAAAAAAATTTACATTTTAATTGAATGTAAATTACACTATGCCAAAAAAAGAAAATTGTTACGAAAATGTAATTTATACGTAATTGCATATTATCCATCCATTATCCAATATTGTGAATTACAATGATATCCCTGTATTCATAACGTTGAATTTAACTCTTATCTAAAAAAAAAAAAAACAAAAAATAAAAACAAAAACAAAATTCAATTGCCATTATCACCATCTAGGAGAAGGAGGCTTTCTACGTAAGACGCTGTCCAATACTTGATGAAAGTATGCTTATCATTTTGATCAACAATCCTGCAGCATGTGTTCTCTTTTATGTTATACCAAAAGAGTTTATTGGACTCGTCCTCAATCAAAACCTTTTCACCATCCTTTGAAAGCGCTAGTGATCGGCTGTAGCGAAAAGTCATAGGTATAGTATAAAGCCGACTCCAACTGCTCGCCACTCCGTGCCCGTTCATCATCCAAACTTCAACGCCCATGTCCGCCGTGTTTCCAGAAACACAGAGTGATCCTCCCAAAACCTCGAAAGCCACATTCAAATACGATTCGAAGGGAAACGTTTGCACTCCAAATTTCTCAGTGGTGAGATCGAATGTGAGAAGGGTCCTTACTCCAGGTGCACTCATAACCAACCAATGAAAAACACCGTTGGAGAAAGCCGGCGGCCCCGAACAAATAAATGACTCCTCCTTGTAAGGCCATTGATCTTCTACTCTTCTCCAAGAATGTGATTTCAAACTATATACCATGATTTCAATGGGATCCATGATTTCTATGGCCCATTGAGGCTCAAGCCCCCAATTATCAGGCTTCACAGATTCTACGAATACAATCTTTAAAACCTTGTAGTCGTTGTTGACTGGGTCAAACCCGAATGCTAAATTGAGTCGCACTGGGTCATACCCGAATGCTGATATGATTTGGCTGTGCTTATCATGGTCTAGATCAGGCTCGTTGGGCAATTTCTTGTATTTTTTGATTGATGGGTTCCAAATCACAACTTCATCATCATACTTGCGGATGCAAACCAAGCTGTTGCAACAGCCTATCACAGAGGCAGAGGGGTGGTTGACGTTTTCTTGACGCCAGATAAATGGTGGGAAGATCTTCACGCGCTCCCCGAACGACCGATCCTCGTCGGAAAAGTTTACTGAGTAGTAATCCTTTGGCCAATGACGTCTACATGTCTCCACGATGAGACTACGTTCTCTGCTAGCAGTGTTGAGATGCATGTTGATGAAATATGGGTCGTTGATTAGAGCGCAGCATGGCTTCGAAACACACTGAAAACGTACCAGAGACTTGATGGATAGTGGAGAAAATATTTCGGCGATGAGGTCTTGGGGGAGTAGTACTGTTGACATATTTCCGTCCATTACGATCAATTGCAAAACAAAGCGACGACGCTTCCTCTCTGAATATCTCTCTCTCAAAAACACGGCAAGAAGCTAGAAATTTCTCTTATTTGCTGACTGAATGAATGAATACAATTATACGTACAAAGGCCATTAATTATATATAAGAGATGAAGGTCGGTCTAACATTACGTACTAATCACAGTCTGAAAAGGAAACCAAGAAACCAATCATAATAATAATAATAATAATAAAAAGTTTCAGAGAACCACTGGAAGTGGGAGAGCAAAACCCATCAGTAGTAGTGTATTCCTACTTGTATGCGTTAGCTAGGGGAAATGCTGGTCGATTTTGTGGCCACGTGCGTTGACTTTTCCAAATATTTGCTCTATATTTTTTGACCAAGTCAAAAAGCAATATCAACAGACGTTTTCTTGCAAAAAAACTTAATTTTTTTTTAATAATAAAAAAACCCCCAAAAATTTCATTTATACAAATTTTTCTTATACATTAACATTATATAGGTGGTAATTCTTACGCAATTTATCTAGGGCCAAAACCTTAATTTATTTCCCGAAACCATAATTCCGTAAATATATATTGAATTTCACGTGATCCTAATTTGGGTAAAATTTATATCAAACAACCCTTGTCAGGGTTTAGCGCCATTTACTACCAAAAATCAAATAATTTTTTTAACATTAATTTTTTTTCAATTGTTTATTTTTACTTTTTTTTTTTGTAATTTTGTAAGGACTAAAATAATAAAAATATAGATGGAATTAATTTGTATAGAACTGTATGGTTTTACATTTCCTTTGCTCTAATGCCATTTGGGTACGTTGTTGATATACATTAATTTGAAGTAATCAGATGTTGGAAAAAAAATTTTAAAAATGGAAAAAAAAAAAAAAAAATCTATTTTAACACAACTTCTCTTGAATATTTTGAAAAAAAAAAGTTGTTTTAAAGGCTTTTTTTTTTTTTTTGGGGAAAAATACAATTTAGCCCCCCCAACTACCAGCGATTCTCCGGATGGCACCCCAAACTACCAAAGCTTGGATTCCGGCCCCTCAAACTACCAAACGCTTGCTTTTTGGCCCCCTCCGTTAGTTTGTACCGTCATTTTGGATGAAAAACACTACATGTGCACAACACGTGACTCTAAAGGACAAAAAAGTCAAAAATACCCTTAATTTTAACATTAAAATTACTAAATTTCCCTTCTTGAGAAAAAAATCCACCACCAAAGCTCTGAACCAAACCTCCAATATGACCCAACGTTGTCGTGCTCGGACGCTCCGGCCGAGATCCCTCTGGAGTTCGGCTTTCTGGACTCAACGTCGTCGCCACTAGGTCATCTTCGTGGACCATCTCTCTCGCTCTCTTGTCCTGGAAGCCCTCTTCGTCGACCCCAACGTGGCAACTGGCAACCAAGAGGTGCGCCCTGGTGGAGTCCAATCCCGCGCGACGTGCATGGACCCGCGAGATATCCCACGTATGAAGTTGTTCCCTATGATTGTGTTCTGGCATTTCACCAAACCCAGCTCGGAGATTATCGACTCGGCAATTGAGATTTTTTATGTTGTTTGCGGCATGCAAAGATCCACTCCCCTTTGCTCTTTTTCGGGATCTCTTAATGCCATCATCATCACTCAAGTTTTCCTTGTAAGAAACCTGCTGCTTGTGTTGTGTAGATCTTTGTCGGTTTTGGTCTCTGTACCATTCAAAATTCAGACCATCCTCAAGATTACCGTCTTCACCAACAACCACATCTTCTTCAGGTTCAATGCTGCTCTCGGAGTCACAACTCTCACTAGATTCCACTACCTGCTTCCTCCCTCTTACCACTCACCCTTTCAGAGCCAACCTTAGAAGTGCAACCTTTCTTTTTTGTAGTACTGGTACCTTACTGAACAAAATGGTGGACAGACGGTCCAGAAAGTTGGCCGGACATCAGAGTGCCCCGCTTGAGCCGCTGTTGCTGAGGATTTAAGCCCATAACTTTGTTCCTCAAGTCATTTTGAAACGCGGCATTTGTTTTCCAGATGGACTTTTGAGGGGGCCGAGATTGTGCTGCCGGTCTACTCAAAGAAGCTCTGCGTTTCATGTCAAGCAAGGACCGTCCGTCTCGATCAAGAGCACTGATGGATTCCTCTTGGTATGTACTTCAAATACGCGGGGCTCCTCGTCTCACTGTATAGCCAAGTCGCCGCCCACAACAGCTCATCCTGCATTGTTTTTAAATGGACCACCTAAAACATATACCGACCTTTTGCTTTAGTTCATCAGTTGAAACTTGAAAGTAAGTAGATTTTTGTTGTGCATGTATGTGTTTGAAAAACATGTACATAGAGAACAAGAACATCCTTTTCACAGTTATGCAGAAACTTTATTGGCATGTACGTACTATGCCTACCGAATATAGACACGTATAGCACGTACTCCATGTGGGCAATTGTTGCTTGTTTATATTTTTTTTTTTATAAGAACAGGGTCAAAGCAGGTTGCCCCTGGCTTTTTGAACGACATGTGCTCGTGTTGAAGGAGATCGAAGACAGTACCACATATGAGATCCTGGCCTTCACATTCCACTCGGCACCTGAGTAATACACCCAAGTGTTATATGGATCAGTCACACAAATCCCCCGGCATACCTGTCACATAAATGAATCGCGGTGGCGGTGGTGGAGGCAGTTGGTGGGCACATGTGTTCCGCACTTTATTTCTGTATCTGCCTCTTGAGGCATCGATATTGTTTGGTCCAACTTCTCTGAAAGGGTAGCACTAATTGGAAATGAAAATGATATGAACAAAAAAAGGAGCATGAGAAGTTTATGGGGGTTGCAACAATGCATTAGCGATATCATTTTCCGGTGAAGGCCGATGTCAACGATTCTTTATTGATCAGAGAACAGGAAAAGTGGATGTGAGTGTGTATATATATATATGGCTTACATTGGGTGCATGGGGGCAATGTAGAAAGGCAAAGGTCATGGGTATTAATATTAGTAATAGGTCATTTTTTTTTTCAGCTTTTGGGGAAAATGCACAGTTGATTGTTGTTGAGAGGGATGTGTTATAATGAGCCACTTTGAAAGAAGATGCAATGGTTTTGAAAGAGAATTGCATGTGGGTGCAGTAAATGTAGGGGACATGATTTCTTCCAGCTTTGGTGAGGAGTTTTTCTTATGACAGATTTCCGTAACAAGCATGCCATCAAGAGAGAAACAGGAACTTGGAAAGCGTATGCATGCACTTCAGCAATTGGAACTGTGGGAAACCGGTGTGGAAGAAGCTCCCTGACCTAAGCAAGAAACACACAATGGGTTCAGACCTGGTTGGAGACCTGCTTTATCGAACAATAACACCTTAGGAAATTACTGACAAGCGAAACTCATGGAGCTTCAAGTTGGTGCCTTCTACGGTAGCTGAGAAAAACGGAGCTTCCACGTGTATCAGAGAAGTTCGTCAGGGGTCAGAACTTGATGCAAATGGCTATACACAGGTTGGAGAAGGATTTCTACCAGCTTTTGTCCATCAATAGGGAGTATTTGGATCCCGAATCGATTTCCGCCCTGTTGTCTAGATCATCGGCGAACAGGTCTAGTGTTTTCGACTTGTCGGAGGATGGGTTTCAAGTTGTTGGAGAGTTCGGCCAACTCTGAGGTGGAGCGAGTCTCGTGGATCTGTTTGGAGGTTGAAATTGGAGGGCATTTTTGACTTTTTTGTCCTTAAATGTCATGTGCGTGGCACATGTGTATTTTCCATCCATATAGACGGCCCAAACTGACGGATGGGGTCAAAAAGCAAGCGTCTGGTAGTTTGGGGGGCCGGAATCCAAGCTTTAGTAGTTTGGGGTGCCATCCGGAGAATCGCTGATAGTTGATGGGGCTAAATTGTATTTTTCCTTTTTTTTTTCATAAACACTTTTTAGACATAGCTATTCAAACAAGTTTTTTTTTTTGACATGTCCACACAAGAGGGGGAGGGGGATTCGAACTAATGACCTCCGCTTGATGAGACGTGATTCCCAATCAATTGAGCTACCTCTTGTAAACTATCCAAACAAGTTTTCAATGTACATTAATTTGAAAAACAGAAAATACTTTCCGATTTTTATTTAAAAACAAAAAACAAAACATTAAATACTTTTAAACAATTTATCTAAACCGAGTCACTTATGTATTCCTTAAAGATCGCTCAAAATTTGAAAAGCTAGATTTTAACAATCTATTATGTTTATTTTAGAGAGATGATTTTTTGCTTTCTCAACAAAAATGTACTTGAAATTTAAACCAGAATACAAATAAGCATTTCTCTTATCTTTAATATGAAAATCTATTGGCTTTCATATTCATTTGGTGGATATATATATAGTTTTAACTAGTTTAAATTATATTTTTGGATTATATATATAAAGGTTAAAGACAAATTATATATACTCTATCCAGTATCCATGCACTCACATTGCAATAATCAAGCTAGCTATAACCCAAAAAATAGATCTATGCCCAACAAATTATATATGCTCTTAAAATGTCTACGTAAAAAAGTATAATGTGTTACATAAATTTCAGAAAGTAATACTTTACTTGACAGTGGTTTACACTAAATCCATCACAGAAGAAGAAGCCAAGAAGCGGGGAAAGAATAAGAATACAGAAGGTAAAAGAGAGGAGACGGAAGCTTGGGGAGAGAGATTAGTAATGCTTGGAACCATTTTTTTTTTTTTTTGTCATCTTTTTATTCTTAGTTTACGTGGCTTTTAAAATTATTATTGAATCAAAATCTAATAGTGGTCGATCTCAAAGTCAATGTGATTTTAAAAGCCAACTCAATTTTGAGAGGATAAAAAAATGGTTCCTAACACTACTCGGGAGTCCGGAGGTGATAGAAAGAAGAAAAACGGGGAAAGAGAGAGGAGAAGAAAAAAGATAAGAATCAATTCTTTATTTTCTTTGGGGAGGGGGTTTGTTAATTTTGGAGAGAATATTACATAAAAAGCATAAAATTTAGGGGGACATTATAAGTCCCCCCAAAGGCTTACCTAGCTAGTTCAGCTCCTGCATACACTTATTTATTAAATTACTAAAAATAAGTTGACTCTTGAAAAGTAAACAAAACATAAACTAAATATATTAACAATCTAATTAACTAATAAGACTTAAATAAAACAAAATAAAAAGGGATTTGATTCTTGTACAACACCAATACAACAACTGTACAACAACCCCTCACATGAGGGATTGTTGTGTTGTAAATCTAACATTTTTCAAATAAAAATAAAATTCCTCTCTCCCCCTTTACTTCATACTTTATGCTTTTTTTCCCTATCTTACATTCTTCTTCTTCTTTTTATGCTATCCTTTTCTTGCTCTCGATCTGTGGAACAAATGCCTTGAAAAACCCTTATAAAAATTCTGGCTTCTCTACCCATGGCCGCCCAGCCAAATCCCCAACCTTTTGCATTACATTCTCTGATCCATTACTCTTCAAATAGCCGATTCAAACCCCCGTCTGTCTCTCATGAACCCTGATCAGTTACCAGCTCGGCCTATGAATGTGCCTCCCGAGCCAGGAGATGGCCATCATCCACCGTGGAATATCCGGCGCGATGTGCTGGCAAGTCAGGTACTGTATCTGCAGGTTCCCCCTAACGTGCCAGTAACCACGTTTTGGGAAGCAGTGCATCTTTCGTGGAGGAATCTTTGGGGCGGCCAGCAAGCCCCCGATGAACAAGTCGATCGGAATGTTCATCCCCAGGTGACCCCGGTTCGACGCTTCTGGTTCATTGTGGGCTCTGTAAGTTTCCTTTGCGCGTTGCACGCGTTCTCCGCAACTCAGTATTACACATTAACCATTGGAGCGCGTGGGCGTGTGGCGCGTGTGGCCTTCTTTTGCACGGCGGTAATAATCCACACAATTGCACTGGTGTCTCTCTTATTCTTTGGTTTCTGTGATGCCGCGTGCGAGAGATACAGGCACTATTTTCTGATAAAGTCCGTTGGAGATTTTCTAGTCATGTTTGGATCATGTTTACTGCTTCTGAAAATAAGGCACAACAGCCAGATAATAATCCCGGCGATGGCACCTTATGATCATGACCGCTGCATAAGATTTTCTGAAGTTGCAGGTGTAGTAACGAGTGCTCTTATCACACTTGATGCCCTCTCTATAATCAATTTACTCAGGCCCGGCCACCACTACTTCATGTTTGAAGTCACGACGACGTTGACTATGCACTTCGCCTTGGAGTTGCTGATCAATAGGCGCCCTTATAATTATATTGGGGCTTTTGCGGCGTCATTGATCTTCGTGATTATTGTCGTCAAGAATTTCATTTGGCGTAATGTCGTCCATGGGCAGGCCGCCTCCGTGAATCACGATGATCAGCGTCATCTTGCGTTGGTTCGGGACGTTCGTCTAGATGTTCCTTGAGTCGCGCGTCAGGAATTGCATGGAAAGTACCGTACGTACGTGTCTCACTGGAGAGAACTCTAGCTTGGTGTAACTTACAATAACGAATGTATACGAATTTACATACGTATTTTAATTAATTGTATAATATCTTCAAATATATATATATATATATATATATATATATATATATATATATGCATGTGACAGAAGATCTGCAATTAATTGTAGCCTCTTATTTTAACCCCAATAAAACTTTCTATTAGTCGATCTGACGATCTGTACCCCGTGAAAGAAAATGGATCGATAGAGTATAAAGAATGTGCATATATAATATATTATATATACTTGACATTATTGTATAGAAATATAATAAGTATGTTTGTGGATCACTGGATGGGTCTCAGACTCTCACTACTCTGTAGAGTTACATTTACCCCCTCAAAACTTTACCACTTTTTCATTTTTGACCCATTGTTTAAAACTTGACAATGTACCTCAACGTTTTTGAAATTCTCAATGTAACTCATACGTTATCTATTTTTGTATTTCAATACAAACTTTTCCAAATTACTTCATATACACGAGTTAGAATTCTCAAAATGAATTAATTTTTTTTAAAAAAAAAATTGGAGAGGGCCGAACCACCCTCATTCCGATCAGAATGGAGTACGTAGCTCAACCACTCCAATTGGTTTGGAGGCAGGTTTTTAGGAAAGTGGGAGCATTTAGGCCTTTTTAATAGTTTCTGTTAGAGAAGACAAAAATAATTAACGTAGTGGTTACATTGAAAATTTCATAAACATGGCTGTGCTACATTGTTAATTTTTAAACATTAGAGGAAAAAAAAAAAAAAAACTTTTCTTGTGTGAGGGTGGGGGGGGGGGGGGGGAATATTTTTCTAAAAAAAAAAGAAAAGCCTTCTTTTAGTTTCAAAATTAAACGAAGTATTCAAGCTTCTCTTTGGGTCATTCCCTCTTGCCATGCATGATACGACCTTTTTTTTTCTTAATGAATATGATACAATACACATATATTTTCAACTTAGTACTCCATTAAATGAAAAATATATATATATATATATATATTATATATATATATATATATATATATATATATATATAGATTAATCTATAACTGATTGAGTCAATTTATCCAAAATATATAACTAGAGTTGTGAGCAAATTAAATTAAATAAATTTGCATGCAAATTTAATATGAGCGACCAAACCACATTTATTCACCCGAAATCCCGAATTAAATAGGATCGATGAAACAAAAATGAATCGGAAGTCAAATTGGTTGGTTCCGTTGTTTTCTCTCGTATCCTAAAATGTGAAGGTTTGAAGTTTGAACTTGAACTTGAACTTCCTTTTTTTTTTCTTTTTTCTTTTTTCTTTTTTAACACAATAACCTTCTTCGTTACTAGAAAAATAGACTCCAAATTAAAGGGTTACCCCATAACATTGGATACAAGAACAAAGCAACGAAGGCTACTACAAACGCCTATTGGCAAATAACAACAATTCCCGAAGGCCATAGGAGTGACTAGAGAAAAAGATTCTCTACCCAGAAAGCTAGGAAAACCTAGCTTAAAGCAGCTACAAATCGATAGACTGTGAATCAAGATAAAAATATACAAACAACAAACAAATAGAAAACTCAGAAATATAGGCTCCGAAAAAAAAAAAAAAAAAAAACCCTGCCGGTACTGGCACATGTAGAGCACGCGCCTTCTCCGGGAGCTGTCCCAGCCGACCTTCCAGATCCCAGATCAACACCTTCCGAAGTCGGAAAAGCAAGCCGTGACTCACATGCGCAAGAGTAGAAAGAGAAACCCCCAGCGCGTGCAAGTCACGTACCAAACAGGAACGCACCACACAGTTTCATTAGGCATCCATCGTGACCGGAGAGGGCCAAAAACCACTACAGGAGGATTCATGTAGAAGAAAAACTAGCCGAGTTTACAAGATTTAGCTTTGAACAACGTCTCTACCAGAAATCTTCCAACACCCTCCTTTCTCCACAAACCAATACCTAAAATCATCTGCTTGCCCAAGAAAAATAAATAGAACAACAAACCTTCACCGATACAAACACTGGAAGGACCAAAACTCCACAAATCCTAAAGGTTTGGAGAAGGCAACCACCACTAAAAATTAGCTAGAGGGAACAAAAACCTTAGTCCAAAAGGCCAAGGGGACAAAAAAAACAAAAACAACACCAGGAGAGGAAGGCGTGAGGCCTCCCCCACGAACGAAAATATTAGACTTTTTTCTCTCTCTAGAACTCTCAGGACGTTCTCTCTCTGCTTATTGGAAAGTACAGCAGTTGTGGAGAAATAATTGAACTTTTTTCTTTTAACAATAAAGAATTGTACCAGTTTGAAATGCATATTGCATAACAAGAATATGAACATTAATTTTTGTCTACTCTTTTAAGTTTTAGGCGCGATTAGCTAGTGGCAACAACAAAGGCCTTTCTTCTCAAATCTAAAAGTTGCACTCTTTTTTTTTTTTTTTTTTGTTTTAATCTTTTAAAATAAACAAACTAATAGATACATGTGTTCACTTAAATAATAATAATAAAAATAGAGCAGGCAAATATTTATGCATAATAATATTTAAATTACCACTTTTACATTAAAATAATCATGGTATACCTAGATTTGGAAAGTCTTTCACTCACACGCACACATATATTTTCCGTTTTGATCATATCATCTTTTTATTTATTCTTGCATATTTTCCTTATAATTTTACTGTTAAAGCTAGGGTGGAGAAATATGTATTTGCATAACTTTTATGTATTTGCATCCGTGCAGTTATTACGGTTATTATCCGCTATCTGCTATCCGCGTATGAGGTAATGACCGTTTTGAAATACTATCTAAATTTATATTCAATATTAAATAATGTGGTTATTACTATATGCAAGCTTAAATAAATTAAAATTTCATTATCTTATAGAGTAATGGAGATTTGGATTACCCAAAGAAAAGAAAAGAAAAAATGTAAATATAGTGAGATATGACTTTGAGATGATAGTGAAAAAAATATAACATAATTTAAAGGTCTTAACTTACCAAATTCAAAATAACGTCGTTTTAGTGAATTTAACTCTCTCTCTCTCTCTCTCTCTCTCTCTCTCTCTATATATATATATATATATATATATAAGGGGAATGCGTACGTGGTCATTAACCGCATCTGCATACCCTAAAACCGTTATCTGTATACCCAGATAATGGATAACGATTGAATGCATGTAGATAACGGATGCGAATGGTTATTATTCGCTCACATTTTCACCCCTATATAGTGCGACTGTAACTTCTATTAGATCCTCTAATCCGTTAGAAATCTTTCAGCCAGCTCTGTTTATGTACCATGCATAAATAACCATCATTCTATATATGTAAACATTTATTCTCTCTCTCCTCAGACGTGACTTGTGAGTTTGGAATGGAATAAAGTCGTGATCAAGTTATCATAATTGTAGACAAGCTTAATTAAGATGTCGTATTTCTTTTTCTTTTTCTTTTTCATATCAAGCTGAAGTTAGCTAGTAACGTAATTGCTCCTAAGCATTTTGATATATATTTTTTTTTCCCTTAATCTTCATTCTTTGCCTACTCTTCAAATTTTTTTTGGATAGCCTTAAAAATTTACTTGGAACCAGGTATCAGTACGTAGAAATGGGATTTAGTTGACGCCTACATACGTATGCACGTACGTATTTCTTTGCCTACATTCCTATTTTTCCTAAATTATAGAAGATTAAAGCTATTTAGTAGTCTTTTTTACGACAATCAGGATGATATGATAATGAAAATCAATAACTTGATTAACAAAAATTTGTAAAAAAAAAATTAGAGCTGGTACTACTGCAATTTTTTTGGACCAAATTAAAGTACGCCTTTATAACGACTACTATAAACAATTTCTTTTGAGGAAATGTATATTGAAGATTGATCAAGAAATTGTTTTGGGTACATGCAGAGTTGTAGAGCTTTCAATCAGGCCTAGCTAGAGAAAGAAAGCAAGAGCATTTTAATTAAGAACTGTCCTGTGTGGAAAATTGTGATGAAATATAAAATAGGAGAAAAATAGCAGAAGTAATAGAGAAAATGGAGACAATAATTTTGGGTGATACAGCTTTAGAAGCCTAACTACTTTCACCGCGGCTAGAAATCCTGGCAATTAAGCTATATTTTGCTCTTATTCAACGTGATAATTAACTTCCAATGAATTTTTTTTTTTTTGTCAATTAAAGCATGCTGGTTTTTTTTGTTCTTTCTTTATTTCACTTAATCTTCATATATTCTTTGCCTGCTCTTCACTTTTTGGATATTCTTTCCTTTACGTGCAAGGAGAGATTTGGAATAAATGCTGTTTGAAGACCAATATTAAAACACCACCACTCTTCCATGCACCAGCTGCATAACCAAATCCAAAACCGTGTGTTTGGCTGGATGATCGACAGAAATCGATCAATGAATTTCCAGTCGCAGATTCGGTTCAAAAATCCCGCTCTAACACTGGAGAAATGGGTGTCATCGTGCGCTTTGGAATGGGTGGAATGGGCAAGATCTGCAGCACCACCGCGTGCGCGGTTGTTGTGGGCTTTCTCGATCAGTGTTGATGCCCTCTCTATAATCAATTTTCTGAGGCTTGCCCACCACTACCTAATGGGGGTTTGTTCGTCTTCTTGTCAAGAGTTTCTGATGATAGAATATTAGGTAGATGATTAAATTTATTATTAGTTTAAATTTTTGGAATAAATAATGATTTAACATGATACGATCGTATCAAAGCAAATGTCTGCTTTATGAACCTATGATTTACTTTTCATTTCAATCAAATATTTCACGTATCGATGTTTAAATGATTCCCGTAAGGAATTACTAATTAATTGTAGAGTCCTAAAGGTTTGAAGGTTACAAAAAAAAGTGTACATTTTAATTGAATGTAAATTGCATTATGCCAAAAAAAAAGAAAATTGTTACGAAAATATTGTAATTTAAATGCAATATATATTATCCCTCCATTAATATCCAATATTGTGGATTAATTACAATGATATCCCTATATGCATCAAAGGAAATATATAATATATAATCGAAAGATCATTAATCCATCGTTGAATTCAATTATCACTATCACCATCTATGAGAAGGAGGCTTTCTACGTAATCCGCTGTCCAAACATATTTATTGAAAATATGCTTAACATTCTGATCAACAATCCCGCAGAATTTCTTCTCTTTTATGTTATACCAAAAGAGTTTATTAGAGTCGTCGTCCTCCATTAAAACCTTTTCACCGTCCTTTGAAAACATTAGTGATCGGCGGTAGATGAAAGTTACAGGCACCGTATAAAGCCGACTCCAACTGCTCGCCAATCCGTACCCCTTCATCATCCAAACTTCAACGCCCTTGCCAACAGTATTTCCAGAAACACAGAGCGATCCTCCCAAAACCTCTAATTCCACATGCAAATATGATTCGAAGGGAAATGTTTGCACTCCGAATTTCTCGGTGGTGAGATCGAATGTGAGAAGGGTACTTATTCCAGGTGCACTATTAACCAACCAATGAAAAGTACCGTTGGAGAAAACCGGCGGCCCTGAATAAATAAATGACTCCTCCTTGTAAGGCCATTGATATTCTACTCTTCTCCAAGAATGTGATTTCAGACTGTATACCATAATTTTTTTAGGCTGCATAATTGCATTGGCCCATGAAGGCTCAAGCCCCCAGTTATCAAGTTTCACATTCTTCACAAATGCAGTCTTTAAAACCTTGTAATCGTTGTTGACTGGGTCATACCCAAATGCAAAATTGAATAGGCTGTGCTTATCGTTGTCTAGATCAGGCTCACTGGGCAATTGCTTGTGTTTTTTGATTGACGGGTTCCAAATCGCAACTTGGTTGCTTCCACGATATTGATCATATTTGCGGATGCAAACCAAGCTGTTGCAACAGCCTATCACTGAGATCGAGGTGTGGTAGAGGTTTTTTCGACGCCGGATTAATGGTGGGAAGATCTTCACGGGCTCTCCGAACCGATCCTCGTTAGAAAAGTTTACCGAGTAGTAATTTTTTGGCCGATGTGTAGATGTTTCCATAATGAGACTGCGTTCTCTGCTACTGCTACGCTCGAGATTCATGTTGATGAAATATGGGTTGTTGATTAGAGCGAAGCATGACTTCGAAATGCACTGAAAACGTAGCAGAGACTTGATGGGTAGTGGAGAAAGTATTTCGGCGATGAGGTCTTGGGGAAGTGTTATTGACATCTTTCCGTTGAATGTGATGAATTGCGTGCAAAAGCAACGCCTGCCTTTTACGTAGCAGCCAGCACCCAGATGCAGAGGAGATTGATTCTACACTGCAATCCCTTCCTCTCTGAATCTCTCTCTCTCTCTCTCTCTCTCTCTAACAGAAGAAATTTATTCGATCTTATTTGTTGAATGAATGAATACAAAGAGCATCAATTCAATGCCATTAATTATATAAGAGACGAAGGTCGGTCTAACATTACTAATCCCACCCGGAAAATGAAACCAAAAAACCAATTTGAAAGACAAATACAACCGGGAGTGGGAGTGGGAGTGGGAGTGGGAGAGCAAAACCGATCAGAAGTAGTATTTTGATAGACGAATTCTTCTAATAGAAAAATAAAACAATTAAGCACTAATTAAAAATAAAGGAAAAAATATTTTAAAAAAAAAGTACATCTGAATTAACAACCGATTTTAGAATAGTTCCTTAAATTTTCAGGTGCACTAATGTGACTCATCAAACTATCAAAGTGTGTCAAAATTAAAAAACCATTTTTTTGTCAAAATATTCCTATAATACTCTTATTCTCTTAAAAACTAAAATAAAAAATTAATAAAAAATTATTTTTTAAAAATATTAATATAAAACTAAAAATTTAAAGAAATTAAAAACTTGAAAAAATATTTTTTTTTTTCATTAAGAAGAAGAAGAGGAGGAGGAGAAGAAAAGGGATGGCTGCGTGCTACCCCGGCCACCTCTGAGGTGGCTTGTGGGACACCGAGGTGGGGTGTGGCCTCTGAGCCATTCCAAATGGTGGATCTAGGGTGGTCTTCGAGCCACCCTAGAGGTGGCTAGGGGTAGTGCGCGCCACCGTTGGCCCATGGGGGCGACTGCGGGTCACCCCAACTTCCTCTGGGTTAACCTTTAGACCACCTCAGATTTACTATTGGGAGTGACTCGCAGCCACACTCAGCTAAGCATTTTATTGATGTTAACGTCGCATAATAACGGAATCCGTCAAGTGTTTTGACGAAATTTGACTGGAGTGAGTGATTAGTTTTATAAATGTATATTTTTAATATATTAATTTTGTTTTTAGTAAGAGCGACACATCTCATCATTTTATTGGTGTTGACGTTGACACTAACAGAATCCATCAAATATTTTGATAGAATTTGATTACAATGACTAAATTGTTATTTTTTGTCTACCTTAAAGACCTTTGAATTATTTTTTATTTCACAGTGAACGATTTATAATTTAGGTCAATCACATGGATTAATTTTGCATTTTTCTTTTAAAAAACAATAGTTTCGTTTAGTTTTTTTTTTTAGTTTTTAAGAGAATAGGAGTATTATATGAATATTTTGACAAACGTTACATTTTTGGCATACTTTGATAGTTTGATGGGCCACATTAATATACTTGAAAATTCACTGGCTATTAATTCTAAAATCCACTGTTAGTTCGGGGAGCTTATATATATATATATGAGAGCCCCTTCTATCAGGTCATGGCAGAAAACAAGGTTTTTCTGCCCACCAATAACATATTGATATATCATCTCAGAACAAAAAAACTCAAAGTGTTGTTGAAACACCGGATCTTTTGCCCCATTTCCCTCTCAAAGAAGTTGAGAACAATGAGACCACCCCTGCCCAAATCCGCACCACCACAGCCAGGCCAGACTCCGCCGGCACCGTCCAGGCCAGACCACGCCGCCAACGCCCGTACTGGACCACGCTACCACCGACCGGGTCAGAAGACGCCGCCACAACCAGGCCAACCCCAACTCCTCCGACGTGGGTCTGGAGGCTTCCGGCACCACCCAGGTCTGAAAACGCCACTAACGCCCGTGCCGGACCACACCGCCCAGGTCGGAAGACGCCGTCACAGCCAGGACAAACCCAATGGTGAGTGATGCCCGAACAGAAGGGTTGGCCCGAAGGCCACCCCCAGGTTCGGGCCAACCTCAGACCCCGAGGGTGGCCACACGGCCGCCCCATGGACCAGGGGTAGCCGCGCGACCACCCCCCAGCGGCCAGGGGTGGCCGCGCAGAGCCTGGGGTGGCCATCAAGCCAGCCCTATATCCATCTAAGGGTGGCCGCGCAGGCCAGGTGTGGCCATCGGGCCAGGCCTAGATGGATCTAGGGTTGGCTCGAAGGCCACCCCCAAACCCCAGGGATGGCCGCGCAACCGCCCCATGGACCAGGGGTAGCTGCGCAGCCACCCCCTAGTGGCCGAGGGTGGCCGCACGGCCACCCCCAGGGCCTGGGGTGGCCTTCGGGCATACCCTAGATCCATCTAAGGGTGGCCTTTGGGTATACCCTAGATCCATCTAAGGGTGGCCCGAAAGCCACCCCCAGACCCCGAGGGTGGCCGCGCGGCCCGGTGGCGGCGGCTTTCTGGCCTGGGGCTGCGGATTTGGGGCGGTGATGGTGCTCTTCCAGTTGGGGCCTTGGGGGAGTATTTCTTCAGGCTAGATCATGATTTTCTTAGGCAACAACATTTCATTTTTTGAGTTTTAGCTGACTTGTCGATTTCTTATTGGTTGGCAAAAAACCCTTCCTTTCTGCCACAACCGAACAGAAGTTATTCTCTCTCTCTCTCTCTCTCTCTCTATATATATATATATATATATATATATATATATTCTTTTCTTTTACTTTTAAGTTTTTGTTCTTTCTTTCTTTTACTTAATCTTCATTCTTTGCCTACCCCTCACTTTTTGGATATTCTATTATTCTTTCCTTTACATGCAAGGAGAGATTTGGAATAAATGCTCTCTGAAGACCGATATTAAAACCGTGTGTCTGGATGATCGGTAGATCAATATTAATGCCAATACAAGCCTTCTTCATCGCTCGATGAATTTCCAGTCGCAGATTCGGTTCAAAAAT
This sequence comes from Alnus rubra, assembly GCA_028654335.1. Classification (NCBI taxonomy): domain Eukaryota; kingdom Viridiplantae; phylum Streptophyta; class Magnoliopsida; order Fagales; family Betulaceae; genus Alnus; species Alnus rubra. Next base: position 911,136 of record JAJPGS010001265.1, read on the forward strand.
CCCGCTCTAACACTCGAGAAATGAGCGTCCTCGTGCGCTTTGGAATGGGTGGAATGGGCAAGATGTGCAGCACCACTGCCCCTCCCTTATAGCGGAGCTGCCGGTGCTGCCCCATGGCCGGTGATGACACCTTATGACCGTAAAGAAAAAGTTTCCTCTCTTTTCAGTGTTAATGCCCTCTCTATAATCAATTTACTCAGGCTCGCCCACCACTGCCCAACGAGGCTTTGTTCGTCTTGTCAAGAGTTTTAATAAGGGTGATTTAACATGATATGATGAAAATCTCACGCTCATTTATTCTTTTTTTATGGCGTGCTAGTAATGAAATTCTTCCTACCAAGAGCAATTTATTTAAAAGGAAGCTAGTTTTTGACTCGTTGTGTCCCATGTGTGGTACTGAAACTGAGACTAGTGGCCATGTTTTGTGGTCATGCGATGCTGCTCGAGTGGTGTGGGGAATTTGTGGAGGATCCATCCAAAAGAGCTCTATAGTAGCTTCGGATTTCCTTGCCGTTTTTGGTTACCTCTGTGATAGATTGGATGATGGGGAGTAGGAACTGTTTGCTGTGACTGCCCATAAGATCTGGCTTCGCCGGAACAGTTTGGTTTTTGGAGGCCTGGTTCAGTCCCCTTCCTGTTTGTTGAAAGGCGTAACAGAGGAGTTAAATGAGTTTCGAAAAACTCTCGTTGATACAGTGAACCAATCCAATAATGGCCATTTTTCTCCCACTCAGTGGACAAGACCAGTTGAAGGTAATGTTAAGATAAATTGGGATGCGGCTTTGGACTGTCAGAACAGGCTTATGGGAGTGGGGATTATCGTTAGGGATTCAATGTGCAGGGTGGTGGCGGTTATGTGCTCAACTTTGCCTTATATTAAAGATCCAACCGTGGCTGAAGCCATTGGGGCTAAGAGGGCTGTAGAATTTGGGAGAGAGAGGGGTTTCCCCTCAATTAAATTGGAGGGAGATGCTCTTGAGATTGTTTTGGCTCTGAGGAGTTTGGAGGAGTGTTGTGGCGCTTATGGGAATGTCATTACAGAGACAGTTATTGTTAGAAACTTATCCTTGTTGGAGGGTCAGGCATGTGGGTCGTCAGGGTAATAGGGCTGCTCACCTGTTGGCCACGTTTGTTGTTTCCCACCAAAGTCATCATGTTTGAGTTGGGGTGTGTCCTGATGTTATTAAGGATGTTGTAAGGACTGAACAAGTTTCTTAATGGAAAATTACATTTTCCTTTAAAAAAGAGATATATATTTATCAGAGCAAATCTCTGTTTAATTTATGAATTTGTGATTCACTTTTCATTTCAAAAAAATATTTCACGTTTAGAGTTTCAATTATTACAAGGGGACTTTGAATCCAAATATAAAAATTATTAAAAAGTACTAAAATATTAATTAAATAATTAAATTTACAATTTTCTATCAAATTAAATCATCCTCTATAATTGATCTCTCTAAGTAGGGAAAATGTTACTTGTACTACAATCCCATAACATGCCACAACAACCCCTCACATGAGGGTGAGCCCCACACACTGGGCCTCACCCTCATGTGAGGGGTTGTTGTACCTATGTTGTGGGCTTGTAGTGCAACAATCAAACCCCCTCTAAGTAGTGTGGTTGCATTTGAAGAAATGGAAGCCGTGAATCTATTTTATATATATATATTGATAGTTTGTAATGGAAATTGAACAAAAGATACGAAATTGTATTGATGTAAAGATTAGCTTCCAAGATCGAGAGAAAGGAAATATACAATTTGAGTGTTTGGGCAACCTAATTCGAACTTCCCAACACTTACAGCACGGTCCACTAGACCCAGCGTACATTAATTTATCCCATACAAAGAAGACTTAAAACGCATAATACCAAACATAAAACGCAACTCCAAACAAATCACACTGATAAACCCATCTGACGGCCAACACCAGCGTCCAGCGGTCTCGCCTAACCAATAAAGCCATCAGCCAACTGTCCGGCATTAATGATTCAACTTTCCACAATTCATCTCAGCCATACACTCCTCGCAATCTTGACCGTTCAATACTAAGAACCCTAAAAGGAACTAGTCTTCCTGCGCCGTCGTTTCAGTTACTCTTCCTACGTCTTCCGCCGCAGCTCACCACAGCTCCTCCAGGCTCCATCGCCAGATTCACGGCACGGAGTGTGGGTCATTAGAGACGATGATTCTATGCAGGTTGGGCGAGACAATTTGTGTCAAAACCGAACCCTAACTGGATCGGATCACCTAATTCGCAAGCGAAGAGACTAGAAAAAGACTCTCCGGTGGTCTGAACCACTGATCTGTGACAGCGGCGCTTCTTGCGGACGAAGGGAGTCGGAGGGGGGGACGGAGACGAGAAACTCGGCTGCTCCGATACCTTCTTGGCGTTCGGATTCAGAGAGAGCGTAGCGAGATCGTCGCGCAAGGAGCGCTTCCTTCCCACTTTCACGGCCGGAGTTCGCTCTCCGATATCCCTCGCCGTCTTGGCCTCTTCCATTGGAAAGCAGGCCAGAGAGTTCTAACGGTCTTTCTGAAATCCCTCAACCTTAAACAAGGGAGCGAGAAACCCAACGGTCGAATTTTTCACGCTCCGTTGTGAAGTAACAGAGTGCAGTAGATGTTCGATTTATAGTGCGTTGATTTTTCTAATGGGCCGCGAGTCCATGGGCCTCTGACCCAGTAAAGGCGGGTTATTCGACGTAAGGGTCTTGGAGCGTCGACCCATCTGGATTTATAATACGTGTTTTCAAACGTTGTTTTTTAGTGGGCCGCTTGATTAGTTCGTTTACTCTCTCTCCCTCTCTAGGATTGATGGTTTTTAAAATCTTTTTTAATTTAATAGATCAAAATTATTTTAATTTAATTGATTAAAAGATAATTAAATTATTTGAATTTGATTAAAAACCCAATTAAGTTAACTTCTTCATTAACAAAAAAAACAACACTTTACTCACACCTATATATCTACCTAATTTATTCCTTTAGTTTAGTCAATATAGGATAAACTCAATCCCTTTCTCCCACAAACTTCCACAATCCTACAATCTCTAAGTCTAGTAGATTACAAGGTTATTGGTTTCATGCAATATGGATTTTTTTTTTTTTTTTTTTTTTTTTTTTGAAACAAAGATGCTGATTCGATTCATATAACTGAACAGAAAGAACAAAGCAAAAGCTCTATACAACCAGAGTCCTAGACTCCGAAACAACAATATTTTTAATACAATCCGGGAAACAGTCTACCCAAACATGTTCATGATCATTTTGGATCCCCAACTGTGCAAGCTGATGAGCAGCAGAATTCCCCCCCCCCTCTTTACATGATAGAACATCCAAAATTGATTAAACTATAATAATTATTCTCCATTGTTTTTATTGTTTGATTTTCTTCTCCTTTCTTCAAGTGAGGAAAAGCATATCAGCCCCACAAGAGAGGGAAGGAGTGATCTCAAAGTGCTAGTGAGAACTACAATTCCTTTCAGCCAGAAATTCGGCTTCATTACAAGCTCATGAATCAAACTCTAGAATATTTTCCCTCTATATGCTTTAAAACAATAATTTCTTTTTCCCCATCTTGATAGCTCTTTTCCCTTATAATAATCTTTTCAAAGAATCCTTCTGTTTATGCTGTATACATAACTTAGTTGCTATAAAAATTAATAGCAGATTTTTTTTTTTCTTCAGACAATGAGATCTTTCTTTTGATAAGTGATAATGAGGAATTTTCATCAAACATCATAAAACATAAAATGGATATGGTAAGTCACAACCAATAAAATGCTTCAGTTGCTATGCTTACATTTCCAAACTAGGTCTTAGCTAAAGATTAAAATCCCTAATAGGAAGTCAGGTTTAAGCTTAATGCCAAAACTATGGTTCAACTGCAAACTCCATATTCTGACTTACTGTAAGGACCTCAGAAAGCTGAAATTAAAGGATCAGCTTTCCTCTATGTCATATGCAAATCACATTCCTCATGCTAAATTCAGAGAGAGAGAGAGAGAGAGAGAAGGTGGGGGGGAAGGTTTCAATGCATGCCCCTAGTTAGTGGAGAAGCAGGGGAATCAACATACTGTTAATTCCCACTGTGCACCTAGAAATTAATGCACAAAAATCTGCGTAAATGGAAATTGTTAAAATCACTACCATCCACTTCTAATTTGACATGGGCCATGGCAATCAAATAACTATTACAAGACATTGACATGCAAACCCTATTAATCAATGCTGCTATTGCCAACTTGCTTTTATGTCTCATGTTCAAAATTAGTATAAGTACTTTTATCCCTCAAACTATTACAGCAAGAAAGATCTTGTTAATATGAAATGACCAATTATTCCTCTTGTTGAAACAAGTGGTTCGTATTCTATCTCAAGTATAGAAATAAGCGAAGTGGAGTGAAACATTCGTACAATTAGAGTTTTTTTATAAGTATGTTATATTGTAACCCTAAATCATATAGTAAAATATAGCCGTACTCATGTGAACGCAGACACATTGCCGAACCACGTAAATTTGTGTATCGATTTTCTCTTGCTCTCTCTTTTTTCGATTCCGTATTATTCATCATTGTTGTGCACAGTAACAACACCTCTCTTGCAGATCAATCCACCACACAAAATAGCTGCCTCCAATGCCAGCCCAACAACAATCAACAACAACCATTGTTTTTTATAAGTAAACAGAGAAAAAAGTAAAAGTATTAAGAAACATTTCAATACACAAAACACTTAAAAAATATTTAAAATTACTTTTACTTTTATGTCACATACATTATAACTAAAAAGCTAAAAACACATTGTAAAAAGAGTTGCCAAAATAACCTAAGGATATGAGCATTCTTGTCAACTAATCTTGGTAAGGAAGAACCCTTTTTTCTTCTTTTTCCTAATTAGAACCCTTTGTGCTATAAATGTTAATAGCAGCAAGAATATAGGCGTTTCTTCCCAGAGTTTATTCTTTGGTTCCGTTTCCATCTTTTATATATATATATATATATATATATATATATTAACAAAAAAAAAAAAAAAAGTAGTACTACCCTCAATGGGGTGCAGCCACCCCTCTAATCCACTTAGGGGACCATTCTAATTTTCGACAAAAGTGAAAAATTCAAATTGAAAAAAATTAGAAATTAAAAAAATACGGTAGGTTAGCGCAAACATAGAATGAAATAGGATCTTCTCCATTTCATTTAATGAAATGAATACTATCCATTTCAAATGAAATATCAAGATTTAAAATTGATGTATTTAATAGTATATATGAAGTTGACACGTCTTTTAAAAATTTAAATAATCTAAAATCATATATACCATTAGATGCATCAACTTTAAATCATAATCATAAATAAGCAAAATTTTAAAAGAGGGAAAAATAAAATGGGTTGTGAAATAGTAGAGTCAATAAGACTTGTATTGGCGTCCTGCATTTGCAAATCTTCCTTATAGGTGAGTTTGGAATAAATTAATGATCAAGTTATCATAATTGTAGACAAGCTCAGCACAGCATATCTTTTCTTTCTTTCTTTCTTTTTTTTCTTTTTTGAAAAAAAAAAAAAAACCTAATTGGGCTCTACAAAGTGACTTGATTAGTTTCATGCCTTTACCCAAGTTCGTTTCCATTCATCTCTTGCTTTTTCTTTTTCTCTTTTTTTGACACAGAATAGGCATTCTTCATTAATAATTCAGGAGGAGACAAATGATCCAAGAAAATGATCTATGAACCAACAAAGTCCCCAAGTACAAAACCATGTATACTGCTAGGCATAGTCTCCAGCCACTCTTTGTCTATGCACTGAGAGGAGGCCTCCTTGGCAAGCTCATGTGCAACTGAGTTGAAATTCCTAGAGACATGGAGGAAACATGCTGATCTTAGATAATTCATCTCATGTTTTATACTCTCAACAAAGTGACTCGTGCGAGAGAGGAATGGTGAGGCTGCGTTTATTTCTTGAATGACTTTCAGTGCATCACCCTCAAAAATGGCATAAAAAAAAACCTATTTCTTTGCAAAAAATAACAGCCTTAAGAGCTGCCCTTATCTCCACCACGTGAGGCTTAACTAGTCCCTGTAAATGCAAACATTTTGCCCCCAAGAAAGCACCTGCACTGTCACGGGCAATGTTTTATCTCTTGCTTTTCATTCTTCTTTCTTTGCCTACTCTTTACATTTTGAAATTTTCATTTCTTCATATTTTGACCTTTTAGATATTGAAAGCATTTTCACCGCGCAACCGACAAGCCTCCTTACTCTTTATTTCTTTTGTACGCTCTCTGTTTTGAGTAGACACATGGGATGGTCTACGCTCCTACACAATAATTGTGCAGGAGTCATTTCTCTCCCGTTTTAGACTTGGCAGTGGGATCACCAAGTTATCAATTGGAATCAGATATCTTTGGGTCAATCTTTTGTGCTTTGCTTTACCTGCAAGTGGAGATTTGGAATAAATTCTCTTTGAAGACCAATATAAAACACCATCGATCACTACTCTCCCACTAACCATATGCAAACCATGTTCTAGAGTAACACACTTTCCTTCTTCTCCACCCTGCTGACGCCAAATCCAGCCTTCTTCATCGGACAATGAATTTTCAATTGCAGCCTCGACCCAAAGAGCCAGCTCTGACACCGTAGAAATGGGCGTTATCGTTTACTTTGGAATGGAGGGAATCGGCAATATTGGCAGCACCATCTCCCCTGCCTTATGAGGGAGTTGATAGTGCTGCCCATCTCTGGTGATGGCACCTTCTGACCATAAAGCTTAGACTTCTTGTGGGTGCCTCCTCAGTGCCAATGCCCTCTCTATAATCAATCTATTTAGGCTTGGCATTGCACTTGAGAGTTACTGGAATACTGGATGTTGCTTTTTTGCTATGTCATTCTCTATTAATTAAATTATTTTATTTTAAGCTCACATTAGAATTTAATAATTCTTTTGTAAATTTTAAATTGTCCGATTCACAAAATTCACTGCTGGAATTTTGAGGAGGCTCTGTATTATGTATTTCCTTAACACGAACCTAAAATATTCAGTTGAAGAATGAACTGAAACAGGAAATCGAGGGAATTGTTAATTGCAAAGGATCATTACATGTTTCAACGACACCAAAAAATAATTGGTTCATTAATCAGAGGAAGAACTGGCACAGCAATCCTTCAACTGGTACACAATCTAGCCTCCAAACCCGTACAGAGTCCTTCCTTGCCTCTTCAAGGCGTAAACGACATCCATGGCTGTGACAGTCTTCCTCCGCGCGTGCTCGGTGTATGTTACTGCGTCGCGAATCACGTTCTCGAGGAATATCTTCAGTACTCCGCGGGTCTCCTCGTAGATCAGTCCGCTGATACGCTTCACACCGCCCCTGCGAGCCAGGCGGCGAATCGCGGGCTTGGTGATGCCCTGGATGTTGTCGCGGAGGACCTTACGGTGCCGTTTGGCTCCCCCTTTGCCCAGACCCTTGCCTCCCTTTCCACGGCCAGACATTTTCCCTGAAAGTTGCTGAGAAAATTGGTTTTGATGTCTGAAATTGAAATGTGTTCTGATTTCATGGGAGAAACGGTGGGAATTGGAGTGGCGTTTATAGATTGGGGGTTTGTGGATTGGGGTTTGAAGTAAGGGCGGGGGTTAATGGGGGCCGTTGGAGTTGGGAAGTTATCGACGGCTAAGAGGCTCGATCCGCGTGAAGTCGGGCAAGATGATGTGAGCCGTTGATAAGATTAGAATCGACGGAGAATATTGTTGTATGTGCTGTGCCACGGATTGTGCGTTTTCTGTGAGATTTCTTGTGCTTGTTAATTTTTAGGATTATTGCCCAATACTTAAGCTTTCCAAGGAATAGCATCGCGTGTCCCTTTCTTTTTTCAAAAAAAAAAAAAAAGGAAAAAAAAACTACATATAGTTTGTAACTCTTCAAACTACTACTTAATTAATGCATTTTCAAAATTGTCAATTGTGTTAATATTCTCCCTAAACTACTAATCAAACACATGTCATTGCTCTTCCTAATGACAAAAATGTACTTAATAAAAATAAATAAAAAGATTTTTTTTTTTTTTTTTTTAAAAAAAAAACTTTTTTTTATTCAATAATGGGACAATGGTTACGGGAAAAAAAAAAAACAAATAAAACGGGATAAACTCCCCAACAACAAAATCCAAACGAAAAAGGTAATACAGAGATGAAAAAAACAATAGGCAATGAATCCTTTTAGGATCCAAATCTCTTTAAAGGCCGCACAAAAAAGTAAATAAGGGCAAAAAAAACTTGGTTAGAAGCCCCAAACAATAAAGGCAACAACTACCATAAGGTGGTTGTTGCCTTTAGGGAAGTACTGCCATGAATTGAATAGGAAGCGTCAAAGAGGAACAAACGCCGGCTACAAAAGTCTCCACTAGCATATCAGTCCACATAAGTGCAAGGAGACAGTAACCCAAACAACATAAAACAAGCAGCAAAGCACAAAAAAAAAACTGCGGAAAAACACCAAAAGGCCAAAACCACCATTACGTTAGCGGAGGCTCGGCCACTCTCAAAAATAATGGAGGTGGCAAGTGGTGATTTTAAAAACTACATCATTCTTTGATGGATACAAGAGTGACTTCTATAATTACTCAGAAAGCACCCAATCCATTTGATCAGATTTTTAGAGACTACGATGCAAGCGGATGGAGTAATGCTAGAAGTCACTATCTTGTCACTTTTATGTCACTCCAAGAATGATGTGGCTTTTAAAATCACAATTGAGGTTGTGATTAATAACTACTGAATTTTGATTAAGAGATTATTTTAAAAGCCACATCATTCCAATTAGCACAAGAATAATGTGACTTTTAAAATCACAATTGAGATTGTGATTGATAACTATTAAATTTTGATCAAGTTGTGATTTTAAACGTTACATCATTTTTAGATGGACTCAAAGACACAAGAGTGACTTCTAGAATTACTCAAGCAAATGATATCTTTGTGAGGCAAATCGATCACCAAGATTAATGAAGTTAGATTTCACAATATTGACTAGGACTGAAAATTGTTCGTGGAGGCTTCTTAGCAATTTTTTGAGTGGGTGTTTTTTCCGGTGTACTCAAATTGTTTAGTAATTGTATAAAGTTAACGTGATAAAGTCTAATAGTCATTTATTTTTTATTTTTTATTTAACAATGGATAATCTAATGGTTAATTACTATGTACACATTGTCACATCAATTTTATGAAATGCTTATATGATATGTAACATTTCTCTTATTATAAATAAATAATGTTAGAAATCACATTTCGATCTCTTAAAAAGTTTAATAGATTGATCTGGATAAACTTTTTTCAACTTAATTTGGAAGAAACTTTATTTCCTTGTAAATACTTTCAAATACAGTACTGCAATATATATATATATATAGCTTTAAACCCACTGATTCAGCACAAACGGTTCAAACGGATAAATGTGAAGTCTGTGTTGCAGCCGATTTGTGCTTAGTGGGACCGGTTAACTGATGTCGAGGACAACTGCAGGAATAAGCACTCCAAGGTATTGCCAGCGTTATCTTCTTGAGCAAGTACTTGTAAGTTTTTGTCAGAGCGACATAGAGGGGGAGATATGATAGTGCGAAGATACCGACGGGAAGGAAAGAAAGGGAATATAGGACAATTTTCATCCAGCTTTCTTTACTACGTATCATGAGAACGATTGTTGCTGCAAATGATATCATCATCATCGACACAGAGAGAAACAGAAATGTGACGCCAAGCATCAGCTTATTAGGAAGAGAATACTTGTAGTCTTCCAAACGATAAGGCGCTGTGAGGATTGAAAGAAATATAACCACTGACGTCAAAGCGCATGCAAGGGAGAGCACATCAGCTGCAGTGAAAACCACGAAGAGAGGTTGATAGAGAAGGACTGGGACCCCAGTAGTCTGATTTGGACCTCCTGGTATTGTGTAGGCCGCAGCAAAGGCAACTGTTGAAATCAGAACTGCCACGATGGAGCATCCTTCTGCTGTCCTCTTTAGCCATTCTTTGGCATCATTTCGGAGATTTTTGTAGGTAATAGCGAATAAGCCTTCAGCAGTCTGCTTCTCATTGTTATGGTGATCAATAAAATGGGCTTTTGTGACTAACTTCACGCGCTGCGCACACAAAAGCACATACATGACAACCACGTTAAATGACCACCCGAAACCACCAACTCTAAAAAGGAGAAACGGATCCCTTATTTGATAACTGGTAAAATAGTTATTTTACCTTTTTAAACAATTTTACCCCTTATAAAATAGGGATAATTGCACCACTCTATTATGGGACTGACCTAAATTATAAATCACTCCCTAGATTCATTTTCTGTCCACCAAGTAAATAAAGTCCGTTAATAGATTATAATACAAATGATATTTAGATGTTGTCTCACTATTTATATGACGTGACAAATTAAACTAACGGATTCTGTTAATTTGGTGGACGAAAAACGGGTTTAGAGAGTGATTCGTAATTATAGTTTACCACAAGGACCCTCCATAAACTTTTTGTACCACATGAAGTGATTCGTAATTTAGGTCAATTCTAAAGACTAGTGGAGAAGATCCTGATAACTAAAAAGAGCACCTTTAAATATATATATATACGGAAATTTCCCAATCCTTGAATTTCTTTTCGTTTTGAACCTATCCTAAAATTTTTAGTATCGACCTTTAAATTTGATGCAATGTCTTCCATCAGTTCAAATTTGATGTAAAATCAGACGGTAAAAAGAGTGAAATGACCTTTATGTCCTTAAAACTTTTATAAAATTCAAAGTTACCTTTAATTTCAAATTAAAAATTAAAAAAACCAAAAAAACAATTTTTTTACTATAAAAAAAAAAAAAAAAAAAAAATGTGACCCAAGCTAGCCAGCATGGGTCACACTGCGACCCAATGTGGGTCACTGTTGACCCACGGCTGGGTCACCAATTTGGTGGTGACTCCGCCGTGGTTAGGCTATGGGTCTACTGACCCGAACCGATTCTTTCTTCCTTTTTTTTTTTTTTTTTTATTAAATGAAGAAAAAAAAATGAGAGTATTTTCATCATTTTAAAGGATGCCGATAGGATTTAATGCCAAACCCTATCAGAATGGGACATTACATCAAATTAAAAATTCGATGGTTGAAATTGAAAGTGTTTTTTAACTTTAAGGCCGATAGTTTCAAAATGAGTGAAAGTTTATAAGGATTTTATAAATTTCCCCCAAATTTAATTGTTTGAGAAATAATTGAGAATGGCCGGATCGGAGTTACTGAAAATAATAATAATAATAATTATTAAAAAAAAAAGGGGAAGAAGAAGAAATGCACCTCAAACCAGAGCAGCTCCTCTCGCAATTCAAATGCAGGGCCTCGCAGCTTTTGAGGCATATAATCCTCTCTTTTTATTCCAACCATATGCAGAATGGTGTTCCCACTGTTGTCAATCCTTCGTACCAGCCACCTCATTGCTACTTCCATTTTCGACACATACTCGAAAACCTCCAACTGGCGGTACTTGATAGCTACATGCAAGATAGTCCGCCCTTCCATATCAATGTGCTCAACTGCCTGCGGATATTTGTCCAGTATTTCTGTGACGATCTCTATGCAGCCTAACTTAGTTGCCAGAAACAAAGGTGTAATTCCTCCCATTTCCACCTGATCATTTAGAGAAATATAAGAGGACAGCGGCCCTTGATCTCCACTACCTTCTTTCTCAGTAGACGGAAAATCAGAACTAATAGGATCGTATTTGTGCGGCTTCGGCTTACTCTGGTCAATTGGAGAACTAGTTATCTCCCATGAGGTATCTTTTTCCACTAATATCTTGGCAAGCAGCTCCAAATCTGATTTACTGTTTAACTTTTCCTTCCCAACATCATTGCTCCTGGCACAACTACAGTACATTTGGACTTTTGAAGACTAAAATTAAGTCAGTACGTAGTTGTTGATACATATTACACAAACATGCACGTACAATTCGCTAGCTAGCTGGAACTAAATTAAAAAAAATATCAAAATTTTATTTAACCATTATTTAAACAAAATTAAATGAAGAATACAACATATATATATATATATATATATATATATATATATATATATATATATATATAAGGTCAAGAAAAGGGAAACACTAGTAATTTTCGAGTAGCTAGGTAGAGTTGATCGATCGTACATACCAGAGCTGGAAATTCTCTTGAGGAGTCCGCGTTTGCGCACATTTTCAAAAGCTGAAGCGTTGCATGAGAGAAGCTGAAGAGCAGTCATACCACATTCGTCTCTTTTATCAATTATATGTCCGAATTGTTCAGTTATTTTCAGAGCCAAACCTGTTTATGCATTTTGTGTATGAAAAGCATACGGCAAACAAATGAAAAAATCAAATAATTAAATAGAAATAGGACTAACCGAAGTGCTGAGAAAGGATGGCGATGTGAAGAATAGTGGTCTTGTCATTCCTCTGAATAGATCGTTGCAGGCTGGCTTCATCATGATGTTCCAAGATTTTTTTTGCCAGAAAGTTGAAGATCCCAGTCTTGCCATAGCGGGCTGCCCGAAAGAGTGCGGTTTCTCCAAGTTTGTTGGTCATGCACAACAACTCCGGGGCTTTCTCTAACATCTTCGTGGCGACCTCGACGGAGTTTTCTTGGTCGAGAGTAGCTGCCTCGTGAAGGATAGTGTTGCCGGCTTCGTTTTGGTGGGTCATTTTATCGAGATGGCGGCCGCGAGGCAAGGCTTCGAGAAGTCTGAGTACCAAGTTAGCTTGTTTCGCGTAAATGGCCTTGTGGAGCACTGTGTCGTTGTGTATGCTCAGTATGTGGAACGCATGCTCATCAAAACGTGCACAGAGCTCCATCACCTCCATCTCCTTGTTTTCGATCGTGAGCAGAGCTTTGTACAGTTCTCCGTTTAATTGATGATATTTACCGATATTCTTCTCCGCAGTGGAAGCCATGATCGATCAGTTGAAGCGTTAAAGAGATAGATGTATTGGATCCAAAAGGCTAGGAATTTATGCTCAGAGAAAACAAAAAAAGGCTAAGAATCTATTCTTTTGAAAAACAGAGGAGATTGATGATCATATATATATATATAGATAATTGTGCCAAAACTCCATAGCTAGATTTCTCAGTAGTCCTCCAGAGTGTTAAAAAAACAACGAATGCATCTGTGAATATATAGGTACTCGGGGGGATTTTTCTTTCTAAAGTTAGACAAGAATTTTCGCTTTAACATGTTGCTTTAAGAACATTAGAGACTGGAGTGGCCGGTGATTGCCTAGCGCACTTCAAAAGCATATCATTAATTATCATGTTAAACATGCTAAGATCGACTATACAATTCGAACGAGTAGCCAGTCAAAGGCATTTATAATGATACTCTTCCGAACGAGTAAGTAATTTTGTCCGGACGAGATCGAAACCTTATGTTTAATTTCGAGGTTTACTTGGTTTAGGACTTTAGTTACTATATAAACTCTTTATATATATATATAGGCGTATTTAGCCGCGGTGTATATTAATTTTACATCTTTCTTTGATTTATTTGATCGTATACAATATCTCTATTCATAAAGAAAGTGTAGAACGTTACAAGTCTCTTCTACTTCCACATTAACACAACAATAAATTTAACTGGCACAAAACATGCGTTTTGCTCAGGATTCTTCATTATAATTTAATTTCAAAATTTAAATACAATTCTATTTTACTTTTCATTATAGGTTAAAAAAAGCGTGTAAAATAATATATCATTAGATTCACTTGAAATACATGGACCGATTCAATTTTACTTAAATGATCCGTTCAATGTTTAAAAAATATGAATTCATGTCATGTCATAATTCTATGTTAATTTTAAATTAAAACTCGGCTTTTATATAGATATATATGATATGATATGATGTTTTACATTAAATATACCGTTTATTTCACTTAAAATGCATGAATCGGTTCAATTTTACTTAAATAACCGATTCAATGTTTAAAAAATATAGATTTACGCAACATGTCATAATCCTAAGCTAACTCTAAGTCGAAACTCGGCTTATATATATATATATATGATGTATCATCCTATATATATATTGTCTTTTGAATTTTTGTAACTCTTATGTCAATTTCTTTTTACTTTTTTTCTTTTTCTCGATCTTTTGTTGGATACGTAAGGTGTAAAACTTTATAGCCAGTCTTTACACTAATCCGTAAGGTTCTTTGTGAGCTCTGTTACAAGGGTGATGATGCCTCCAATTTATTGAGGTCTGAAATTCAAAAGGAATAGGAATGAAATGCGCCCAGCATAAACTAACTAATAAAGTCGATGGAATGAAATATATGCGCCTAGCATAAAATAAAGTTTAACTGAGATGCTAATTTTTGGGAGACATTGGTATGTAACGACTTAGAAAAAAGTGTTAGTCGCATCTACGCTATCATCACTTCAAAAGAACTAGGTAATGTGCGATTTAACACTCATGATTATATATCTTTATAAACTACACATTCTATGTGAGTTGCTCATCTTTTCAATATAGGATCGGAATATTACAACAGTTCCCAACTTTATTTTAGGATTTAATTTGGTCATAGAATATGTTATTCGATGTCGAGATCAATGATTATGCTTTGGTTCCACTACAAAAAAAATTGTTTTTCGCCACTTGCAGGTCGCCACGTGTACGGTCATTGTACACGTGGCGAACTGTTGGCCGCGTGCAAGTCTCCACGTAAATACACGCGGCCAACCCGGTTGAGACTAACTGCGCAATTAGCCGCGTGTATTTTAATACGCGCGGCCAATTGGCCGCGTGTATTTTAATACACGCGGCCAACTGTTGGCCGTGTGTATTATTATACACGTGGCAATATGTTTTTTTAAAAAAAAAAATTAAAAAAAAAATTATTTAATTTAAATCTGTATTTAATTATTTTTTAAATAATTGATTGTATTTTTAATTTAGTTCGTTATTTTTAGAGGAAAAAAAAATAATAACTGGAAGAAAAAAAAAAAAAAAAAAAAGAGGAAAAAACACGTACGATAAAGTTCAGTAGAGAGAGAGAGCGAGAGACAGAAAGATGCAGAGAGAGAGAGACAGAGAGAGAGAGAGAGACGAGAGCGAGAGACAGAGAGAGAGAGAGAGAGATACAGAGAGAGAGAGAGAGAGCGACAGAGAGAGAGAGAGAGAGAGAGAGAGAGAGAGCGATACAGAGGAGAGAGAGAGAGCGAGATACAGAGAGAGAGAGGGAGAGCGAGAGAGAGAGAGAGAGAGAGAGAGAGAGAGAGAGAGAGAGAGAGAGCGAGAGAGAGAGAGAGAGAGAGAACACACCGTGAGAGAGAGAGAGAGAGCAACCAAAAATGGAGGAGAGAGAGAGAACGATAGAGAGAGAGAGAGAGAACGTGTATATAACGTTTTTTTTTTTTTTTTCGTTTGAAATTCTTGTTCAGTGGCGCGCGGGACAATTCTGCGCGCCACTGCCTTCAGAAATTCTGGCCGCGTGGCTTTAGGCCACGCGGCCAATTATATTATACGTATATATACATATATTAATATATATATATATTTAATAAAAACAATTAGCCACGTGTATTTTAATACACGTGGCTACTTGGACGCGTGTAAGAAATACACGCGGCCATATACAAAATTTAATAAAATTTGTTTTTATTAATATATATTTGATAAAAACAATTGGCCACGTGTATTAAATACACGCGGCCAACTGTGATGCGCCCCCTTCTAGCCACGTGTACTATATACACGTGGCTAATTGGACGCGTGTCTACAGTAACAGGTACTGTAGACACGCGGCCAATTGTAGAGTTTTTTGTAGTGTTCAGTCTATTCTCTTTCTTTCGTTTTTTCTAATTGGGTGTGGGTGGGCGTGGTAAGTAAGGAATTGTTTGCAATTGGGTGAGATGCCTCCACGTTGATGTTGACCTGCTCCACCTTGGCATCTAACACCTGGAAGGCTGGAACCGCTCATCAACAGACTAAAAATGCACAGTCAACTTGGTGTCTATAGAATGGAACTGCTCACTCCACCGAGCATCCATAGTCTGTAGCTGACCTGTGATCCGCTCCAGTGCACTCATGACTGCATCACTGGGAGGGGTCACCTGAGAGGAAGAAGCAACTAATGGCTCTGGCTGGGCTCGTGGAGCTGGATGAACTGGCTCCTCTAGGCTCATGTGCTCTGGAGCTAAGCATTAGACTTCATCACAGTATGCTTTCCAAAAGCTCCTTCCAATGTAGCCTCAGGCTCATATGTTGGAATGTCTATCACAAACTGCAGACAGATCCTAGTCACCAAGCAGCCATAAGGCAATCCCATCTGATGCTCATCTAGCATCTCCATCATGGTCAATACAATGTGTTTGCATAGGCAAAACGGAACTCGTCGGATGATGGCATATAAAAATCTGGCCCTTCGGGTGGTGACGTTGCTGATCCTAGAGAGCGGCCACAAATTCTGCATCATAATGGGAGCCAAGAGCCGATGAGGAAATTGCAGCTAGCCGATTGGAATGTTCTTCATGCCAATCTTGAGCCCCTTGTGATCAAACAACAACCTCAAGTCTTCAATGGAGGGGGGTCCACAGAATCTGGATACAGAATCCCAGGAGCAGGAACTAGTGGGATGTGAGCCACTGTGCTGATAAGAGCAGGATCAACTTCGAAACTACGATTGCTTGTCCATACACTTTGGTCTTCAGGATTGGATAAAACTGATCAATCTTCACATTAGCATAGAATTCTCACACAAGTCTAGTGTATACTTTGTTGCACGTGAACATGCTCTGCCAGCCATGCGGCCCATGCATTAATATCTTGAAAGATTTGATTGATGAAGTCGAAAGGATTGGATAAAACTGATTAATCTTCACATTAGCATAGAATTCTCACACAAGTCTAGTGTATACTTTGTTGCACGTGAACATGCTCTGCCAGCCATGCATTATCTTGAAAGATTTGATTGATGAAGTCGAAAGGAGGAACCATTGCTCTGCTAGGCAATCTCTATTTTTGACCTCTTGTTTTGGCTAGACATATCTGTTAAACAAAACAGAAAAAATAAAAAAAATCCCAAAACATGCACCAATTTTATAAAAATAGATCTCATTAGCATGTCAGAAAATTTCCAAAACAGCAGTTAAAATCTAAAACAGTTGATTCCACTTGTTGTTAATGGCACATCTCCGGTCACTGTCTCTGACTGCCATCAACTTCAGTCACCTCCGCCAGCCGCCACCAACTCCAACGAGTCTACAACGAAAAAAAAAAAAATCAAATTCAACGTTCCACAAATTTTCACCTTGAGTTTAAAAGGAATGTTAGAATATATTATAGAGTTCAAGAATCTAAAATACTGGCATGTACAAGCGATTACAGTTAGCGGTTATTAGTTCTAATCGCTAACCGCAACTGCCTAAGGCGATTATTGAATTTTAACAACCGCTCAGCTTAAGCGGTTAGTGGTTATTAGAACCTATAACCGACGGTTTGATAACCACTTTTTATATGTGACCTTTTGGATCTTTTGTGCCGATTTTTAAGCCTTTGTCACTAAAACTCTATCTGGTTTTTAAGAAAACATCAGGGAAATAAAAAGGAAGTTTTTGATCGACAGTCAAAAGCCAACAAGATTAAAAATAATTCAATCTTATGCACTTAAATCAAATCAACAGTAACAAATAACCAATTGAGTTTAACCAGACATATAATATTAAAACCCAATTAGCAATAACCCAGATCGAGAACAGGAAATTCAACCAACTTATACGAAACCCAAAACAAGAATTAGATAATTCTACTCTAATTCCCACCAATCCTATAAAGCATCCATCTTTCAAGAAAGCACAAAGAACAATCAAAAGAATAAAACAAAACTTGGGATATTATATATATTTTTTTATATATATATATATATATATATATATATGAATATCCCTGTATGCATAAAGGGAAATATATTATGCATAATCAAAAGATGATTAATGCATCGTTGAATTTAGCTCTTATCTTAAAAAAAAAAAAAAAAAAAATTAAAAAAAAAAAAACAAAAACAAAATTCAATTGCCACTATCACCATCTAGGAAAAGGAGGCTTTCTACGTAAGACGTTGTCCAATACTTGATGAAAGTATGCTTATCATTCTGATCAACAATCTGAAAGAAAACATAAAGTTAAAATAAAATAAAGCGGAATAATAAAAAATAGAGACTTGCGAAAAATAATAAAAGATACAAGAGCCCTATAGGCTACATATTGATTTTATTTATTTTTTATTTTTTTAAGGGAAAAGTATGTCTTTCCATTTAAGCAATATCAGAGCATACAATATCCACAATAGCTGAGGGGCAAACACCTATCCACACATTATGACTGAACTGGGAGACAACAAGCTTAGCTAAACAGTGCGTAGCTTTGTTCCCATCACGCCCCACATGCGCAATATTCCAGTGAGGAAAAAAGGAAAGTAGAACCCGAGTGTCCGAAACTAAATCTCCGTAAGAGACACAACAATCCCCTGAGTTCCCCAAAGCCAGAACCACTTCACGAGAATCCCCTTCAATTATAATTGAGGAAAACCCCATTTCTCTAGCGAATTCCACAGCCCTTCTCGCCCCATAAGCTTCAGCCACGGAAGGGTTCTGGATGTAAGGAAGCGTTGTACATAACGCTGCCTTCACCTCGCCCATCTCGTCTCTGGCGATAATGCCCACTCCCATCCGATTCTGCCGAACATCCAGGGCAGCGTCCCAATTAAGCTTGATGGATACGGCAACTGGTTTGCTCCACCGCGAAATTGCACGATGGCTTCCGTTCTCCCGATTTGAAGCATCCTCGGAGGATTTCCGAAAATCTCCCAGCAAATCTTTGGCACCTTTCACCAAAACAGAGGGGGACGGAATTGGGCCCCCAAAAACCATCAAATTTCTCCTCAGCCAAATCTTGTGGGCTATGATCACGGCAAGCTCCATCTCCTCCGAGTCCAATCTGTCACAAAGATTGCAGAAAATGCCAAAAAAGTTATCCTCCATCACCACACTTTTATTGATTGAAGTCCCACAACAACCCTAGATGGCTTGGGCAGCGGGACACCGCCATAACACATGGCTCGTCATTTCATCATCAACACCACACAATGGGCAAACAGGTGCCGGAACCACCTTCCTTTTGAATAAGTTTTTATTTGTAGGGAGTATTTCATTGCAAGCTCGCCATAGAAAAAGAGTTACTGACCTAGGGACCTTAATTTTCCAGAGATGTTGCCAGTAAGGGTTGGACTGAGAAGCCGAGGACGAGCACCCTACAATCCAAGCACGGCGTTCCATCTCCAAGTGGTAGGCGCTATGAACCGAAAAAGATCCCAATTTCGTTCCGGCCCAAATAAGTCTATCCTCATGGGTTCTGGGGCAAATCGGAGGCTGCATATTTTCTCAACAGTCTCCAGTGGAAAAATTTGCTCAATGAGAGGTATGTCCCACCAGTTTGTGCTCCGATTAATAATTTCTGCAACCTTAGCTTCTGTGGACAGAACCCGAACAAGGTCTTGAATTTTGTGAGAAGTAGAAGCAGGAATCCACCTATCTTTCCATATTTTGATCTTCTCCCCATTTCCTACTCTCCACATTAGACCTTCCTCTAACAAAGATTTTGCCTGCCAAATGCTTCTCCAAGCATACGAAGGTCTCTTCCCCAATTCTGAGTCCATGAAATCAGTCCCCGGATGATACTTGTCTCTCATGACACGGGCTACCAAAGAGTCAGGAAACTTAAGCAATCTCCAACATTGCTTAGCCAACAGAGCAACATTAAAGCAATCAAGTTCCCTGAATCCCAAACCCCCAATATCCTTCTTCCGGCCCATGTGCTTCCATGAAACCCAAGGAATCTTATTGAGGTTTTCTTTGAAACTCCACCAAAATCTCCTCATCATAGAATTAATTTCTTGGATCAAAGATTTTGGGAGCCGAAAAACACTCATAGTGTAATTGGGGATAGCTTGGATCACACTTTTCAGTAGGACTTCCTTCCCTGCATGGGAAAGGAATTTTTCCTTCCATCCATTCAGCTTTGTCCAAATTCTGCCTTAATGAAACTGAAGGAAGATTTCCTAGAGCGACCTATTAAAGCCGAAAGCCCTAAGTACTTTTCAAATTGATTAACTACTGCAACATTCACCTCCTGATGGATAGCATCCATAACTTCATGCTTAGTATTTTTACTAAAGAAAATTGAGGATTTCTCCTTGTTGACCTTTTGACCGGAGGCCATTTCATAGATTTCCAGCAACTCTTGAATGCATCTCCACTCTCTCAGATTAGCCCCACAAAACAGAATGCTGTCATCAGCAAAGAATAAATGATCAACCCGGACCCCTCTTTTGGAAATGGGGATACCAGAAATTCTACCTTCACTCCTGGCACTTTTGATCAAGGAACTTAGGGCTTCGGCACATAAGATGAATAAATAAGGTGACAAAGGATCACCTTGTCTCAATCCCCTGGAGGGGACAATATTCCCATAAGGCCGACCATTTATCAAAATAGAGTAGATTACCGTTCTAACACACTACATGACTAGGTTTATCCACCTTTGGGAAAAGCCTAGTTTTCGAAGCATAGCCTCCAAGAAATCCCACTCTAATCTGTCATAAGGTTTAGACATG
This sequence comes from Alnus rubra, assembly GCA_028654335.1. Lineage (NCBI taxonomy): Eukaryota > Viridiplantae > Streptophyta > Magnoliopsida > Fagales > Betulaceae > Alnus > Alnus rubra. The sequence continues at coordinate 931,820 of JAJPGS010001265.1, forward strand.
TCAAGTTTTAATGCCATATAACCCTTCTTCCCAGAAAATCTAGTAGTCATAGAGTGTAGAGATTCAAAAGCAACCAGGACATTGTCAGTAATTAATCTACCCGGGACAAAAGCACTTTGTTCCGGGGAAAAAATATTGAGAAGGAAAATTTTAAGACGATTAGCTAATACTTTGGAAATGATCTTATACAAAACATTACACAAGCTGATGGGCCTAAAATCAGTGGGATTTGAGGGAGAATTCACCTTGGGGATAAGGACTATGTTGGTAGCATTTAGGCCCGCATCAAACTGGCCTCCGTTGAGAAAATCCAGCACTGCCTTACACACATCCCTTCCCACCGTATCCCAATTTTTTTGATAGAAATCCGCGGGGAATCCATCCGGGCCAGGAGATTTAAGGGGAGCCATTTGGAAGAGAGCAATACGCACTTCCTCCTCTGAAAATGGACTGAGTAGCCTGCTGTTTATCTCATCAGAGACCTTGGGAGCAACCTTGCTAATACAAGCTTCCACACGGGAAGGGCCTTGGGAAGAGAAAATTCTACTAAAGTACTCCAAGAAAACCCTGCCGACGTCCCCTTTTTTCCTCCAAACCCTCCCCTGCTCATCGCAAATAGTCCGGATATGGTTAGTCTTCCTTCTGTGCTGCGACCAAGAGTGAAAATAACTAGTTTTACGATCTCCATAACGAAGCCAGTGTTGTTTCGCTCTTTGCTTCCAAAACACCTCTCCTTTTCAAGAAGCCCTTCAATTTCCTGCTGTAGGTGCTTTATTTGACCTGCCACAGCTGGAGAACTAGAGTTTTGAAGCGACAGCAGCTTGGCTGATTTCTCCTTAATTAAATCCTCCATTCTCCCATATTTACGGTTGCTCCACCCCACTAAAGCTCTTTGGCAAGCAAACAAACGGGTCTGAATTCCTGCCACAGTACCTTCTTCAGACCAAACAGTCCCCCAAGAAGACTTAATGACATTTGTGCACTCTGCATCCTTCTCCCACCAGGCTTCATATTTGAATCCCCTCCTATGTGGAATCCCTTCTGAAATACTCTCAGAGAAGGAAACTGAAAGCGGGTTGTGGTCTGAAGCTCTAGTAGGCAACACCAGCACTGACACTTTCGGGAAGGCAGCACACCATTCCGAGCTTGCCACAGCTCGGTCAAGTCTTTCCTTTGTAAACGAGTGATCCATCCGTTGATTACACCATGTAAACCGTGGGCCAGTAAATCCCAAATCTCCTAGCTGGCAAAATTCAAACGCTTCACGAAAATGATTCATCTGGGAATCCCTCCTTAATAGAGAGCCCTCCTTTTCAACTTGCTCTACTATTTCGTTAAAATCGCCCACACAAAGCCAAGGGGCCGGTTGTAAAGAGCTCAGAAACCGAAGGATAGCCCAAGATTCCTCTCTCTTATTGCAACCCAGATGACCGTAGAAACCGGTCAGTTTCCACAGAAGTTGCCCCTCCCTACTATTGATCACCGCATGGATATGCCTTCTAGAATAGTTAAAAATTTCCAGCTCATCTTGATTTTTCTAGAAAAGAGCCAAACCCCCGCTCCGCCCAACAGGGTCCACCACAAACATATTATCAAACTGGAGCTTAATTATGATACGTTCCATATACTGTTTCGAGCACAAAGTTTCCATAAGGAAAACAAAATTGGGCCTTCTTTCTTTCACCATGTGGTGAAGATCACGAACTGTCCGGGGGTTCCCAAGCCCCCGGCAGTTCCAACTTAGAAGGTTCATTGTTATTGGCGGGGCTGGAAACCAGCCACCGCCTTGAACTCATCAGTCGGATCCTCTGCCTCCATTCTTCCCTTTTTCACATGTGTATTAGAGTACTAGCAGCAGATTCCCAACCATTTTCCCTATTTTAGAGAAAATTTAGGGAACCAAACCACTTTTTGATTCCCTATAAAAAAACACTTCACAATAGATTCCTTATCTTTCCTTATATCAATTAAATACTCTTTTCTTACTCTTATTTTATTCTTTTTTTCTCTTTCCTACTTTTTGTTATTTTACTCTCCCAACCAACTCCCAACTAACTCTTTTCCAATCCTCCATGCCTTTGTTTTTATATTCATACAATTATTTAATGACCATTTATTGGCTAATTTAAATTTTGGATGATAGATAGAATTCAATTAATTTTTGCTGGAACAATTTCAAAATTTTGCATTAACTTACGGTTCCACCAATTAAATTGCTTGCGGCCCTGCTTTCGTGACTAAATATCCACCATCGTCAGAATCTTCTATCAATATTATCTAATTAGTATGTTTCAAAAAAAAAAAAAATAGCCACTAGCATCTACAAGCACAAGACCAGATATCACCTACTTTATAATAGATGGGTTATCTTAATTCTTTCACAGTGGTTTAAAGTTTAAATACACAGAATTTGGAGTGGACTTTGGAAATGTGTTTCCAGGATATTATAATATTTCACAATTTTGAATAATAAGATTTATGTACATATCGAATACCCTTCCATTTTTGGGGCTGATATTAAATCAGTTAAAGCTAAATTGTAAAGAGAAGTGGAGATTTTTCTGCATGGGGGGTTTTTGGAATGGTTACAACCATCCCTCCCCAGATATTTCATGTTCTTGTACATTTGTTAGCTGTCAATTTTTAATAAAAGATTCAGCTTCTATACTCTCCAATAATGTCCTTAAACCCCTGAATGTTGTAGCTAGAATACACAGATTGGTTACGAAACATACTCTCTACCTATAGCAAATGGAACTAGACTCCTACTCTCCTAATCCTAATCCTATTGACATTAAACGGTTGCTCATCAAAGCTTATTGACTCCTGCAAAGGATTCTTCTAGACAAATCCTACTCCAAACCTGCTTCTGCCAATATTTGCTGCTTCCATCTTGTGGTCTATCAAATTTCCAAACAGGATGATCACAATTACACCAAGTTTCATAAAAACTAATAGACCCAATAGTAGCACAAAAAGCAACTCAAGCATTCACAAAAGCCAAGGTCACAACCATCAAAGAGATTTCCCTTTTGTCTTTTATAGTTTACAAAAAGCCAAGGGCATAAACAAAAAGCTAATGACATAAACAAAATCCAATACAAAATATATACGGCATAAACAAAAGCCAAGGTCACAACCATCAAAGAGATTTCCCTTTTGTCCTTTTTAGTCTACAAAAAGCCAAGGGGATAAACAAAAAGCTAATGGCATAAACAAAAGCCAATACAAAATATATACGGCATAAACAAAAGCCAATGGCATAAACAAAAGCCAATACAAAATATATACGGCATAAACAAAAGCCAATGACATGATTAGTTCATTTAAAATATATACCTAGGCAATTACCAATGACTAGTTAGCCCTACGCTTCTGCATGATTTCCATTTGGAGAGATTGAATATATTCAAGCTTAATTGAAGACAAGTAGCTTGTATCCATCATCATAATTTCTCTTTCTTCTTTCTTTTGTTCCCTTGCCTCTTTCCTAAGTTCAATCTCAAGCTTTTGTTTCTCAATACGAACAATCTCTTCTTTTGCCATATCAATATCTTTCTTTCTCTCCTCATACGATCTTTTCTTCACTTCTGTTAATTCAGTCAAAACCTCTATCACAATCTCTTTCTCTCCACAATCTTTGCTCTTTCTTTTTTTCTCCCTCTCTTTCGTAGCCTTCTTGCCTATAGGTCTCTCTAAGTCTACAATAACATTTTCATCATCATTGACTTCCCTTAGATTTATCACAAGTTGAGGAGAAGAAGGACTTATACCAATGGATTTCCTTCTCAACATTGGCTTCAATTGCTTCCATTTTGGCAATGTCTTCAACAAGTTCCAACAATGCTCAAATTGAAATCCGATAGAGTATTCATCCCGGTACATATCCTTTGCCAAATTAATCTGAAAAAAAAAAATGAAAAATAATTAAAATCTTCAAACTAAATAAGGTTAATTTATTCTACTAGTAATAATTCATTTTTACCTTATCTTCCTCAGTAGCACCACTTGGATTCTTTGTTTCAACTTGCGCCAAGAACCCACAGAATTTGTTGGTAAACTTTTGGATTGATGACCATCGATTTGATAAAGAATGAACCGTACGTTCCACCGTGTTTCCTTTCTTGTTCTCATGATAGTCTTTGCCAATTCTATCCCAAAATTTGCTGCCTTTTTGATCAGTCCCTTGAATTGGATCAATGCTAGTTCTGATCCAAGCATTTACTAGTAGAATGTCTTCTTCAATAGAGAAATTTGATTTTTTCGTAGATTTCATTTTAGGTTGGGATGGAGTTTCATTGTAGTTTTGCAACCCCGATTGTAAGAGCGTAGTGAAGCTTTGGTTCTCGTCAAGTGAATCCATGAGACTAGACTACCAAACAATAGGAAGCCAAAAAATTAAAATCATAAAAGTTAGTTTCTAGCAAGTGTGGTGAATAAGGATGTTCATGAATGTAGCTTGATTTACATCTAAATGTATGCAACAATTCATTCAATTGTATTAGTAAACTTTGTCTTAATGGTTAATGACTAAAGAAAGGATTAGCATTAACATAGATAAAAAGAATAATAGTAAAGATGTTCATTTCTTAGCCAATCAGTTGTTGTTCCATATCCAAGTAACTACTTACATTTCTTATTATCAAGAAATTGTGCAAGACCCTAATACTCATTAGCACAAAATTCAAATTACAACACATTTAAGAACATGATTGCAACTAAAGGGACCACCAAATTGCTCTTGCACCTAGAAAATATTGAAATAAAGCACACCAATTTTTAACATTAATTGCTATAATTAATCTCATGCATGATTCCTTCACAACAAAAATGAATCATCTTTCAACATATCCATCGGTATATGTACAGCTCAGTGAGTAACTTGCTTGGTGAGAAGAAACCTTGTATGGTAGGACATAGTAGAATAAGGCTTTTACTGTGAGTGCACATTTAATTAAGGGTAGAATTCATAATTATATGTTAATTATTTACACAATGTGACATTTCTTTTTAAACACTATCAATGCATAGCATATCTCATTTAGCTATTTTTCATGTTTTACACATTTTTGCTGTTTGGTCTCTTGGTTTACTTATTATACAAACGGAAACATAATCGTTTGGGTCCATGTAAAGCCACCATAAACAGCCCAAATTGAAATGTAGCATGTAAGTTCACAGATACTCATGATCCATTTGTATAGAATGTTTTGCGGTTATACCTTACAATAGGTTATTGGACATCAACTATAGGTGTTAGAACGGTTCTTACATGATCTCCTATTTGAACTGGAACGAGAGGCTATTGTGAACGACATAATTGAATGGTTGAATTGTAGAGTATCAGGTTAGGTGGTGTAGCAAGGGAAAGTTTACTGAGATAGGATTTCTAGAAAAATAGTGGCTGAATAAAAAATGCACGATCTGGAATTAAAGAATTCCTTAAGAAAGAATCTATACTTATCAAAATGCTTTTTTTTTTTGTGTGTAAATAAATGTATCAAAATGATAATTCATTTGGTTTCCTAATTTCCCTTACATCTGCTCATGTACCCAACATTATAAACATACAAATCTTTTCTTTTAGTTCACTTTTTAGTTCAATGATCTAGGACGGACAAAATCCACCAATATTTCGCACACGGGCAAGCTAGCTAAACAGAAAGCCAAACAAGAACACCCAAAAAACCAAAAACAGAAAATCGACATAAAAATCTAATCTGTAGAAAGAGTCAAACAAGCAAAACAGAAAAATCATAAACAGATGCAATGAAATAAATAGAACCCATATCTAATTCCAACAACGTTTCAATAACCAAGCTTACATAAACAGAAGAAAAATATTGTCAAAAACTTGAAATCACGCAAGCAATATAATTACGGTGATAAGGAAATGAAAAAACTCCAATGCAACCCATCTCAGTTTACCCCACAACCAAAACCCCCAAAATCTATCATCCACAAAACAACAATCAACCCAACAGACAAAACAGAGCAAACCCAGATGGGGATTTCATGTATTAACACCAAATAAAACAAAAGCGAGACAAAATTTTATAATCAGACCACTCCAAGTCTCCAACAGAAAGACGAAGCCATTTTTGTATAACAAAGCACTCCCATTTTCAGAAATAGAGATGCAGAAATTTCATGAGAGAGAGAGAGAGAGAGAGAGAGAGAACCTATGCTTTGGGTGTTCTCTGCTGCTCCAGCCACACACCAGGTATTGCAAGACGACGATGGCCCTTTATTACAAAATCTGCTGCTCCTCTCTCTCACTCCCGCTGTCCAGAAAGTGAAGAATGAGATAGAGGCGTGAAGGAGTTGTTTTTTACTTTTTTTTGGTCTGGCGCGAGGTCGATTTTTATGGAGGGAAAACGAAAGTGGAATTGGGGTTGCGTGAAGGTGAGAGAAGCCGGACCAATTTTTTTATGATTATATAAGTTATTGGGTAGCTACAGTGCTACCCAATGTATTGGGAAGCACTGTAGCTTCCCAAGGGTGACCCTCTAAAATAGGGTAACTGCTGTGGTTTGATTTTTTGTGATTTTTTCTAAATTTTCCCTATTTTAGGGAATAGAACCCCTTATAGGGCATCTGCTACTAGTGCTCTTAGAGCTCACCCCTTCCTCATCTGCCACCTCATCATGCCTTCTCTTCCCCACCTGGATTGTTTGCTGACTTGGACTCAAATTCTCACCCTGCGTGTCCACTTACGTGGAGTTACCCTGTCCTAGTTAGTATCCAGTATATTTTCCACTTCTTCTAATGGACTGGTCAAAGGGCATATGTTGTTTTTCATAGGGGTGGACCCATGTGGCCGAGCTTTTCCATCTGATAAATTGTTCTCTGGTACGTCCTGCCTACTTCTTTCATCCTGCGCCACCACAGGTTCCTCATCTTTCTCGCCTTGACAAATATCTCCTTTAGATCCCACTGAATCTGGAAGCTGACCACATGCCACTCCAGAAATTAGGGGAGGCATTAATTGCATGGGATCACTTTCCTGGATTACCCGCAGGTCTAAGCTAGTCTCCCCTTTATCCCTCTGAAGGTTACCATCCTTTGGCTGGTCCTTTCCCACCTCCTCATTAAATATGCTCCTGAAAATCCGGTTGACATCAACACTCCCTATAGTAGGTGTGCTTTCTGTCCTGACGCTTTCCTACTTTTGCGGAGACAGCTCATCCTCTCTATTACCATTGTTCCGGCCCTCCACCACCTTTCCCCCCGCTGGGTGCACTCCCTTCAAAGTGAGACAGCTTCGCTTCTGACTTCCCTCCGCCCCTCCACTCCCCTAATGAGTAGCTTCCCGAAGGGTTACGATCATCTTCCGCCCTGAGCCACACACCCCATGGCTTCAGTGCCCCCGTTCCTTCCTGCCTAACCCCCTGGCTTCCACTACATGGCATTTTATCATGAAGGATTCTTCCACAATGAAAGCAAAAGTGAGGTAGCTTTTCATATCTGAAAGTCACCCAAGTTTGCTTACCATTTACCTTCAACACACGACCACGCTCCAATGGTTTGGTTATGTCCACTTGAACCCGCACCCTCAAACCACGACTCCAACTCCCTCCATCCCTTGGAACTCTCACATCCTCAACCCTTCCAATAGAAGATCCTACTTTAAGCCCCACTTCTCGGGTCATACATCCAAGAGGCAAGTCATGAATCTAAATCCAAAAGGGGAATTTTGAAAAATCCATCTGAAGAGGAGACCTATTTTCTTCCAATTCCTTCAACACCAGAACACTTCTGTCAAAAAGCCAAGGACACCCTTCTTGGACTCTTCTCTTGTCTGTAACAGTAGAGAACTCTAATAACCAAATGTTGTCGTATAGTTCCTTAAAGGTTACTTCACCTTCCATCTTCCAGAGACGAACCATCAGGGTACAAAAGGCTTCCTTCCGGATCCTCCTGTCAGACATGAGACGCCCGATAAGACAACAGCCACTTTTTAGACTTAACTCCGCTATATCTTCCTCTGTAATTAATATTCCAGTCTGTTCACCCTCTGAAAGTTTCATGCTTCCTTCCATACTTTCTATTAACTCCTCCATTCCTTATCCAGGAATAACCTTACAACTGTCAAGACCGCAGAATAACCGAAAGAACAGATGACTAAAACAAACCAGAGACTTCCAGACACTCACCCCGTAAGCTTGACAGAAGCTAAGCCGGGACTACCACCCACTCCCACCCTGTTCCTCTCGAGAAAGAGTGGAGGGACTCGTTGGGTTTTTTCTATCCACAAATGTTCTATTGTTCCCGCAGCTACATATTGATTTTATTGAATGATTGAATACAAAGAGTGCTCTCTTATTTATAGAGAGGAGAATAGGAATGAGCATTCTATCTTAGCAATGTGGGACTACCAACATATTATCTTTAACAGCTGCAGCATGTCTTCTATGTTATACCAAAAAAGTTTGTTAGACTCGTTCAACATCAAAACCTTTTCACTTTCCTTTGAAAATGCTAGTGATCGGCGGTAGTAGAAAGTCGAAACTCTGGAATTGACAAAGATTTCAATGTTTGAGACAGAGACTGGCAAATATAACTCAAAGCTCTCTCGTATTGCTTCACCGGCCCTTTCCATCTAGGTTAGTATTCTCTCCCTTTCTATGGGCTCCATAATTTGAGCAGCCCATCGAGGCTCAAGCCCCCAACTATCAGGTTTCACAAATTCCACAAATACAATCTTTAAAACCTTGTAATCTTTGTTGATTGGGTCATACCAGAATGCTGATATGATTTGGCTGTGCTTATCATGGTCTAGATCAGGCTCGTTGGGAAATTTCTTGTATTTTAGTTTTTCAATGGTCAAAATAGGGGTATTTTTTGAAATTTTATGGTCTAATTTGATTTTTCATTCAAGATAACGGTTAAAACTGACAGATGAGGCTAAGCTGCAACAAATTAGCAGTTTGAAAGGTCAAATTATGACACTTGTTAATTCGTAATGCTTAATAAAAAATGGTTGTTAGTTGAGGGGGTTAAATAATATTTATCAATTTTCTCAAAATTGAGTGGGAGGAATTTTCTATAATTTCGTCTATAAAATTGCTATAAATTGGAAGTAATCAAATGTTGGGAAAACTTTTAAATAATGGAAAAAAAAAACATCAATCTTAACACTTCTCTTGAATATTTTAAAAAAAGTATAAACTATTATATTAATATCATATAATTAAAATGACGTTGCAATAAAAATTAATTATTGTTTAAAACTAATATTATCCAAATGCTGATTTTTTACCGATACGTCACTCTAAATTATATGCCGGATCCTGGTCAAGTTATCATAATTGTAGGCAAGCTGAGCACAGCATATCAACCCTTTTTTTGTGTTTTTTTTGAGAAAATACCTAATTCGGCTCAACAAAGTGACTTAATTAGTTTCATGCCTTTTCCCAAGTTCGTTTTTCTTGACGAAGTGGGTTGCAGAATATAGGCAGGGCAAAAACCCACGGCCAATATTCATTCAAAACTCAAATTAACACCGACCCATACCGAGAAATCAAGAAAAATTCATGGATAAATCACATAGAGAGAGAAATCAGGAAAAACCCATTAACATATATGTGGAATTCTTGGATATTGGTCACTAAAATAACCCATGTTTAGAGCAAGTAACACCGATCCAAGGAAAAAATTCGTTGTTTCTATAAAAAAACCACCCCATAAACCAACAAAAAAATCTAACCTTCAAGAACAAAACCAAATCTATTCTAACTTTAAACAAGCCCATTTCTTACCTACCATATCAAGAAATCACTTCAAAAACCCATAAATAATAAGTTGAGAGACTGACCGTGGTCTGGGCGTCTTGGAGAGTGGCTCTCGGTCGGTGGGCCGTTCGTCTTGGTGGGCGGCGCTCGGTCAGTGGGGGAGGGGGACGGTGGAGATGTTACACGCAGATTACTAAAATGGAAATGGAATGGAAGAAATGTAAGAACAACAAAATTGGAAAATGATATAATACTGAAATTAGGCAAATTTGAAGATGCCTAAAACCTCCGTAAGTGATTCGACGTACTCTCCCTCCATTTTCAGTCAAACACTAATACCAATTTCATGCTTAAAACATTTGACTAGTCTTGTTTATATAGACCCACCTAAAGGTCACTAACTAATAAAGTCCAAGGCTTATTAAACTACTATATAGACCCACCTAAAGGTCATTAAACTAATAAGCCACTAACTAATAATGCCCAAGGCCATTAAACTATTAAGGCTGCCCAATAACTAATATATCCGTTACAGGAGATTTGGGAAATGGGCCTGAGAGAAATGGGTCCGATCGAGAGAGGTGGTCTGTGGTAGTCTGAGAGGGACGGAGTCGATAGGTGGACGACGCTCGGTCAGTGGGCCGTTTAGTGGGCAGCGCACGGACGGTGGGGGAAATGGGTTGGAGATTTGGGATTAAATTAGGAAAAAGTACACATAAACCCCTCAAACAACCACTCAATTGTCAATGTATTCCCTAAACTACCAATTGTGCCAATGTCCCCCCCTAAATTACCAAAAAATGTCAATATCCCCCCTAAGACCAACAAATAGACAAAAATAACCCTAATTTTTTTTTTATAAGACAAAAATGTCCTCATAAATTAAAAAAAAAAACTAAAACTAAAAAAAAAACTAAAAAACTAAAAAAAATTATTTTAAATAAAAACGAAAAAAAAACAATTTTTTTTTTAAAAAGCAAACAAAAAATAACTGAAATTTACTTTTTTTTAATAAAAAAAAAACAAATGAAAAAAAAAACCAGTTTTTATTAAATTAAAAAAAAGAAATAGAACAACCTTTTTTAAAGAAAAAAATAAAAACAAAAAAAAACTGAAAATTATTATTTTTAAAAAAATAAAAAACAGTTTTAATTTTTTTTTGGAATAAATTTTTGTTATTTTATATTTTTTAATAATTTTTTTAGTTTTTATTTTATTTTAATAATTTTATGAAATGCATTTTTGTTATTAAGAGGACATTGAAATGTTTTTATAATTTAAGGAGGACATTAACACAATTAATAATTTAAAGAATACATTGACAATGAGATGGTAGTTTAAGGGAGTTATATATACTTTTTCCATTAAATTTTTTTTTTTTTTTTACCGGCTTTTATAAAATTGTCTCTTACGGATTTCCTTTACACGAACCTAAAATATTCAATTGAAGAATGAACTGAAACAGGAAATCAAGGGAATTGTTATTTGCAAAAGATAATTACATGTTTTAACGACACCAAAAAATAATTGGTTCATTAATCAAGGAAGAACTGGCACAGCAATCCTTCAACTGGTACACAATCTAGCCTCCAAACCCGTACAGAGTCCTTCCTTGCCTCTTCAAGGCGTAAACGACATCCATGGCCGTGACAGTCTTCCTCCGCGCGTGCTCGGTGTATGTTACTGCGTCGCGAATCACGTTCTCGAGGAATATCTTCAGGACTCCACGGCTCTCCTCGTAGATCAGCCCGCTGATACGCTTCACACCGCCCCTGCGAGCCAGGCGGCGAATCGGGGCTTGGTGATGCCCTGGATGTTGTCGCGGAGGACCTTAGAGCATTATTAGCAGCTTCCCTATAAGGGACCTGTTCCCTAAATTTTAGGAAAAATTTTAAGAAAGTCAAAAAAACCATCCCACAGCAGCTTCCCTACAATTATCTGTTCCCTAGGAAGTGAACAGTGCTTCCCAATGCATTGGGAAGCACTGTTCACATCCCATTCAATTGTTTATTCTAAAAATATAATCTCTCTCTTACTTTATCTCTTTCTTTTCTTACTTTTAATTAAAGTAAAAGTAACAAAATAATATTTTAATGATATAGGAAAAAATGAAGGGAACTGCTGTGGGGTGTTTTTTGATAGGGAAGCAAAAAGTAGTTTTATTCCCTACATTTAGGGAAAATGAAGAGGAAGGAAGGGAAGCTGCTAGGAATGCTTACGGTGCCGTTTGGCTCCCCCTTTGCCTAGACCTTGCCTCCCTTTCCACGGCCAGACATTCTCCCTGAAAGTTGCTGAGATAATGGGTTTTGATGAATGAAATTGAAATGTGTTTTGATTTGATGGGAGAAACAGTGGGAATTGGAGTGGTGTTTTATAGATTGGGGGGTTTGTGGATTGGGGTTTGAAGTAAGGGCGGGGGTTAATGGGGGCCGTTGGAGTTGGGAAGTTATCGACGGCTAAGACGCTCGATCCGCGTGAAGTCAGGGACTGGATGTGAGCCGTTGATAAGATTGGGATCGACGGAGAAGATTGATGTATGTGCTGTGCCACGGATTGTGCTTTTTCTGCTATATTTCTTGTGCTTGATAATTTTTATGGTTATTCCCCTACTACACTAGTATTCTTTAGAGCATTCCTAGCAGCTTCCCTTCCCTTCCCCTTCATTTTTCCTAAATGTAGGAAATAAAACTACTTTTTACTTCCCTATCAAAAAACACCCTACAGCAGCTTCCCTTCATTTTTCCCTATATCATTAAAATATTATTTTGTTACTTTTACTTTAATTAAAAGAAAGAGATAAAGTAAGAGAGAGGTTATATTTTTAGAATAAACAATTGAATGGGAGGTGAACAGTGCTTCCCAATGCATTGGGAAGCACTGTTCACTTCCTAGGGAATAGATAATTGTAGGGAAGCTGCTAAGAGCATAGCAGCTTCCCTACAAGGGATTTGTTCCCTAAATTTTAGGGAAAATTTTAAGAAAGTCAAAAAAACCATCTCACAGCAGCTTCCCTACAATTATCTATTCCCTAGGAAATGAACAGTGCTTCCCAATGCATTGGGAAGCACTGTTCACCTCCCATTCAATTGTTTATTCTAAAAATATAACCTCTCTCTTACTTTATCTATTTCTTTTCTTACTTTTAATTAAAGTAAAAGTAACAAAATAATATTTTAATGATATAGGGAAAAATGAAGGGAAGCTGCTGTAGGGTGTTTTTTTATAGGGAAGCAAAAAGTAGTTTTATTTCTTACATTTAGAAAAAATGAAGGGGAAGGGAAAGGAAGCTGCTAGGAATATTTTGAAAACACTCAAAATATTTTATCCTCTGAAATAGAACAAAGTATGCTTGGATTAACAAATTGGGCTTGTTTGAGTGTAGGAAAATTTTTCCATTTATTTTTACTTTTCTAAAAAGCAATCAACTTCAAGACATTCTAATTTTATATCATATTAATAATTTTTTTATTACTATTTAAATAAATAAAAAATCATTATAATACAAAACTATTTCACTTTTTCATGCAAATTCTTTTTCCTTTATATCACATTTATCACTTTTTACTACTATCCCCAAAAAAACTCAACTCACACTCACTTGCCAAACATGCAAACATACCCAAATGCTATTGACATGACATGTGAATTGGATTAACCATATACAAAATTAGCAAATTATTGTTTAGCAAAATATAATGAGTCAAATCAGATTAGATCCAATTAATAAACTGATCAATTTTGAGTTAATTCACTTAACCTATAGGTGATCCTCATAATTTTTAATTTTTAATTTTAATTTTTTACTTTTTACCACTAAAAATAAAATCCAAATTTGCGCCAAAGGTTTTAAGATTTTTGGATTTGGGCACTAGCTTCCGACAAAATTGGCTTGAATTTTGCCGATCGGCGACAGAATCTAGCCAATCCTACCGAATTCCGGCCACAATCTCTGGAATTTCATCACCGGTGATTTTTTGCCGCTGGTAATTTTTTCGTACGAGCCAAATACCGAAAAGTATTTTCAAGAAAATCATTTTTTTCTAAAAAATTAAAATTGATGTATCTAATGGTGTATACGAAGTTAATGTTGGCACGCCTTTTAAAAAATTAAATAATTTGAAATCATCTACCATACTAGTAGATGTATCAACTTTAAATTCTGACTATAAAATAAATAGTATTTATTTTATTTAAAATGGATAGAATCCCATAACATACTTTCCTAATAAGCAAAATTTTAAATGAGGGAAAAATAAAATGGGTTTTTAAGTAGCAGAGTCACCAAGACTTGTATTGGCGTCCTGCATTTGCAAATCTTCCTTAGAGCATTACTAGCGGCTTCCCTACATGGGTTCCCTTCCCTACATTTTAGGGAAAATTTTAAAAAAGTCAAAAAATCAATCCTACAGCAGCTTCCTTCCCTTATATGTTCCCTATGATTGCTACAGTGCTTCCCAATGCATTGGGAAGCACTGTTCACATCCCAATCAATTGTTTATTCTAAAAATATAATCTCTCTCTTACTTTATCTTTTTCTTTTCTTACTTTTAATTAAAGTAAAAGTAACAAAATAATATTTTAATGATATAGGGAAAAATGAAGGGAAGCTGCTGTGGGGTGTTTTTTTGATAGGGAAGCAAAAAGTAGTTTTATTCCCTACATTTAGGAAAAATGAAGAGGAAGGGAAGCTGCTAGGAATGCTCTTATAGGTGAGTTTGGAGTAAATTGATGGTCAAGTGGATCCGGTTTCCATGCTGTAAAAGAATAACAGCACATCTACTGTAATTTTAAATCAACGGTCAACATTAAAACTTCTTCATTTTTAGTCAACGTACACAACGTCACTTTAAAGAAAACTAACAGAAGTTTGTACACGCCGTTTGCACCACACGAAAGCTGTCTTCTTCCTTCTTCATCCACCGGACCACCTTTACTTTCTCTCTCTTTTTACTCCCTATCTTCCGCAACTCTGACAGTTTCAAAGCCATAATTTTCTCTCTTCTCCATCTCTCTCCCATTTTCGAGTCTCTCCCACTTTGAAAGAAATGAAAGATGTTGCCCCAAGAAACCAAATACTCTCTTTACCTCATTCTCAGAGTAGAGTCTCGCACTCTTTCAAGAAATCATCCACCATAGACCCATTACTCGGTTGCTCACTCGCCCACTGTTGGAAAGCGCACATAAAAGAAAGGCCTTGGGGAACGAACAAGAACAACCTTATTCATTTGAAATGTTTTTGATTCTGTTCTGTGTTGCAGAGAAATATTATGAAGGGAAGTAGATTTAGCCATCGTATATTCGTATTGCTTCTTCTTTTGGTTGAAACTTGAAATAGAATATTCTATGGCTGCTTCCACATAAACAAAACAGAAACTTACCAGAAGCATTCTTTCTTTTTAAAAAATTTCTGCTACGAAACATGGCATTAGTAGTAGACCCGCTTATTATGTGAAACTTTTCTGGACAGAAAAACTTTAGTTTTGAATAAATTATGGAATGATTTCTCCAACAATAGAATTATACATAAAACCTCCCACAACAAGCAATGTGGCATAGATGCTTCCATTTGCTTCCTTGTAAAGTGGAAAGAGTCTACGACCATCCAGCGACATAGTTATTAGTTAAGAATATAAACTAGCAACAAGGAAAGTGGATAAAGTTGATTGGTGGAGTTAAATTTACGTTGATTCTGCTAAATCTATAGTCTTGGGTGGAAACTTTGTCGTGTGGTATGAATATTAAGAGATCAGAATCAACCAATGACACATTAGTTACAGAGAATGATGGTGATTATAACTTATTAACATGACATCGGTTGCCACAAATTCATGTACATGTTAATAGAACATTACAAAACATCGAGGTACAAGTTAATAATATTGTCATCCTCTGTTTCAACTCTCACAAACAGGGCATAACAGAGCCCACGTAATAGTATCATAGAGTTGTGGAAGATAATGAGAAACAAGAGGGAGAGAGTGAAGATGGGTGAAGAAGGAAGAAAAAGACAGTTTTCGTTTGTTGCAAACGGCGTTTGAAAAATTCTGTTAGTTTTCCCTAAAGTGACATCGTGTGGATAAAAATTGTGAAGTTTTAATATTGACCGTTGATCTAAACCTATAGCAGATGTGCTGTAATTTTTACAGCACATGGGTGAAGGTTTTTACAGCATGGAAGCCGAATCCTGGTCAAGTTATCATAATTTTAGACAAGCTCCTACAGCATATCAACCCTTTTTGTTGTTTTTTTTTTAGAAAATACCTAATTCGGCTCTACAAAGTCAATTAGTTTCATGCCTTTTCCCAAGTTCGTTTTCATTCTTCTTTCCTTGCCTACTCTTTACATTTTGAAATTTTCATTTCTTCGTATTTTGACTTTTTAGACATCAAAAGTATTTCTACCGGAATATCCAAGAAGCCTTCTGAGTATTCACAGCAGCTTTCTTAAAAGTGATCTGTTTCTTAAGTTTTAAAAAAAAATTCAAGAAAGTTACAAAAACTCTCCCACCGTAATTTCCCTAAAATTTTTGTTTCTCTAAGCATTGGAAAGCACTATTTACTTTCCATTCAATTGTTTATTCCAAAAATCTATTATCTTTCTTTTACTTAATCTTTTTTTTTTCTACTTTTAATTATAATAAAAGTCAAAAAATAATATTTTAATGATATAGAGAAAAATGAAAAAAAGCTGTTGTGAAGTATTATTTGATAAGGAAATAAAAAATAATTCTGTTCTATATATTTAGAAAAAATGATTGGAAAATTACTGAAAATGCTCTTATCCTTTATTCCTTTTGCAGGCTCCTTGTTTTAGCCTCGGCAGTGTGGTCACCAAGTTATCAATTGGAATCAAATATCTATGGGTCAATCTTTTGTGCTTTCCTTTACCTGCAAGTGGAGATTTGGAATAAATGCTCTTTGAGGACCAATATAAAACCAACCATCACTACTCTCTCCCACTAACCATACGCAAGCCATGTTATAGAGTAACACCCTTTTCCTTCTCCACACCCCTGATGCCAATTCCAGCCTTCTTCACCAGACAATGAATTTTCAATTGCAGCCTCGACCCAAAGAGCCAGCTCCGACACCGGAGAAATGGGCGTCATCGTCTACTTTGGAATGGGGGGAATCGGCAACATTTGCAGCACCATCTCCCCTGCCTTAAAAGGGAGTTGCTAGTTCTGCCCATCTCTGGTGATGGCACCTTATGACCATAAAGCTAAGACTTCCTGTGGGTGCCTCCTCAGTGCCAATGCCCTCTCTATAATCAGTATACTCAGGCTTGGCATTGCACTTGAGAGTTACTGGAATACTGGATGTTGCTTTTTTGCTATGTCATTCTTTATTAATTAAATTGTTTTATTTTTTTATCAGCTTATAAAATTATTTTCAAATGCGAGACAGGAGCAACCAACCGATTCTCTTGGATAACAAGGATAATCTAATTTTGGGAAGGAAAAAATCTCCCATGTTGTAAGGAGAAAATTTGGTTCTCGTTTTGTAGCAGAGCTATAATAGATTTTTATACTTTCAAATATTCTGGATTTAGTATAAGATTACATGATTAATTTTTTTAAAATAATTAGTGATTTAATAAATTTTTGAAATATTTAAGTGATTTAATTCGAAAGTTCACATTAGAATTTAATAATTCTTTTGTAAATTTTAAATTGTCCGACACACAAAATTCACTGCTGGAATTTTGAGGAGGCTGTGTATTAAGGCGAGGTGTCTATTATGGATTTCCTTAACACGAACCTAAAATATTCAGTTGAAGAATGAACTGAAACAGGAAAGCAAGGGAATTGTTAATTTGAAAAAGATAATTACATGTTTCAACGACCCCAAAAAATAATTGGTTCATTAATCAGAGGAAGAACTGGCACAGCAATCCTTCAACTGGTACACAATCTAGCCTCCAAACCCGTACAGAGTCCTTCCTTGCCTCTTCAAGGCGTAAACGACATCCATGGCCGTGACAGTCTTCCTCCGGGCGTGCTCGGTGTATGTTACTGCGTCGCGAATCACGTTCTCGAGGAATATCTTCAGGACTCCGCGGGTCTCCTCGTAGATCAGCCCGCTGATACGCTTCACACCGCCCCTGCGAGCCAGGCGGCGAATCGCGGGCTTGGTGATGCCCTGGATGTTGTCGCGGAGGACCTTACGGTGCCGTTTGGCTCCCCCTTTGCCCAGACCCTTGCCTCCCTTTCCACGGCCAGACATTTTCCCTGAAAGTTGCTGAGAAAATTGGTTTTGAGGCAGGAAATTGAAATGTGTTTTGATTTGATGGGAGAAGTGGTGGGGATTGGAGTGGTATTTATAGATTGGGGGGTTTTTGGATTGGGGTTTGAAGTAAGGGCGGGGGTTAATGGGGGCCGTTGGAGTTGGGAAGTTATCGACGGCTAAGAGGCTCGATCCGCGTGAAGTCAGGGAAGAGGATGTGAGCCGTTGATAAGATTGGAATCGATGGAGAATATTGCTGTATGTGCTGTGCCACGGATTGTGCTTTTTCTGTTATATTTCTTGTGCTTCTTTATTTTGACGGTTAATTACATACCAGTAGAGTATTTCCAACCACTTCTCAACTATTTTTCTTAAATACAAAAAATAAAACTATTTTTTATTTCTTTATCAAAAAAACACTTCACAGCTTCTTCATTTTTCTTTATATCATTAAAATATTTTTTTTTACCTTTACTTTAATTAAAAGTAGAAAAGATAAATAAAGTAGAAGAGAAATAATGTATTTTGTGAATAAACAATTGAATTGGGAAGCACTATTCACTTCATTGGGAAACGAAAATTTTAGGGAAGCTGCTGTGGATGGATTTTTGTAACTTTTTTGAAATTTTTCCTAAAACTTAGGGAACAAACCCTCTTTAGAAAAGCTGCTGTAAGAGCACTCCTAATAGATTATCTATTTGCAACTTTAAGCTAAAATATATGATAAAAGTGCTAAAAGGAGACTCCATCAGCTTATGTATTCCAACTCTAAAATATATTTTTCTTAATTCTACAAATTGTGCAACTCTACAAGTAGAATTATACTATTCATTTATCTATTTTTTTTTTTTAATTTTTTTTTTCCTTTTCCCTCCATGACTCCAAGTTCTTTCTTTCTTTTTTCTTCCTTTACGGTGGAGATCTAAGGGAAAGTGTGTGAAGTAGTGAAGTTATCAAGCGAGACTCACGTAGAAAAAAAATACTATAATGAAAAAAATTAAAGAAAAAAAAATAAAAAATATAGAGTTAAGAATATATAATTTGATGTATGGTGCATTTTAAAACTTATTAGCTAAATTAGATAAAATAGATTTTAATTAGCTATTTTAGATTGAGATATACATAAGCTATTGTGAATGCTCTAAATGCTTTTATATACTAATTGCTATATTTATTAATTTTGAAAACACTCAAAATATTTTATCATTTGAAATTGATCGGAGTATGCATGGATTAACGGAAGGTATTGACATGACGGACGAATGGGATTAATGTAATACAAAATTAGTGAGTTATTGATTAGTAAAATATAATTCGGGTCCAATTGAATAAGATCCGATTAATAAACTGATTAATTTTGAGTTAATCTTAAATTACTGGTGGTTTGTAAAATCCATATAATATTTTTTTTGTACTTTTATTTTTAACATTAAAAAGTAAAACCCTAAAGTGAAAATTGGATTAGACATGTAATTTTATCTTTTTTTATTGCTACGCATTTGTTTTTATGTAGATGAACTTCATTATACTATAATATTGTTCTTATTGAATATTATGTTCAAAATTTGAGTTATGTTTATTAATTATGGCTATGGCTTATTGCATATTGGTTGTCATGAATATAATTGTGAATGTGTATAATTGATATAATTTATGCTTATAGACATGAAATTGTGTTAATCATGTCCTGCCAAGTATTTGGATTAATTTAATCCATTTATATTAATACATGTCAAAATGGGTTGAAATTGGTCGTGTTCGATGACACCAACATGATATGGTTATTAAATGAATTATGCATATCGTATCAGGTCACCCATTTAAACGAGACTGCGTCATGATTGAAAAGTTTAATACGTTGAATTAAATAAGTTGAGTTCAAATTGACCCATATAATATTATACTTATGAGTTAACACTACACAAACCCAACTCTTAAACTTGAATTGTCACCCCTAAATTCTAATCTTATTACATTTGCGGGTGAAAAGTACAAGCCTTACCCAACCCGTGTAGAGGAAGTGCTTTGCACATTGTCCAAAAAATTTAGTCAAAACGAAATTTTAAATCATATAAAATGAATTGTTTGGAAATTGCGTTTTTAAAAAGTTACGATTTGAAAATACAGGAAGTTGCTTTTTCAAATTGCAGCAAAGGGGATGTTTTTTTTGAAAAAACCGAATTTTAAAGGCTAACCTGCAATTTTAAAGGTTAAAATGTGATTTTGTTAAACGCTTAAATTGTTATTTTCAAATCACACTTTTTGAAATCGCAAATCTAAACGGACCTTAATTATTAACACGAGACATGTTATATGTACAAGAGATGTACAAAAATTATTTCTCAACTTGCAAGGGCTCGAAATTTTGGCAATTTTATTCTTTCATGATTCAAATGATATATTAAAATAGAGATAGAGGTCAAAGCATAAATAATAAATATATTAAGATTGAAGATGAAATAAATATATAAAAAAGAATTTAGCACCAATTTAGTTTTGACAAAAACAAAAAAAAAAATTAAACAAAAGAAAATATACAAAATAAGTGTTTCATAATATATCAAATTTCAACCAAAACACCTATCAAAATAGAACCCGTAGTTTTTTTGAATCCCGAAAATCATCTATGATTGAATCTATGCTAATTATTGTAGCAACTCCTCTTTCGGTTTACACCATTAGAGAATCCATCATAAACTCATCTTCAATTTTATTGCGAAGGGGCCAATGGGTCCATCATTTTTAATTAAATGTTTTAAATTATTTTCTCCCTAGTGTAAGATATAATGAATAATGAAAATATTAAATATTTTTCTCAAGGTAATAAATAATGAGATTATAAAATATAAACTAATTAATTAAAAATAATGATTAAACTTTTTATATATATAAAAAAAAATAGAAAAAATCAATCATAGAATTACCTTATAGATTTTGAAAATCCTTCTTCGTTTGGGCCTGTGGCTTGAATTGAAGATGATGGGCTTGTACCCATGCTGTTAAGTGTCAACTATCTCAACAGGGCTCAACTACTAAGCCCATTGAGCCTTGGCTTCAGGTACGTTTTCATACTTCGCACAGCGATTTCAGTTTTAGCCAGTTTTGACCCTGGAGAACACACTGTTCTGCTTCGCTTAAACCAGGTAATATCAATTTCCCATCGTATTTTCTGAAATAATGTTGTTCGATTTCGATCTCGTTTTTTTATTTCTTTTTGTAAATTTCAGTAGCTAAGGTCTAATTTTTTTTTTTTTGGCTCTTGGGATCTGTTTGGTTGCTGAGAAAATATAGGAAAGGAAAAGAAAATCCTCAAACTTCAGAAAATTTATTTTATTGGCTCAAGGAAATCGAAATTTTGACTCATCTGAACCTAATAACCCTATTGACTTTGTTAAGAAGAAGTTCCTATATTTCTTGGAAATCAGATAAACATCAAGCTCTATGTTACTCGATTACGTATCTTTCTTTTTTCAAAATTTTCTTAGCAGACAAAATGAGACTTTGTTTTTTGAGAAGGGGCAATAAGCTAATTTTTTTTTTTTTCCTGAAATTTGGGGGGGGGGGATGGCCCCTACCGAGCCCCCCTTCTCCGTCACTGGTCAGAAACTCTCTCCAAATTTAACCCTCATCTCCTGTTACGCCATTCATTTTATGTCATTTTATTTCACTTCTCCCGCTTCTTCACTTTCCTCCGCGCCTTCCGCCTTTTGTGCATCTCTCTCTGGCGCCTTCTTCTCACTGTGTGATTTGCTTTATGCGATTTCTTCACTGAGTGCGATTTCAACGGAGATTCACTGTGTGCTCGGTACAGCACTCTCTCGGTACTGCTCTCTCTCTCCCTCTCTCCCTCTCCGTTGCTTGGGTGCTTGGGGTTTAGTTCAAAGGGTTATGGGGCTATGAATGGGTTTAGTTCAAAGGGGTATGGGGTTTTCTTTTATCCCCATTTTCAGCTTGATTATAAACTCAAGAAACCTTAACGAAGTTTCTTTTGTTGGCAGCGCTATAAGGTCACAATACTTTTCTCTTTCACTTTGTTTCCATATTTTCGTTTCAATTTTCTCTTTATTTTTCTATATATCTATCTATCTGTCTTTCTCTCTGTTTGGTTGCTGAAAAAACTGTCGTTGGTTTAGAAAATTTGAGGAAAAAAACCGTTTTTTTGCAAATTCGAGGGGTTTGCATTTAATTTTGGATTTGACATGTTTTAAGATCTCTGAGGTTTGACGATCTCCAGAGCCATCATTGTTTGTGTCTTATGAGTTTGTTGACGTTTCGTTGTATGGGTTTCTGAGATTAAGTTTTATTTGTCTGCTTTGAGTAGCCTCTGTTTGGTTTCTTAGATTAAGTTTCTTTTGTGGCCAGAAGAACAGAAGAAAATGCTTGTTCTTTGTCGAATGCAGAAAAAAAGATTATCCGCTATAGTGGACGAAACCCATACTGTTTTGTAAAGATTATCTGCTATATTTACTTATCAAAAAGATTATCTGCTATATTTTTGCTTCCAAACGGTTTCTGGTGCAATTTTAATGGTCATGACATTTAAAGTAGCTAAAGTGATTGTTCTCAAAACCAATAAAAAAATAATATATATTTAAAATGGAGAAATATTTTGAGAGTTTGATGTAGGAAACTTTTTAAAAGGGAGAGATAAAATAATAAAAGTAAATTGTTTGGCTAAAATTTGGAGAAGATTTGGAGAGTTTGATACAGATGCTTATACATCATTCTCACCCACAAGAAGAAGTTGTATAATTCTTTTTCTTTTCTTTTTTTAATGCCCATATACATATATAATGTATATATATTTCATAAACTTGAGAACTCGTTCTTCCCCGTTGCTGCTTTCGGAATCGGAAGATTGAACTAGTTCAGCTTTTTTCCCGACTCCTATTCCATCCTCTTGAAGACTTACGGTTGCTGAGTGCAAGTTAGTCATCCTTATCTGTCTTCTGGTTCAACTGTCCCAGTAGGTTAATATTTACAAGAGGGAGTTGTATAAATGGCCATTGATATATATATTTTCATAAACTATATAGGGAAGATATATTTTCAAGATGCTAGTGGTTTTTTTGGGTTTAGATTAATATGTCAGAGGCCTCAATGTTGTTTCTGATTCATGTAACTTCCCGATAGTGCTGGTTTGAAGCGTGAGGTTATAGGGTTAAACAAGAATCAAAGGAAATGCAAGCTATTTGTGATAGAATTATTTATATTAGGTTTTGAATTATGGAAGGCGTATGTGGATTTCATGCTTAATGTTCTGTTTGATTGCCGAGAAAGAGTAGGAAAAAGAAAAAAGAAGTAAAAAAACTTTTAGCCTCAGCTGAATGCTGTTTATGATTGCCTATGAAGGGTAGGAAAGGAAGAGTCAAAATATTTAGGCTTTGTTTGGCTAGCATCTAAAACTTTTTTTTTTTCTTTCTTGTCATCTTGTCTGAATGTCTGTTTCCTCAGGGAAAATCAAAGTCTACTCTGGAATTCAACAATGTTTTGCATATGTAGTGATACAGATACCATGATGCATTTTTTAGATTTGTTAGTCGTTTTAGATGCTAAAAGATTGTCATTTTTTCCCCTTTGAAGCTTAAGGGTCATTAGATAAAGAAGAGAGAATGGGATTGCCAGATACATCCGGAGATTTGTCATCGGAAGTGGAGGTTGATGCTTTCAGACGCCTCTTCCCTCTTCGTTTTTATGAGCGTCATCTCGCTGAATCTATCCGGCCTGATGGTAGGCCACTTGGAAGAGCTAGAGATACAACTATAGCCCTTGGTTAGTTAAAGCTTGTATCATTTATCGACAATCTCATTCTTCCACCACTTATATAGATTTTACTGGTGTTGCTACTCAAACTGAAATGGTCAATCCTTTATTTTTTCTTTTTAATTCAAGGGGCTGTTGCATCTGCTGATGGGTCAGCATTGGCAAAGATTGGTTCAACTGTAAGTGTCTTTCTCTCACTTTCTCTCTACATGCGTGGCCTGGGGTGACTAAGCTTAGTTGCATATATCAGGTGTGTGATTTTATTTGTTTTCTAACTCAAGTACTGACTTCTTGTTCCTTGGACAGACAATGTTGGCTGCTATTAAAATGGAAGTCATGACTCCTTCCATGGAGTCACCAGATGAGGGCTGCTTAGGTTGACTATTGCTAAGTGCATATGTTCTTTTACTTATTTCTCTTGCCTTTGTTCACTTTTATATGTGGGATGTCAATATGGTATATCTTTGTTATTTTCAGCTATTGATTTCCACATGCCTCCAATTTGTTCTCCAATTGTTAGGCCTGGCAGGCCAGCTGAGGCAGCACCAGTAGTGTCAAAACAATTATCTGACACTATTTCAAGGCACGTAATTATATTCTCTAGCTACTTGCTGGTTAAATTCTTTTTTCTGAAGTCAAGTTGGAAAAATGAGTTTGTTAATTGATGTTTAGTCTGTCCTATAGTCATTTAGGACACATTTATGGTGCCCAATGATTATTCTTTGGAATAGGGTTCGGTGCTTCCTTGTTCTTTCCCTTGCACTTGTTGTGCCTCTATTTGTTGGGTTGATCAGCACTTATATGACTGTCAATGATCTCATTTAATGTTACTTCATTCTATTCCACTTTTATTTCTGGTCAGGTGTAACTGTTCTGTAATGACTAGTTATATGTGCATTTGCAGTTCTGGCATGGTTGATTTGAAAGAGTTATCCTTGGTCAATGGAAAAGCTGCTTGGATGGCATACTTGGTAATGGCGTTATTGTCCATCTTCATATTTATCCGTACAAAATTAGAAAATCTTTCTTTCGGTGCTTTGAGCATGTTTTTTTAGACATTGTGAATTGTAATGCCAATTTTCTGAACTGGATTATAAAGAAATATCAAACTTATATGTTGCAGGACATATACTGTTTGGATGCTGATGGTGCTCTCTTTGATGCTGCTTTACTTTCAGCTGTTGCTGCCTTGTCTTATTGTAAGAGTTGCATGCTTTCTCATTTGGTATTGTCTATGGTCCATTCAAATGCTTGCAGCATGGCTAACAGCAACAGCCTAGACAATTCACTTGCCCACAATCCAACCCAACATTCAGTTCTGCATTAGCAATATATACTGTTTGCTTAACTTTTCTGGTTTGATGGTGAGAGTGATGTGACTCTATGTATGAAGTAATGATTGTACTTGGTCACATATATGAAATCGTGTGTTTTTCTGCTTTGACAGATACGTGACTTCTGACAATGTTCTATTGGTCTCATGGTTGTGTTTTTACTTTTTTGATACTAGTAAAAATTTATTTAATAGAATCTGGGAATATGCATGTCAACTTCTTTTATTCCTCAGTTTCTTATGAGCATAGTTACTAAGAAAGCTTCTTGCTTTCAAACCTCAAGCCCATAGCATGGGATATTGAGGTTCCATAACTTATTGGTGCAAGGCCAACCATGTATTCAGCTCCCGTCAATTTAATAGTTGAAACTGTGCGACAACTATAGACCAATTGATTTGAGAATTTTCTGTTGCATTATCTCCTGAAAAGCTCGTCATTGGCTAATTATCTTGCTAGAATCAGATGACCTAAGATTGTTTTTTTTTCTATAGTCAGAAACTATGGGTGAGATCGGCTCTCTCTCTCTCTCTCTCTAAGCAAACCAAGTTAGTAATAGATTGAGTGTTTATTAGGAAAATCTTACTGTTCATTAGGGAACTCTTACTCTGTTCCAAATTTCTATAATTACATTAAAGATTTGCAATTACACTTGCGTAGACTTCTACTTTCATTTGTATATATTTGAATGCAGATTTAACTTAAAATCATTAGCTATATCTGCAGTGCTTACTCTTTATAGAATCTTCCATGCCAAATCAATTTTAAACTTATCAAAAAAAAGAATCTTCCATGCCTTGCAGTACAAATCCCTGCAGTTTCCCTAAACGAGGATGGTAGAGTTGTTGTTGTGTCTGAGGAAGATGGACGAAAGACGGAAAAGGAGCCTGTTAATAAAGAGAAGAGGAAGCTCACACTGAAAAGCATTCCTTTCTCACTAACATGCATACTTCATAAGAACTACATCTTGGCAGACCCTACTGCAGAGGAAGAGTCCATCATGGAAACTCTTGTTACTGTGGTTTTGGATTCATCAAGTCGACTCATTTCTCTTTATAAGCCAGGTGGACCAGTTCTCGCTTATACATCAGCTATCCAGGTAAGTTTTTCACCCTAGAAACATACCGTTAAAGGATCCATTAAAAGTGCCAATTTGTTGATCAATTTAGTATGTTCCAACCTGTTGCATTACAATCTACTTTGTTGAACCATGATAATTGGAGCGATATTTATATTTGATTTGGGCCACATCGCCATAATATATCTGAGATTAAGGCTGCATTTGTTTCAGTGTAAAATGAAAACATTTTCCCCATTTTGCGGTGTTTGGTGTGAACTCAAAGCCCCCCCACCCGCCTGAAAAAAAGAAAATTCTTTTTGCCAAATTCCCTCTGCTGGGCCTGGGGGGCTTTTTTTCTATAGATGTGGGGGATACAAATGTTCAATTTTCAGTACTTTATTTTGCTCAGAACAAAGATGCCATGTGACAATGTAATTTATTTATTATTATTTTCAGGATCTCAATCAAACAATGGAACTGATTTTCCCCAAAAATATTTTCAACTGCAAACATTCAATCAAAAAGCATTTTACATCGAAATAAACGTAGTCTTAAAACTGGTTTTGACATCTATTCCCGTCCTTTCATGGAACATGGAATCAATTTGGAATCCAAACAATAGTCTTGAAAGATTTGAATTACTAGAACTTTGTGTGGAGAAGGACCTGAAATTTTGACTGATTCCCCCCACCCACCCACCCCAAAGAAAAAAAGAAAGAAAGTAAAAACTCAGCAGAAACAATGTTCCATTGAGCAGATAAACTGGTTTATCCAATCTGTGCATATGATTCTGCCAAGGAACATATATCAGGATATATATATAATGTAGGCTGAGTTTTTTACCTGAAACCCTGTAATACTCTTACTTTGTCTAGAGGATTCATTCTTTCCAATAAGTAGAAAGTTGTCTGGCACAAATTGTATATTGTACATAAATTAGGCTTGCCAAGGCACATTAAACAATGGCCTATGGAAACACAAAGAAAGTTATTAGCTGAATGCTGATGATGAAGGGTTGCTGTGGTTTTAGGATTCCATTGCACTGACAAGGCAAAGAGTGAGGGAACTACAGAAGATTTTAGATGAAGCCAATTCTGGTATGGAGGTGGACTAGCTTTGATATTTATTTTTCAGGGGACTGTCATATTGATTCATGCAGTTGGTGAGTAATTCTGTTTTGCATCTCTATTTGTTTATTCCTGGTTGCTGTAGTGACATTGTTTACTCTATAAAAAAGGTTTTGAAGAGTAGCGTCATTAATCAATCTTGGCTGGACATGTGGTAGATTTGTTCTTTGCATCTTCAGAGAAATTGAGTAGCATCTCTTTATTCTTAAAGGTAAATAAAGCATTACTTTGATAAAAAGTCCATCTAGCACTTGGTATATCTTTTCGACTCTGCAGTTAATTGTTGTTGACTTCCTTTTTAGTGTTAACAACTTCACCAAGGACTTCATATCTGTTTTTTTTTTTTTTTCTTTTTTTCTTTTTTTGTGGTTAAAAACTTGAGAAAGTGTTTTTTTTTTTCTCCCTTTTATATATCTTATTACATAACTTGAAACAATAAGGTAAAACATCTCTTGCTATTAAAGTTTCAAGAAGTTGTACAACAAGACATTTTTATAGATGGAGCAGAGTAGTAGAAAATGATTGTTGTTTTGAGTGGTTGGAATAAAGGCATTGAAGTTTACTTTTTGCTTTTCACTTCATTAGTATATATGAACTTTGAGGAGTGCTACACATAACTCTCACCGAGTCTCACGTACTCATTCCCTGATGTGACAGTAAAAATCGCCATTGGATGAAATAATAAATGAGAGTACATGTACCATCTAATAGTGATTCTCACTACCACGTCAGGGAGTGAGCACTAGGGAGAATGTGTAGCTTTTCTCATGAACTTTAGTCTTGATAAACAGGACATTTATGGAAGGAAAGTTTCTGTTGAGATTCTGCTTGTGTCCAAATTAATTAGACTATTGGATCCAAGCAGTCAACCTAATTTCAGTCCCTTGGATATCTAAGTGCTTATATACTTAATTTTCAAACCAGCCACTTGGCCTGTAAAGAGACTAACTGGCCTTTTGCAAAATGAGCTTCTCTCCTAGCAGAATTTCCTTGGTTATGTTACTATGTTCATTGCAAGATCTCTGCTATGTTTACTAAACTTCCCTAGAACTTGAATTTCTTTCTTTCTTTTTCCCGAGTTTAATCCGCTTATCACCTTATGAATAATGAGCTGCTCAATTTGTTTCTCAAATCCTTTGCTATCAATCTGCATGAGTCATTAACAGAGACTATGTTTTCCCAAGACTACTATACATGAAAAAGGATTATGGGTTAGTGAATTTTGTGATATTGACGATCTGAAATGTGCTATAACTACTTCGAGACATGAGTGGAACTATGGATTGATGCAACCCAATCTAGCAAAACATGGTAAAAATAAGGGCAACTAGAATAAAAAATTGTAAAATGCATTTTTCTTGAGAAGAGCAGAGTGTTTAGCATTATAGCTTAACAACAATAATAGCAGAAAGATTGAGCAGAAATGCCCTCTTTGTAAGCATGTTTAGCATGATTCCTTTTGTCTATTCTTTTCATCATTCAAAAATAAACGATAATCGGGACACATTTTTCCTTAAACAGGTTTTGAGTATGACGTACTCCTATATTCAAAATATTAAAGAAATCCACAGAAAAATCTATAGGGTTTGTAGATTACATAACATGAAGAAAACAGGATATGCTATCACGTTTAGAGACTCCCAATTCAACCCACTGGAAATGATTCAAATAATCCATTTCAAGTGAAGTGGAAAGCACTCATTTTACAGTTAAGATAAAGATTTTGTTTTGTTACATCCTATGAAATTTAATCTAAGTCAAGAAATTAATCCTTTCCATTTCAAAATCTCAACTTCTTAAAAGTAGAGAATTTTATCAGCCAAATCAAAAGGTTTACAGGATCCTAACGTTGGAAAAAAAAGAAAAAAGAAAAAGAAATATATAGAATCACCTTTTAAGTAAATATATCGTTCGGTTATAATTTTTTCTTGAGATTTGTCGGAAACGATATTTTCCTCAAGTTTTGGCTCTGAAATGGTAGTAACCTAGTTGTTAATGTTGATAATGATAGGTGCTAATTAATTATTATATTTATATATCCTTAATAATAAGATGTCAAACAAAAAGTTAAGACGAGCAAACTGCTAGGGATTGTCGTAAGGGGTACTACAATTTTTACTTTAAATTTCTTATAAATTGATGTAGCAGTTCATATGTTTCCTATCATTTTAGCTATTAAATAAATAAATTTATCAGTCAAATTTTGTTGTTTATTTTTATTTTTTTTCATTCATGTAGCATGACGTGAGACTCAATCACTCATGAAAACTGTCACGTTACTTTGTAATGAATTGTAGTAAAAATTATAATATCCCAGACATTTTTTTATTACGAGGGTGCCCTCCTCCCTCAAGTGAATTTCTAGATCTGTTCCTTGGTCCAAGTTTCAACAGCGTGAGAGAGATGTCCTACTCCTAACAATAAAAGAGCCCATAGATTTTGTTACAGTCACGTTGTTTTCCTGCCTATCATCTCTCACTTGAGCTTCCATTTTTTAAAAAATTGCGATTTAAAAACTTAAAAATTTGTGTTTTCAAATAGTAGATAAGGAAGTGCGATTTTAAAAACGAATGATCTTAAAAGTTCAACTACGACTTTAAAAGTCTAATTGCGATTTAACGCTTAATTACGTTTCTAAAAATCGTGTTTTGATTAAATCGTACTTTTTAAAATTACAAATCCAAACGGATCCTTAAACCAAATAACGAAAAACAGTGAATGAGATACACAATTGAAATACTAAAAATCATATTTTTATCTCACAACTATTTCATAGTACTAATGTGTCAATTCCAATGACTGATAAAATAGTTAGTTGGGACTGCCATGTCAGCATTGTAAGATAGTGATGGAATAAAAATATAGTTTCTAGCATTATTCGTGTAGTATAGTTTCTTCAAAAAAGTTTCGTGAATTACATATTTTATGAAAATGAATGTCACATAACGGTTTACATTTTAGTGACAAATATAATAAGTGTTTATATGGACCGCTACGTGGTGTGACGATCTATGTTTTAATGACTAGTGTCTGGTTGATGTGATAAAGACTACATAATTTATAATAAAAATTATAATACCTCAAATTTCCCTCTACCAAGAATTAATATATATATATATATATATATATATATATATATATATATATATATAATAAATAAAAATAGAAGCAATGGATGATGATGTTCTGGCCTTCTGGGTAGATTACTTGGAAGAAAAACAAGGATACCTGGCCCCATGCGTGTCACACAAAATATCAATTAGAAGCACAAGGGATCTTAAAGGTAGAAAAGGCCCACGTTGCCAAGTGAAAGAAAAATCTTGTCAATTCAATTCCTCTCCTCTCATTATCAATTTATCATCATCCACACTCCCACTCACGCCCTTTGTTACTTTTTGGGGAAATCCACTCTAGCCAATCAGAATCCAGGGAACTCCATCGTGAATACCCCCAACAGATAGATACTCTCTCTCTCTCTCTCTCTAAAACAACCTGAAAATAAAACTGGACCTCAGAAACCGCCTCGGCTCAGTCGATTGCTACACTTGTTGCCACGTGTGCTTCCCTCCCACCACTAAACGAAAAAAAAACCGACAGTTCCAGTTCTCAGTTCTTTGCCACCCTTCCGTTTCCCCTCCACTCAAAATATAAACTCACGGCCTTCAACCTCCCAAAGAAGAAGAAACGCTGAAACTGAACCAAAAAACCCAGAGAGAGAAGAGAACCAGACCCATCACTCCTCTCTCTCTCTCTGTTTCGGCTCTTTTTTTGCTTTCTTTCTCATTTTTCCTCTCCACGATTTACAGAGAGAGTGAGTAATACACAATCTTCCTGATTTATACCTTAATTTCAATGGCTTCTTTAGTATCTTCGCCCTTTACAGTGCCAACCTCCAAAGCTGACCATCTTTCATCTCTCTCCCGAAAGCATTACTTTCTTCACTCTTTCCTCCCCAAGAAAACCACCCAAACCAACTCGTATTCCTCCATCAAAGTAAAATGTGCTGCAGTTGGCAATGGCCTATTCACCCAAACCACCCAAGAAGTTCGTCGAATTGTTCCAGAGAATAACCGGGGCCTCCCCACCGTAAAAATCGTCTACGTAGTCTTAGAAGCGCAATACCAGTCATCCTTAACGGCCGCAGTGCAAGCTCTCAACAAAAACGAAAGGTACGCTTCCTTTGAAGTTGTGGGGTACTTGGTCGAAGAGCTTCGTGATGTATCAACCTATAAAACCTTCTGTAAAGACCTCGAGGACGCCAACATCTTCATCGGGTCTTTGATTTTCGTTGAGGAGCTCGCTTTGAAGATTAAGTCTGCTGTGGAGAAACAGAGGGATAGACTTGATGCAGTGTTGGTTTTTCCCTCAATGCCTGAGGTAATGAGGCTGAACAAGCTGGGTTCGTTCAGCATGTCGCAGCTCGGGCAGTCGAAGAGCCCGTTCTTCCAGCTCTTCAAGAGGAAGAAGCAGTCTGCTGGGTTCGCAGAGAGCATGTTAAAGCTTGTGAGGACTTTGCCTAAGGTTTTGAAGTATCTGCCTAGTGACAAGGCTCAGGATGCTCGACTGTATATACTTAGTTTGCAGTTTTGGCTCGGTGGGTCGCCGGATAATTTGCAGAATTTCTTGAAAATGATTTCCGGGTCTTATGTGCCGGCCTTGAAAGGAAGTAAGATCCCGTATTCCGACCCGGTTTTGTTTTTGGATAGTGGGATTTGGCACCCTTTGGCTCCTTGTATGTATGAGGATGTGAAGGAGTATTTGAATTGGTATGGAACTAGAAGGGATGCTAATGAAAAACTAAAGGATCCAAATGCACCAATAATTGGTCTGGTTTTGCAGAGGAGTCACATCGTTACAGGGGATGAAAGTCACTATGTGGCTGTGATTATGGAATTGGAGGCAAAGGGGGCTAAGGTGATACCGATTTTCGCCGGCGGGCTTGACTTTTCGGGACCGGTTGAGAGGTATTTGATCGATCCGATTACGAAGAAACCGTTTGTGCATTCGGTGATATCGCTGACAGGCTTTGCGCTTGTTGGGGGGCCGGCGAGGCAGGATCACCCGAGGGCTATTGAGGCACTGATGAAGCTTGATGTGCCTTACATTGTTGCGTTGCCTCTGGTTTTCCAGACTACAGAGGAGTGGCTGAACAGTACTTTGGGGCTGCACCCAATTCAGGTAGCTTTGCAAGTTGCTCTACCGGAGCTTGACGGAGGCATGGAGCCCATTGTCTTTGCTGGCCGAGATCCTAGAACAGGCAAGTATAGCTTCCTTATGAATTATGTCTGTTTTTTCTTGGTCTTTCAATTCATTATAATCGGTTTTGTAGTCTGTCTTACAGTTAGCTTATCACCTTGGGAAAACTCTGAGAGAACCAAAATAATTTTTGCTTTTGAAAGCTGGGAGAGCAAGTTTTACTCTCAAACCAGTTGCTTTTGACTACTAAAAAAACAAAAACCTGAAAAAAAAAAAAAGAAAAAGAAAAAAAAGCTTCTTTAAAACAACTTCCTTAAATCAACTTTTTTAAGAGCGTAAGCGTTAAAAAAAAAAAAAAAAAGGCACAACTTTCTATATACTAAAAGCCCTTTTTAATCTCTTGACACAATCCTAAACAGGTTCTTAGAGTAACTCTAACCAGACAACCTAACAGATACATTTTTTTTATTGGGTTAATGATTGATGTGATGTGATGTGATTGCAGGGAAATCACATGCTCTTCACAAGAGGGTGGACCAACTATGCACCAGAGCAATCAGATGGGCTGAACTGAAGAAGAAATCAAAGGTATATTTGCATTTGTGCTACATACTCACTTACCTGATAAGACATTTTATTCCTAGATGACTTATTATGTATATTTTTTACCATGACATTTGCAAGAACAAAAAAAAATCAAAACTTAAGTCAGTTGTAAGAGTTCTAGTCCAGAAAGGCTGCTACATGTAATAGTTATTAAAACAGAGAATTTTGTTGTTCATGTTTCACTATTTGAACTCGTAATTACAAATGACTCTGGAGAAAAGAGATGGAAATAATGAAAAGGAGATTGTAGTTAATATCAAAATATTAATACTGGGGCTTTATTGATGTTGCTTTAAAACTTTATATCCCGGTAGCTTATTTTCCTAATCTATATTTGCTAATAATTGAGGGGAAAAGGGCAAATGATTCTTTCCTTGTTACCATCTTATTCATGAAACTATGAGCCCCAATTAATTATCTATATTTGGGAATTTGGACTGGCCATGAGTCTCAGGATTACCTCAGTTGTTTAGAGAATGATTTCAATGTCTACAATTATGACTGCTGGACTTTATTATTACATAGAATCAGAATAGTATCAAAGGACATATTGAAGATTCCTCTTTCATTTATCATCTGTTTCGCTTTGTAGAAAATCCTTTCTTTCTTTCATGTTTACTTAATAAATGTAATATGTAATCTACATTTGCCTTGTAATTAGAAACTTCATTCCTTAAGTAGTGTTCTATGTTCTCTTTTCTGTTGAGAATCTACTTGAACAAAAATAGACTCTCTTTCACTGAGCTTGTTTTGATAAATACATGGACCAATGCAGGCAGAGAAGAAGTTAGCAATAACTGTCTTCAGTTTCCCTCCTGACAAAGGAAATGTTGGAACAGCTGCCTACCTTAATGTCTTTTCTTCCATCTTCTCTGTTCTAAAAGAACTCCAAAGGGATGGCTACAATGTTGAGGGCCTGCCAGAGAATTCTGAAGCCTTGATCGAAGATGTTATTCATGACAAAGAGGCTCAATTCAGCAGCCCAAATCTGAACATTGCTTACAAAATGGGTGTCCGTGAATACAAAAGCCTAACTCCCTATGCCACTGCATTGGAGGAAAACTGGGGAAAACCTCCTGGGAACCTGAACTCCGATGGAGAGAATCTCTTGGTATATGGTAAACAGTATGGTAATATCTTTATTGGGGTTCAGCCCACTTTTGGCTACGAGGGTGATCCCATGCGGCTATTGTTCTCCAAATCAGCTAGCCCACATCATGGCTTTGCAGCATATTACTCTTTTGTTGAGAAAATTTTCAAAGCTGATGCTGTTCTTCATTTTGGCACTCATGGGTCACTTGAATTCATGCCTGGAAAACAGGTGGGTATGAGTGATGTCTGCTACCCTGACAGTCTAATTGGGAATATTCCAAATGTCTATTACTATGCAGCTAATAACCCATCTGAAGCAACAATTGCCAAGCGCAGGAGCTATGCCAATACCATTAGCTATCTGACTCCTCCAGCAGAAAATGCTGGGCTTTACAAGGGCCTTAAGCAGTTAGGTGAGCTCATCTCCTCATATCAATCCCTTAAAGACACTGGCCGTGGGCCACAGATTGTGAGCTCAATCATCAGCACAGCTAGACAATGTAATCTTGACAAGGATGTGGAACTCCCTGATGAGGGAGAGGAAATCTCAGCAAAGGAACGAGATCTTGTGGTTGGAAAGGTATATTCCAAGATCATGGAGATTGAATCCCGCCTTTTGCCTTGTGGACTCCATGTCATTGGTGAGCCTCCATCAGCCATGGAAGCAGTTGCAACTCTGGTTAATATTGCTGCGCTAGACCGTCCTGAAGAGGGAATTTCATCACTACCAGGTATACTAGCTGAGACTGTAGGAAGAGATATTGAGGAAATTTATAGAGGGAGTGACAAGGGATTTTGAAGGATGTAGAGCTTCTTCGGCAAATAACCGAGGCATCGCGTGGATCTGTTTCTACCTTTGTGGAGCGAACAACTAATAAGAAGGGCCAAGTCGTCGATGTAGCTGATAAACTAAGCTCGATCCTTGGGTTTGGTATGAATGAACCATGGGTTCAGTACTTGTCAAGCACAAAGTTTTCCCGGGCTGATAGGGAAAAGCTTAGAACGTTGTTTGAGTTCTTAGGACAGTGTTTGAAGCTGGTTGTGGCTGATAATGAGTTGGGGAGTTTGAAACAAGCATTAGAGGGAAAGTATGTGGAGCCAGGGCCTGGCGGCGACCCAATTAGAAACCCGAAAGTATTGCCAACAGGAAAGAACATTCATGCACTCGATCCACAATCAATTCCCACAACGGCAGCATTGCAGAGTGCAAAAATCGTGGTGGACAGGTTGATTGAGAGGCAGAAGGCTGACAATGGGGGAAAGTATCCTGAGACAGTTGCACTTGTATTGTGGGGAACAGATAATATTAAGACTTATGGTGAGTCCTTGGCTCAGGTCATGTGGATGATTGGTGTGATTCCAGTTGCGGATACACTTGGTCGAGTGAACCGGGTGGAACCAGTAAGTCTTGAAGAGCTTGGAAGGCCTAGGATCGATGTCGTTGTTAATTGCTCTGGAGTGTTCAGAGATCTCTTTATTAATCAGGTATAAATCCAACTCATGATTCCCATTTCTTTTGGATCTTTAATATTGAATGATAATACGTTGGTACACATGAAGGGCCAAGCCTACCTCTATGACCATATATGGTGAATCAAGGTTTTGAATTTTAACTCTTACAAGAAATTGCCAATTTTCGAAGTTCTGCTTAAGTGTCAAAAAACAATTCCCAGTATTTTGATGATGTTTTCTTAAATGGTGACATTTACGTATAATTTAAGTTCTGCAGCACCAT
The DNA here is from genome assembly GCA_028654335.1 of Alnus rubra. Classification (NCBI taxonomy): domain Eukaryota; kingdom Viridiplantae; phylum Streptophyta; class Magnoliopsida; order Fagales; family Betulaceae; genus Alnus; species Alnus rubra. The sequence goes on from JAJPGS010001265.1 coordinate 967,689, forward strand.
AATTGATGTTTTAACTTGAAATCAAAGCAAACTACCTATTTTCTATCAAGACATTTCAGTTCTTCTTATGCTCTCCACTTTTTGAAACTGTGTTTTGTCAGATCCTTCTGCTAATGATATTTTCATCAAAATTTTCGTGTTGTTCAGATGAATCTCCTTGACCGGGCAGTGAAGATGGTAGCTGAACTAGACGAGCCGGAAGACCAAAACTATGTCAGGAAGCACGCAATAGAACAAGCCAAAACTCTTGGGATTGAGGTTCGTGAAGCTGCAACTCGAGTTTTCTCCAATGCCTCAGGATCCTACTCCTCTAACATCAATCTTGCTGTGGAGAATTCTTCGTGGAATGATGAGAAGCAGCTCCAAGACATGTACTTGAGCCGAAAATCTTTTGCTTTTGATAGTGATGCCCCTGGTGTAGGCATGACTGAGAAGAAGAAAGTTTTTGAGATGGCTCTGAGCACAGCTGATGCTACATTCCAAAACCTTGATTCCTCAGAAATCTCACTCACTGATGTGAGTCACTACTTCGACTCAGACCCAACCAATCTAGTACAGAATTTAAGGAAGGATGGGAAGAAGCCTAGTGCATACATTGCTGACACCACCACAGCTAATGCCCAGGTGAGAAATCTTGCCCTATTTTCCTATTTTCATAATAAGTTCCAGGTTTTATCAAGCAAAGACACTTATCTTACAGCTCATAATGGTAAGACTCGAGGAAACACTACAATTATCCTTCTCAAATTTCTTACTTCTAAAGAAATGAGAGGTGAATGATGAAGATAAGCTTCAAATTCAAGACTTTGGACTTTGATATCATGTTAAATCACTACTTATTTTAAAAGTTCAAGCTTATAAGAAGTAAAGTAAATCATTTAATCAATACTTTAATATTTAACACTTCTCCTTATGTGTGAGTTTAAACTTTTTGTGCAGGTACGCACCCTCTCTGAGACTGTTCGTCTTGATGCACGAACCAAGCTGTTGAACCCAAAGTGGTATGAAGGGATGATGTCTAGTGGATATGAGGGTGTTCGTGAAATTGAGAAGAGGCTTACAAATACAGTTGGGTGGAGTGCAACTTCTGGGCAAGTCGACAATTGGGTGTATGAAGAGGCCAATTCGACTTTCATTCAAGATGAGGAGATGTTGAACAGGCTGATGAAGATGAATCCAAACTCCTTCAGGAAGTTAGTGCAGACTTTCCTGGAAGCCAATGGACGTGGGTACTGGGAGACTTCCGAAGAGAATCTTGAGAGACTAAAGCAGTTGTACTCAGAAGTTGAAGACAAGATTGAAGGGATTGATCGGTGAACTGCAAATCTAACTGTCGAGAAAAAAAAATTGTAAAATGCAAATATAAAAAACACTTGTGATTTCCTTGGAGTTCTTTCTCTTTCTCACTGTAGGGTAAATAGATGTGATTTCGAGAAATGCAAATGCACCGATTGTACTTTTTTCTGATAATTCATAACTGGCACCCTTTGTTGCTCTTGCCTTTCCATGATAAAAAAGAAAAAAAGATCTTACACGAGTTCGAAAATGAGGCTAGAGTATCAAATACCAGTAGAGAAATAATTGTATTTTCTGTAAAAAGAGGAATAGATCATGAAACAGGCAAACTGCTAATCCCTTGGTCATTACAATGAAACAAGCCTTCATAATTAGAAGATGAGATCAACTAGAAGATTTATTGTTACCAATTCTCACCTCTGCTTTCTATGGCACAAGTTAAGGATGACAGGAAAAAAAATCAAACATTATCAAACATATATCATTTACAAGAATCTGAACCATTCAATCAACAACTTTGACTGTCAATGTTAAATACAATTTTTCTTTTCATATATTCACGAGCAAAAAGAACAGATTACATTTTTCTGTGGAGTGAATCTCCAATCAGTAATGAATCAGACAAGGTAAATCTACAAATATGAAAAACAAAAAACAAAAAAGGAAAGAAATAATACCCTCCCCCTCAATAAAAATTACAAGACAAAAAAAAAAAAAAAAAAAAAAAAAATTACAGATACAGTTTGGTGTAACAGCTAACAAAAGTGGTACATGTTCCTTGCTTCCTCTCTCGCCGTTAATTATTCAGGTATCAGATTACCTTTTACTTTCAGACTAACTCAAGTAGGAGAGGGTCACCTTCTGCCATTATTCTGATCAGCTTTATGAAATCTTGTTCGCTTGACACATTCAATGGGTGAACAGCAGGTACTTTAGCTGAATAAATGGTTGAAGAATTATTTGTAGGTGGTTTTTGCTTATAGATCATTGTACTAAGCACCGGATCAAAATTCAGTGGTGAATCCATTGATACGAAGAACATGGGTATTGCAACCTTTTGATGCATTTCTAGAGGGCCCACTAGATTAACAAGTTCGACAAAGTCCGCAACAAAGCGCCGGGGAACGTAGAATACCTCAGAACTGCATACTGTGATGCCCTGTCCATTTGTTACGCTTTCCTTATAACTGACCTGGAAGTGAGCTGGCATCGTGCTAACAACCTTCTGTACCATCTCTGCTTGTTTTGAAAACCAATCTTTGTTCTCGTTGGTTGGCACAGTAGTCCAAGACTCGGCAACCTGAATGCCATTGAATTTGTTAGAGAGAGGGAGGGGGAGAGAGAGAGAGAGAGTTGTAATGGTTTTCAAAGGAAACTAATCAGCTTTCATCATTGATGACATCAATGTGTTATAACAACAATATCATTTTCCTCTTCAGGTGAACCAAAGCATTGAGTTTTAGAGGCCATTAAATTGCAATGGGCAAAAACAATGTCTAACCTTATGAGAGAACATAACATTCATATTAGGGGAAACAGATTCCAATTGGAGTATTTCAATATTATGGGGGCTTCTTCTGTTTTTTGGGTTCTGAGTGTTATGGGTGCTCTTTGTGGGTTTCAGGTTTTAGGGTTGATCCTTGTAGGTTTGTTTGGGTTTTTTCCTATTGTGAGCTGGCTTTGGTGGTTCTTGTGTATACTCCCAGTGTACTTAGAGGCGCTTTACGCTTTTTAATAAAATCTTCTTACTTATCAAAAAAAAAAAAAATTGGAGTATTTCAAGTTATATTACCTCATTCGTGATCCACAGTTTAGTACTGTCTGCCTGAAGCAGATTCCAGTAATTAAGAATGGTGTCATCCTGAAGGAATAAAAATCCTTCTGCACTACCATATCTATCAAAAATCTTAGGCAAGTTCCTGAAAAGAGAATAAGACAACATTATTATAAAATTTTAGAGGCAGGCAATCTCAACTAACTATAGTATAAAAAATAATTATGTGGCATAGCCATAACGCAGATAGAACAGTTAGAACTTCAAACTACACCTATTCCTTTCCATCATAATTAAGGTTGCTTCTGAGAGAACTTTGATTTAATAACAAGCAAAAACTCAAATCAACGTTATTTAACCCAAACTAGGAAAGAGGGAAAGGCAAGGGAGAGAACGAAAGAGGGGGGGGGGGGGGGGGGGGAGGGGGGGCATCAATTAGTTGATAGTAGATCTTTACTCAAATATAAGAAAACCAATCAGAAGACCAAACCCACAAAAAAAAAAAAAAAAGGAATTTTGAAATTCAGGGAGTCGGTCTCTGAACTGCTCCACATTTCATTCATCTTGTGTTAGCATACATTTCGATTGCACAACATACAGATGTCATACTTGTATTGCCCATGTGCGTCTCCCAGGGCGTAGGGGGCATGAACCGTCCTCCATCTTATTACCGGTAATCTGCTTAGGGCTACAAACTCAACAGGAGAGTTGCGCTCGTTGCAAATTAGCATTAACACTCCTTTCCTAAGTCTCGATTCTTTTATAAACCATTTGGAGCCTAGATAATCAAAGGTTACTATTAACAACTCCAACGTTCAGCAATGGCACAATTCTAAAACAAGATTTTGGACCAAATTTTTCAATTATAAAATTAACCAATATTTTTAAGGACCACTTAACAGTGTGCCCTGTGTTTTTTTCTTTTTTCTTTTTTCCTTTACTAAATGAGGACCATACCCAAAGCTGACAAGAACAGCACAGGCCAAGTACATAGACACGGTGCTTGGGACTGATGAAATATACCTCTTTCACTGCCCAAACCACACGCAGATGGTGCAGTGTGGCTACCAAGTTAACTCAGGTAAGTGCTAGTGAAATTGCAGGTCTGGGTCAAGAGTCTCCCTTTCAGCACGTGATTAGTGTCATAGAGATTCTAACGATCTACTCATTCAGACACTTTTACGCATCCACCAAGTATCATTTTCATCAAAGAGGTCAACTTCAATTTCTATTTATTTGCGAAATTCAATGAATGGTGCAATTTACATAAAAAAATAATAATAATAATAAAAAAAAAAAAAAAAAAGGTAAGCTCAACAGTTTATTTACCATAACAGCATTTTCAATTTCATCACAACTCACACCCATAAGGTCCTATATACCATCAGAGTTTCAATACAATAATATTCACATGTAAAGACAGAACCAAAGGAGACCCACATCAAATGAATACTATCGCCCTCCTCATTACTTCTTATTGTCATATATTGTCAGTTAGCATGTCTGTATATAGTGAGCCAATAATCATCTCGTGATAATGTCAAAAGTTTCACATTAGTTCTCATGGTCAATGAAAAGCTAATTGTCTTAAAATTGTGATTAACCATATATGTCCAAAAACAATTCAAACAGAATATTTTACTGCAGCAACCCTCCATCTTTTTGAGCTCTCCTACTTAGCACACAAAGGGCATAGTATAAAGTAATATTCAATAGTCTTACTATATGAAAAGCGAAGGCATGGTAATAACAACTTACTTGTATAGTTGCTCCAATTGGCCCTCCTCAACAGCAAGATCCGGGTTCTTCTGCCCTGACAAAATAACCACTGTCTTGAATATTCGGCCATAGAGTAATCTCCATTCAAGAGCAGTACGTTCCACAGGCCCACTGCAAAACATAATAAGCACAATATTCCCAAAATTCTTCCTCCAATGAATCAAATTTGCAACCTCATAATTCACGGTCCCTGTTTCCTCAACCCCAAGATGAACAGATGGCAACTTTTGTGGGATAAATTCTTTCCTATCCCCATGACCAATGCTTGCCCGTGGCCTATCCAATTCCAATGACATCAGCCTTGGCTGCTGGTAACCAACTGCAATCAAGTCCTGAAGCCAAGCAGCAGTAAACTTCACATCCTTATCGGTCCAAAACCCCTCCTCTGCCATTACAAAACTTAATTCCAAAATCTTTTCAAACAATCTATGCTTGCTTGATTTCCATGAAAGCAAGAACTTAACTAAACGACCTACATTCACGTGAAGATCCTTCTCTTCTGAAAATGGGTATGCCTCAATCCTATCATATCGATGAACCGTAGGAGGGTAAACTACAACATAACCACCAACTTCCCACAAAATCCTTTGTCCCCAATATCCTCTCAATACATCAGAAGCCATTGTGCTAATGGAAACAGGAAGCATCAAACCCCAAAATGCCGGAGAATGGTAAATTGTATTGAAAGAATTAACCGGCACCATTACTCCTTGCGGCAGCGCCACCTTTGGGGCGTGCTCATCGAACTTAATATCAAACGCTTCCAAACCCGATTTCCTCGTAAAATAAAACACAGAATCAACATCAGGCAGCCCGTTCGAAATCCCCTGTTGGATAAACTGCCTTCCACCAAACACTTCAGTGTAATACTCCTCATGCCCAACTTCACCCACATTCTCCAGCGGCAACCCCCTAGGCCAAACTGATCGCTGTCCGAAATGGATATACGGGTTCACGACAGTCCGATTTGGGTTCTCATGGCTATACTGTAATATAGTATCTTGCCTAGCACCCTCCCCAAACAATTCTACATCAAAATGCTTACCCAAATCCCCATTAATCACATCCCCGCGATCATCAGCGTCGAAGATCTTCTTCGCGCCGTGCTGGATCGCGTACAAATACCCAACAGTCTTCCTAACATATGAATCATAAGGAAGAAAATCCACAACACGAAAGCCCAAACTAGCTTGCTGTTCCAAAGACAAGAAAATCGCACCTTTTAGGCTCCAATCCGACGGCGTTCTGGAGTTCCCGATAGCGAGGACTTGCCAGCCCCTGATTTTGACCAGGTTGCGGAGCGAATCGGAGGGATAATCGGACACCGAGACAACGATCCACCGCTCGGTTCTGAAATTAGCGTAGGGGGAAGACTTGTCAGTGATGGTCGCGATCGAGTTCCACTTAATTTGGGGTAATTCGATCTTCTCGAGGTTCTTAGACTGGGTTTCGAAGCAGAGGAGCGCTGCGGTGTCGCCGACATTGTGGAGGAAGAAGAGGGCGGCGACGGTGGCGACGAGGAGCAGGACGGTGATGATCTTGTAGAGATTCTCGGAGACCCATGTGGAGAAATCGAGGCTCTTGGCCTCCGAGAAGCGGTTTGGGTGGAGTGTGGGTAGGGTTCTGGTCTGGCCTTTTGGAGGTTTCGGCGTTGAACGCTCTTGGACCAACATTGAACTCCCAAATCTGATACTGCTACTACTGCTGCTACTAAAGCTTGACTGCCAAACAGAGCTCAACTCTCTCTCTCTCTCTCCCCTACTCTGAGCTCTCTCTCTCCAGCACACTTCCTCTGCACGACATTTCTTTTCTGGTACGTCTTTCTCTCTCTTTCCTTTATTTCTTCGTTTCTGTCAGATGTGGTTACCTTGCCGACATTGGTTGGGTTACTTAGGCTTCAAAGTAACTACTTGTAGTTGTAGTTGCGTCGTTTGGTCACGGTGGGCCGGTGGTCCCTGTCTTGTTTAGATATATATATATATATATATATATAATAAAAAATAAATAAAAAATCGTTTTCTTTATCTTATGGTTGATATGCAGTATATTATGGTTGGATTGATTATGAAACACTTAATATAATGTGATGATGATGATATTATTTTGGATGGTAGGTGGATTTTTGGGACGTTGTGGTGTCAATGTCATGTCCTTTGTTGGACAGTGAGCCTGAATCCAATGGGTGAGAGTTTGCTGATATGTCACTCTTTTGAATCTGGGCCGTTGGATCCAAATGATTGGATCTCGATTTAATTGTGATTGAACTGTGATGTTTACTTGACTATTTAATGAAGAGTTTTTTTACAGTAGAAACAAAAAAAAAAAACTTTTGAGTTAAAATTGTCAAGTTTTCATAGAAAAGTTTTTAAAGCTCGTGCATAATAGAGTGATGTTTGTAAAAGAGAATGAGAAATGCTTTTATTTATTTTTATTTATTTTATCATCATTTTATTTTCTCATTTAATTGTTAATTTTCAAAAATTGAGGACGGGAGAAGAACCTAAGAGTATTAAATAGTATGTCTTAATGCTATATGTTATATTTTTATTTTATAATGATGATGCAAAATTTCCAACAAACGGTATGATATATATAAAGATAAAGACTAATTCAAGAGTTAATTAGAACTGGCTAATCAATATTATGAGATAAAAATATAGTTTTTATTATTACTCTTTGTAAAATTATAAGAAGAATAATTGCACCAACGCTTTCCAATGTATATGTAAGGATAAATGTTAGATATTATAATTTTATTAAGGGTTAAGTACTTTTTTTGCCTCCTATAATTTCATATTTTTATTTTTTGCCCATTGTACTCCATTTTTTTTTATCGCAAATGGTGCTTATACTTCATCTTTGGATGAAAAAATAGACAAAGATACTCATTTTCGTCTTTTCTCATAGCACAAGTATCACTTGTGATAAAAATGAAAACACAGTGAACAAAAAATAAAGATTTAAAACCATAGAGAGTTGTAACGTATTTACCCTTTTTATTAAACATTTATCTAACAATGTTAATATAGTACTACCAATTAATCGTGTTAAATAAAAACAAAATAATTCAATAGTTGATTGAGATTGAGTGTATACAAGCATTATTAAATGAATATTTTAGACAATTATAATATCTGGCCTTTATGATATTTGATACCCAATATCGGTTACTTTAGAGCCTGAAAAGTTTTTTCAAGGCATTGAGCTGCTGGTGGCTCACGGCTGTTATAAGTAGCTGTTTGACAAGCACTTATTAAGCTAATAATTTTTCACCAATCTTCGATTGTTTCATATTAATTAAGTGTAAAAGGACTTTCAAGCTCTTTAGATTGTGCTGTGCATATATCCCCAGAATTAAAAGCTGTCTAAACTTTCATTTTGTTCTTCAAGATGAAATCCAATTTTTTATTCTTTGGGATTTGATTTTTATAATATTTTTATTGAATTCAAATGGGGGTGTTTTCTTATTGCAGTAGCCACTGCCTCACCCCATCTATTCAGCACACAAAAAGCCTTTCCCAAACGGCCAGCAACATTTTCAGCAGCATTTGTTTCTGTTGCTTAGTGAATAGTGCCATAGTGGTTGTAACTGACCATTAAGGCTAAAAATTTATTTTTTTTTATTTATAATTATTTTTTTTTTTTTTGACATGTTCACATTAGAAGGAGAGGGATTTAAATTAGTGATCTCGCTTCATAAGGCGTGGTCCCTAGTCGATTGAGCTACCTCTTGAAAAATTATTTTACGATACTGATGTGACAGGTGAAATAATTATAAAATAAAACAACACTAAGCGATAAGTCGGAAGCAAATTAATCGTCACCACCTTGACAAATTACAATACAAAAAGGTATTAAATAAAATAAGTTCTGAATGGTTTTTTATTTAATGCTTCATTGAATCGAGCATTAGGAAACGCATTGTTGACCTTGTACTCTTGCCATTATCAATTGTTGACGGGGGATTATAGAAGCATGGACTCGCCAGTCGTCTGTTTGTATGAGCCAATTGTTACTTTTACATGATAATATGGTTCTTGGGTTCAACAGAAAAATAAAAAATAATAATAATAATAATAGTAAATAAACACCCAAAAAGAAAAGAAAAAAAATAGTTGTAATGTATCGGAGGAAAATCGAGGATCGAACACATCAATCTTTTTAAATTCCATGTGTGGGAACTATGACTTACCCAATAGTTGAGGCGTTGGACAAGACAAGACTACATAAGTAGTCGGGAATTAGGATCTTGAATACGGCAGCTTGGTACCCGTTAGGTAACGAAACCCTGAAAAATTGGGGTTCTGCAGAAACGATCTCAATTCCATACTTGACAATGTCAGGTCATCTTACCGATCACTGTTTAAGGTGTACCCGTGTACTATTCATGATAAGTGTCTGAAATTTCCAAAAATTCAGAACGATCCTACCTTACAACTGTTACATAGACCTATAAATAGCAGTCATGAGGTAATTTTTCACATGAGCATACAAAAATAGAACTTCAAAAATATATACATCAATCTAACTTGAGTGTCGGAGGAGGATTCCCGTCGAAACCCCGGTGTGTCCTTCGCATTTTGCAAGAAATCACATCCATACGGAGGAAGCGAAGCCTCCCACGTCACGCATCGGAAGTTGTACCAACACCATGCTTCATAGTTTAATTTATATACTTCAAGAGTCATGCATGAAATCAAATTAAAGGAATTCAGCATCCAACTGAGAAAATGAACATAGAGAAAGATGGAATACCTTGCGGTGTAAAAGTTCACGTATACTGATAAAAAAAAAAAAAAAAAAGGGAAAAGTTCACATATACTGACAGCCAATAAAATTGATAAATTACATTCCTTTTGGATTTTTCGTGGTTGATACAATCATACGACGGAAAATCATGATCAAACCGAAAATATTTTTCAGTTAACGAGAAAAACTTTTTTAATTTTCATAAGATGGTTTTACTTTTTAAAGTCGTAAATAATTTTTCGAGTTTGAACTTTCCCTTTTTATGCGCTCTCTCTCGCAGTTCATTCTCTGTCATCACTCGTTGGGTCATCAAACCTGTTGTCAGAGTTCACCAGATGGTATCGAAATCTGCCATTGGCTCCACCGAAAGTAGTTGAATTTGCCACATGAGGTTGCAGAAAGTTGCCGATTAATTGTTTTTGGCCGGCATCAGAGATCGCTAACCGTTGCTGATTTTTCGTACATGCTAAATGCCAAAAAAAAAATAAAAATAAAAAATAAAAAAATTTCTTGAAAATTAATTTCATTGAAAATATATTTTTAACTAAAAAAAAAAAACATTTTTACGTCCAATCAAACCAACCTAAATTTGGAGTGTAAACTAGTTGGACTTTCAACTAGTTTTTTTTTTTTTATCTGGACTGTACGTATCACAACCTGAGATGAACAATGGTAGGTTTTGATATGTCTTAGCTTGTGCTTCTCTACTTCTGTTATTGATATAAAGGAATGAAAGGACTAAAGAGAGTCAACGGTGACCCAATCGCCAAACATGTTGTTGGCATTCTAGTTTGGGGAGGACCGAAGAGCTTGAGGTTCAAATTATGGAGATACAATACAACATCGTAGTGAGAACGCTATTGGGCTACAAACAAGATGGGGCCTAAATGGGTTGGGCTGAAACTTCATTTAGACCAGAAACACAATAGGCCCAAAAGGAGTGAGACAAAGCCGAAACCCTACAATCGACCAGCCTTTTGTTATTGGGAATGTTTCGATGCATGATTCTTCTTATTGTTCTAAAAACAAATATCACCCAAACATCATTTTTAATTTTGATTTTATTTTTTAAACCATTTAAACATAATTCTCTATTTTTTTCTCCGGTACCCGTAATTTTGGGAAAACTTGAAAAAAATATAAAACAATACAAAAAATTGCACGCCCAAACATCTCCTTAATTGACGATCTCGATGTGGTTTAGGGTTAAGATTTAGTGCAATTTATTTTCTTCAATTTGTGAAGTTTGTGTGGGCTTACCACCATTGATAAATTCCTATTCCACTTACACACCATCTTCTCTCTTATTGACACCAACTCTCGTTGAAATTCACTCTACCAAACAGCAAATAAATAAATAAATAAAATTGAAGAAAATATTTTCGTGATGTAATTAAACATCAACAAATTAATATTTTAATTAAAAAATATATTTTACATAAAAACAAATAAAATCTTAATTTTATAATTTATAATAGAGCACTTAAATTTTGTTACTATAATATATATATATTTTTTTAGATGTTCACTATAATATTTCTAACTTGCTTGAAAATGGTCTTCCTTTTCAAAAGCGGAACCCGTTGTTCGGCTAGCGTTGGTGACTCCATTTCACTCGACCGGCCAGATGCTCCGAGTCCACCCATGACCAGGTGCCACTTGGCACAGATCCTCAACTCTGCCCGTCACCCTAGACTCTCTCCTATTAACGTAACAGAATGGCAATTTTCAAACATTAAAGAGTAACCCGCCACTTTTGAGAAAGAGAAAGAAAGAGAAGGCTCTCTGAGAGGCAATGGCACCGTCCCCGTCTCCCCTCGAACTCACAGTAGCTTCGGCTCTGCTTCTCCTCTCAGCCACACCTCCCTCTCCCTCTCTGATCTCTGCTCCGCAGTAAAATTCATACTGCCAATTCGAACTTCTATTCTCATTTGCATTTGTATTTTTATTTCTTCGAATTCACTCTGTTTTTGAAATTTTGTTGAATAGGTTGGGTTCTAAGGACCAGTCCCTCAAGGATAGAAGGGAAAGAAAGAATTGCAGAGAGAGCTTGGTGCTGAGCGATCCCAACGCAGTGCCGCTCAAGGAAGTGTCACGCTCTGTTTCTACGTCATGCACTTCATCGCTCGCCAGCGAGGGATCTTCTGAGGATATTCGAGCTCGTCGGCTGAGCATCATGGCCATTCTGGCTCGCCGCCACGAAACGAAGCTCAAGGTCGATCTGATTTCTCCCCCTGTGGCTGTGAGTATTTTGCTTTCTAAGTGTCCTTCCTCTAGTTTACCTCTGTTTAATCTGTTTGGATTCATTGTCACTGCGTATTGGTTGAATATGCGGAACGATATGCTTGAATCTGATTTTTTCAACTACAGCGTATTCAATCGCTGTTTGGTTGTTTTTTACATGATTCGATGCTATTATCTTTGAAAATTTGGCGTGTATTTTCAGTATTTGTTTGAATTTCGGTGCTGAATTGCTTTCGCTTCTTTTTCTCTTTTATTTTTTAACGTCCATTCTGAGTTTTGAGTTTATAGTTTGGTGCATGTTTTTGGATTTGAAGCTCACTGTGTTCGGACTCTTATATTTTTCGCTCATATTTCACTTGAATTTGCTTGCTCTTACTCGAATTATTCCTGATACGAATTTCGAAATTTGTTGCAAATTTTAATCGTGCCAAAATGATCTGCTAGCCTTGCTTTACCAGTTCACAATCCAACCTGCTATCCATGGTCAATTACGATTCACATTGTTTTCAATTTCCACGCTGACTCCGTTCTATTTAATTTCTCTCTGTTCTAGAACCATCAAAGTTTCTCCGCTCTATCAAATTCGAATTCACAATGTTCCGTGAAATAGATAAGAAAATTGTTTAAATTGATCGAATGTTAATTATTCCTTCTTCTTTTTTCCCTTCATTGTTTGAATTGATACTTTGTTAACGAAATCATTTACAGTCTATGAAAACGAGTTCCGAAAATCTTCGAATTTTCTCAGGTCATTCGGAAGAGCCGGTCAAAGATTCTCTATAGCTCCGGTGGGCGGGACACCAGCTCCAGCAAGGCGGCGACAATAACCTCGGGATCCGAGTCCACAGAGGCATCGTGCTTGTCGAGCAGTTCGACCGCAGGCTCAAGCCCACGAAGCCGAAGAAGCCGCTACGTTAGCAGAGGTGAGAAAAGGCTTGCTATGGTCCACGAGGAGATCAGGAGGAAACATGTCAGCTCGGCTCATATGCGCCGCCGAGCCGACGCCATTTTGAAAATGCTCTCTGGCGGTTGTTCCTCTGAACTGAAGATACGTCAATTTCTCGGTGACAGCCCTGACACAAGCAAGGCTCTTAGAATGTGATCTTTCTCTCTCTCCCTATGAGCTTGCCACATGGCGTTTTTGAGTGTGTGCTGCCCGTTGGCATGTGCTAGCTCTCCAGTTTGCTTTTTTTTTTTTGTTGTAAATTTGCTTGTTAGGTTTTTGTCTGTTAACTAATCGGAGTGTATGAACATAGTTGATCATCTCAACCGTTAGATTGCATCATAAAATTAGACAGTTGAAATGTATCCACTCATACTGGGTGTTGTTATGAGTGCTTTGATCCACTCAGTGGATTCCACTGGATGTATTCCCCAAGCACTTTTTGCGCTGATACGGTACAAGGTGAGCACCGCATGGTCCACATTACACGCTCTAATCGACTAATTGTGATGGGTCCAGTTGCATGATTGATAAAGACTAGCAACTATATGATTTAAATCAACGGCACTTGCTGTTTTTGTGTGGAAGGAGTTCATGATAATTGGCTATGGTTCCAATGCAGGTTGTTGAAGTTGGATGAGGTGCAAAGGTCCGGCACAGGAGGACGTCAGGACCCCTATATTTACAAGGTATTTCTGCTCCTCACAATTTGGTACCTAATATTTTGCACCCATTAAAAAAGTCCAACATGAATGTATGTCCCACATGAATTATTTGGGGTTGATACATACTTCCATTGTTCTAGAATGTATTAGAAAGCTTCTTTGGCATTTTGCTTTATACAATTTGAATTGGATATGTTTCTTTGTTTTGAGTGCAGATAGCATCAAAAAATAGGGATTAGTAAGACTCGAGTAGGCGTTCATTTATAGATTTTTGATCTTTCGATTCATTTCTCTAGTAGGGAAATTTTGGTTATGATAGAAAGCTAAAAGTGAGAATAGTGATATCAATAATTGTTTAATATACTGAATATTGCTTTAAACTTCCAATATTATGTTCTAAGTGTAAATGGAAGGATCTCTATACCAAACTTTCATATAATACTCGTCATAGTTGATGGAATTTTCTTATATCACAATGTTGTTGGATCTTGTTTCGTTTATTCTCCTAGAAAAGGTTAGAAACAAAGAAAAATTGTTGTGATTTCAGATATACTCTCGCTAATATTGTACACGTTGGAATCGATGTTCTGTCTCCTAGTTAGGGCGGGAATTCAATAATTATAGAAAATTATTTCTATTCAAAAAGTTAACCCCCAAAAAAAAAAACCAAAACCAAAACAAAAGTTGTTGATTTACGTTTGGATGTGGCTATATTGAGCTGAAAACTTTCTTGCAAGCTACTTGAATAGTGTGGTCATTTGTTTTGAGATGAACTGATGATCAGTACAGTTCACATGTGTCTTTTATTGTTGAGTGTTGATGGTTAATTTTAATTTTTTGTAATTTTAAATACTCATTTCCGATGAGTAATATGGTATACATTACCTTAATTTTCCTCATTATCCTTTCCTTCGTCATCCTAAAGCCTCTGTGCCGGGTCCCTTCATCACTTGGTGCATAAAAATTAAAATTTTGATTGGGGACAAGCTACATAGACTTTAGGTGACGAGTAGAATTTATCCATTTCAATATTTTTAGGTTGACCTATTGTGTCTATTAGTCTTTATTTTTTTTTTTCAAATAAAAGATGATTCAATGACAGGTGGATATTTTCACATTGGTCCAGTGATATAAGAGTGAGATTGGAGATAAATATGTGGCATTATCTTAATTTTGCTGTTTTATTTTTAAAAAGAAAAATGTTATTAAATAAATTGTTATACGTCTGTCATATAATTGAGATTATATGACAATAAAAATCAGTTTTTGAATCAATAAAAAAAAATTAACAATTAATTTTTATGTTATGCAATCTTAATTATGTAGCCGTCACTAAATAACGTTTTTCTTTTTAAAATACAAAAAGAAGACAAAAATAAAGTGGAGTTGAAGCAACCTTTGGGCAAAGCCATTTGCTTCGAATAAAATCTGAAGCAAATTTGGACTACAAGGTAAACCTTTTTTCTTTTTTAATAAATTATGACACGCAATCAATAGTTGAAACTTGTTCCTCCCCGGCCACTCCCATAACCTAACAGATAAATTATGATAGTCCCTCAAAATTGATTTTAATCATATTATTTATATTATAATAAATCGATTATTATATATAAAAAGTATATGGGTTCTGTTAATATTCTGGAAGATTTTTTGTTTGTGAAAGTTTTCTAACGGCGATGAAAACAATTTTTTATTATTTTTAACAAAAAGATAAATTTTTATTAATCAAAAGAATGTACATAACAAACCACTATATAGGTATACAAGACACACCAATCAGATATGTACCTCACTGAGCTACAAGATTCATATTATTACAGACAAAAATACTACAATAAGACTTACCTAACCAAAATATGACTCTACAATACATAAACTTTTTCTTGAATAAAAAGCAAGTTACACATTTTAGGCTAAAAGTAATGACTAATTTGATCGCACAAAATAAACTCAAAAGAAACACAACAATCAACAAAACCATCAGATTACACCAACAATTTTAAGTTTTTGCGAATGTTTTATTTTTTTTAAAAAAATTATTAATTTTTGAAATAAGACCTTACCAAAAGAGATACGATGCTTTACTTATAGTCTGTTGATTGAATCTGAATATTATTCAATTTACTGTCGAATACGAGTTTGATTTGTGAATAAAATTAAAAATTTAAATTTTTTTAAAAAGTTAATAAAATAATTTATTTAAAAAAAGTGAATATATTCTGAATATTAAAAAAAAAAAAAAACAAAACACATTAATTACAACACGTTTATGTCATTATAAGTGACGAAAAAAGTGAATTATTTAGGACCAAGTCTTAAAGTAAGGTCTGACCAAAATAAAAAGTCTTAAATAAGTCAAAAAGCCAATCTAGAAGAATTGTGATTTATTGAAAAGTTGTGAATGTTTAAAAAATTTGAAACAAAATTAAATAGAATTTAAATTTTCAAAAATTAAATTTCACTCAAACATGCCATTATGGCACGCGTACGCGTACCACCGAAATTGTCGCCGTCGTCTTAGGACCTCGAGAGTCGAGACGCCAGCTTGGAAACAGTCCAACACATACAGTCAAAAAGCAGATTACGCAATGCTAGCTTTTTCGCATATTTCAAAAAGAAGATCTTCAGTTTTGAACTTTTAAACTTTGTCCCAGAATATCTCAAATCAATTCGATTATCCCCAAGAACTTCTAGACTTTTGTACTTGTCTTCTCATTTTTTTTTTTATTTTTTGGAAGAACGCATTCAGTTTGAAATACCTTAAATTCGATTTTACATAAGGCCTGTCTACTAGATAATTTTCATTGTTTTTTTGAGATCGACATAATTTCCTCTTGAAAGTGAGTTTTCACAATTTTGTAGGAACTAGTGGCTATTTGACCAATAAAAAAAATAAAAATAAATACACGCACACATTTCACTCTTACAAAACATAAATATGAAAAATTAATATGTGACATTTCGTCATATTGTATGTAATAAATGTGATTAATAGGTTATTGAGTTTGTCAAAAAAATAAAGGTTATATTGAGGATTTAGATTAAATTATAAGTGTTGTTAAGGGTGCTACAATTTTTATTATAAAGTCCTTTACAAACATTTAACAATTCATAATTGGAAATGATTAGTTTTTTTTTTTTTTAAATGTGGTAAATGATTAGTTCATTGTTGACTTGTCAATTTATACTCTTAATCATTTTACCAATTATAAACTGTACATCAATTTATAAAAAACTTTACAATAAAAATAGTAGTTCCACGAACATTTTCCTTAAATTATTTTTTGACCAAAGCAACAATGGATAATTATCTACATGATCACACAAATTCAATAATAATTCTGAAAAGTGGAAGGATGAGAGAAGCAGCAAGAAAAAAAAAAGTATTATATATATATATATATATTGAAAACAAAAAATAGGTTTGGTATGGTCTAGAAAAGAAAGATATAGAATAATTATCTATAAATAATTTGATTTGTGTGGCCCCTAATCTTATTTTAACATGGGTGATACACTTGTTGCATAACCTAACACCAACCCTGCCCATGTTGATTATTTGTATGTGTTTTTCTTTTTCTATTCTTAATGTATATTAACAAACAACTTAAAATATAAAAATAATTTATTTTCATATTACATCATAATATTTTTAAAATAAAAAGACAAAAAAAAAAAAAATTTCTTAACAAAATACACCCTCTATAATTTTATAAAAAAATTACTATTGGAAGCAGGAGATAAAAATTGAAAACTTATTTCGGGTCCGTTTGGGTTTGCTATTTCAAAAAGTGTGATTTAAAATCACGATTTTAAAATGTGCGATTTGAAAAAAATGATTTTTAAAAACACAATTAAACGTTTGACAAAATCGCAGTTTAGCATTTAAAATCGCAAATTAGCCTTTAAAATTCTGCGTTTTCAAAAGAACACCATCTTTACCTGCGATTTGAAAAAGCAAATATCATGCGTTTTCAAATTGCAATTTTTAAAAACGCAGTTTCCAAACGATTTATGTTCTGCGATTTGGTTTAAAATCGCACTTATTGTCTATGAAATCGCAATCTCAAACGCACTCTTCATGCTTATAAACAGTCAGGATTGGAATTACTCGACCGTGTTAAATATTACCGAAATAAAAAAACCAGTAATTCAGTAAAGGTTATTAATTTTTTTGAATATTTTTCAAAGTATATAAATAACTAAAATTAAAGAATACAGGGGTCAACCGCAATAAGCTAGAAACACAGACCGATATGCAAAAAAGAAACTTCCAAGAAAGAGGAAGGAAAGACCAAGAAAAATCAACCAAAAACAGGCTATTTAAGCCTACTTTCTCCATTCTCCAAACCACTTCTCCTCTCTCTCTCTCAACTTACAAAGGAGAAAGCGAAAGAGAAACAGAAAGAGAAGGAGAGATCTATATAGATTGCACAGAGCCAATTAGTAGCAGAGGACCATGGGGAAGTTTGTGGAGATGTTGGATTTAGGGGTGAGAATAGCGGCGAGATTTCACTCTCATTGTCCCCAAACAGCGCGTGTATACTACCACCCTCCCTCGGCGGCCCATGAAGACCATCGCCGCCACCACGACGACCACAACAGTGGCAGCCAGGACCAGACCTGTGTCCCCACTACGTGGTCCGATGCCTCCTATTTGATTTTTCTCACTGCTGTGTAAAAAAGAGAAAAAAAGAAATTACTTGACAACAATTTTGTCAAAGAATTAGGTGTACGAAATTCTTTTGTTCTTGGAAAGTTTTGTTTAAATTAATATTTTGTTATTATATACTCCATTGATTTCAAATGAATGTTTTCTATATTTGTTTCTCTTTTTTTTTTCTTTTCTTTTTGCCCTAGTATTGTTGAATTTAAGGCTTGAACTGGATCTGCAGTTGGGTGACTGATTCGTGTTTAGGGTACTTTGTTGCCTGATTCATCTTTTAGTCCAACTTGTTCAAATTTGGTTGCTGTCAATTGTTAGTTTCTTGAATTGGTTTTCGCTTAATTGAAGACTGAGTCTTTAGTTGTCTAGAGTCTAGACGATGGGTGGGTTAGGTGAGTCAGTTCGATTTTGGATGGGAAAACAATTTGAATCGACTTTGAAGCTTTGGGTTAAGAGAGAAAGAACAACGGTGGAAGCCGAATAAACTTTACCTCTTTAAAGTTTAAAGACTCTTAATTAATAATTAAGGTATCAATAATTATAATTAATATTTCCAATGCCCCCTTTTTTTAATTTTTTTTTTTAAATTATCAATCAATAAACTTTTTAAATATTTATCAACTTTAAATAAATATTATTTTTTAATTATTCACCATAACTACGAAGAGTCAAAGAAAAGGGCTGCTACACTCACAACCAACTTTCCACACCCAAATCCCCGCACCCTAATCAGATTTTTTTTTTTTCTTCGTTTTTTTTTTCCCCCTTCTTATCTCCTCTCTGCCTCTTCCCTCCATCTTCCCTCTCCCTTTCCCGGATCTGGCCGGGAAAGGGCTGGATACCGTCCAGCCGGCCGGAACTCTCAGTCTCCGACACTCTCTCCGTATCCGTCTCTGTTTTCAATTGCCCACCGGAAGAGAAAAGAGGAAGAATGAGAGAGAAGAGAGAGAGAGCTTTCATTTTAAAAAAGAAACAAAAAAAAAACTGATGTGGAATTTTCCACATCAGGTTGTAAAAGAATGGGTGTGGAAGTTTCAGCGTGAGTATAGCATTTTCCGTCAAAGAATACTATTGTTTTTAAATAAATACTAATTTCCTTTACTTTGACACTGTTTACAAAAAAATTATTAAAAAAATTATAATATTGTTTTTTTTTTTAACTTTTTAAATCTAAAGAAAAAATTAGACAAATGTTACTTGTAACGTTTACTAAAAAAGTATATTATATATTTATGTTTAAAGCATGATAAACGATTGCAAATCAAAAATAGGCATTTTCCCCTTCACCTCTCTAGCGATTTTTATCTGCGAGGAAGAACTTTTTGAGCATGGTAATGGAGGAGGGGAGCCTTCCACTTCCCTCCTCCCCAGTAGGTTGTTTTCGGTCTTTTTTTTTTTTTAAATAAGTTTCATTTTCTCTCTTTGGGTGTCGTTGGCAACTACTGAGGTGAAGTGAATGTGTTTTATCTCGTCATTTTATGAGATAAAGACGTGGTTTTTTTTTGCTTGGTAGGGTGTAATGGTGGACGTTTTTTCTCCCGATTTGTGGTGCTCGGTGTCTGATTTCTAAATAGGAGTTCGTGATTTGCCGCTGGTTTTGCCGGAGACGCAATTGCGAGAAGTATCACACTGGGTTTGGGTTTCTTCCATGGGTTTTCTGGCCGGACAGTATTGATTTCGTATGGGAGGTTTTGATCTACCGCTGCTGGTTTGGTTAGCCACGTTGGAGACGAAATAGCTCTGTTGTGTTTTCGTGGTAGTTTTGCAGCAGTGGGGGTCTAGGGTTCTCCTCTGGAAGGCGGTTTACAGGAACGGAGATTGGCAGTTTTTGGATGGTTTTCTTTTTCACCGGTTATCTCGCCATTGGGGCGACGTGCGGCGCTTAATCCGGACCAGTAGTGCTTGATTGAAGGCGTTTATTTGTTGGGTGCGGTTTAGGAGCGTGATTCAGGGACCTTTTTCAAATTTTTTCTGGAGATTCAGTAGGTGCTTCCAACCGTTTGCGCAAAAAGGGGAAGTGAGAGAAATGGTATGGCTTTTGCATTTGTAGTTGTTTTTATTTTTGTTTGTATCTTATTGTTTTCCCCTTAGTTTGATGATATAAATTTATAATGGTGGAGTTGTTGTTCCCTCGGTGTTAATCCAGAGGAGTTGGTTGTTGGTGTTGTTCTTTTGGTAGTGTGCTTTGTGCTGATCAACCTAGTAATTGCTTTTTGCACAGAATGTGTGACCGACTCCTTCTAAAGATAAGGTTTATCTGAACGTAGATGCATCATTCTGTTTGGCTAGGTTTTTTATTTGTAGCATTCTCAAGCGTTAAGTCGCTCTTGGATTGTATGTACGCCTGACTTTATTTGTCAAATTATTGTTTCAGAGTTTTCATCTCCGATGTTATAGAGCTTTTATTTGTCATATTATAGTTTGATTTCACATTTTAATGAAATCAGTAATTTTTCTTAAAAAAAAAAAAAAAGTTTATTATATAGGCCTATTTGCAATTTTTGTTAACATTATAAAGAAAAATTAAATATGAAGAGTTCTATTAAAAGTGCTTAATCTCTCTAGGTTTTACAGTTGAATCAAATTACAAAAAATAAAATAACCTCTATACTTCTGATTTATAAAATTTTATATTTATATTTTTTTACACTCTTAAAAAGTTATTTATTTAAAAAAGTGACACATTGGGCCTGGACGAGACCCTGTAGCTGTGGGTCATTCTGTAACTTGTGACTCACGATGGGGTTTTGTGTGACCTAGCCGATCCACGGACACGGGTCATATTGTAACCCATTACCCAACAGTGGGTCATAAAGTGGCGTACGGGTCAAAAGGTCGGTATGGTGACCCACCAAATTTCCTTTTTTCCATTAATAAAATAAACCAAAAAAATTGAAGGTATTTTGAAAATTTAACCCCGCCATGGCGCCATTCATGCCTCAATTTAAAAGTTCAATATTTTAAATTGAGGAAATTTTTGAATTTTTGAGAATCAATCAGCAAATGTCATGAAAATTCAAGAGTTAAACGAACTTAAAATATGCCATTCCTTTCTACTTCTTTTTTTTTTTTTTTTTTTAAAAAAAAAAAAAAACAACTTTCGAGAATTTTTCTAAAAAATAAGAATCATGCTTTTACAAAGGCGGCAAAAATAAAAATCCCCTACCTATAGGCATGCCATGGAGTATGGACAACGAATTTACAATCAAATTGATTAAAACTAAAACTAAATTGCTATTTTCAAATGGCACGTTTATGAACAGCAAACCCTATCGAATCCTTTGTAAGGTTAGACAGCCAAAATCGTCGTACCCTGTCGGAAATTAAGAGGAATATCGGAAATTAAGAGGAATATCACACGCTCTCACAAACGACTCCATTGGGGTACCGAGCTCACGGTTGATCATCTCAACCGTTTGATTGCATCATAAAATTAGACGGTTGAAATGTATCCACTCATACTGGG
This sequence comes from Alnus rubra, assembly GCA_028654335.1. Classification (NCBI taxonomy): domain Eukaryota; kingdom Viridiplantae; phylum Streptophyta; class Magnoliopsida; order Fagales; family Betulaceae; genus Alnus; species Alnus rubra. The sequence goes on from JAJPGS010001265.1 coordinate 989,271, forward strand.
TGCTGTTATGAGTGCTTTGATTCACTCAGTGGATTCCACGGGATGTATTCCCCAAACATGCCATTATGGCACGCGTACCACCGAAATTGTCGCCGTCGTCTTAGGACCTCGAGACTCGAGACGCCAGCTTGGAAACAGTCCAACTCATACACATACAGACTGACTATACAGTCAAAAAGAAGATTACACAATCCTAGCTTTTTGGCATATTTCAAAAAGAGATTTCAGTGAACTCAAACTGCTAAGGGGCAAATGCTTGCGCAAGCGCCGAGAGACGCTCGTTCGCAGGACTGTGACTCTCTTATGCGTGCTGTTTTTTCGGAGCTCTGTCTTCGGCTTCTTCTCCAAGGAAATTCTCTTGGCTACGCCTTTTTTTTTGGAGCCTCTCCCCCAGAGTAAGCTGGGGCCCCTGCTGTCCGAAACCCTGAGCCTCATTAATGGTCCCGCAGGCCAAGTCAGCTTCCCGGACCGAGCCTTCTTCTCGAGGGCTCCCCCTGTTTTCGCCGAGAGCAGGCAGATCTTGAACCTCCTCGGATTCGCCTAGTGAAATTTGAGGAGACCTTAACTCCTCCCTAGCCTTGTACATCTCCGCCTCCAGTGCACGGAAAGGAGAAGACGGAATATTAAGAGACGCCTTCTGCCTCACTCTACCTGAAGCCGCCTCGGGCGCCCCAGAGATCTCTTCCTCCAGAACTGCAGAGGGTGGAGCCGAAGCAGCCCCCAAGGTCTTCTTCTGGACCTTCTTCTTTTTCTTCTTGGGAGGCTCCTGAAAATATAATCTCTTATACGCAAAATATAATCGAACAGATGGCGGGATATTGTAGTTGCTTCGGAGAACTCGTTCGTGTTCAGAAAAAAGGAGAGCTCTTTCCCTGTTCTCAAATGGCACCAGAGCAGAACTGTCCCCACTACGACCACCCGCCGAAGCTTCCCCGGTAGACGCCGGTCTGGTCGCAACCTTGGTTGAGGCAACGTCAGGAGTGGTGGATTTGCTCTGAGCGGCCATTCTCAGCCCAGAAATGATTGGGGGGGGAGGGGAATCCTTGCATTTATTTAGTATCTCTGAGCATTTATGAAGTTACAGATCACATAGTTAAATCAAGTCAGAAGAGTGAGGCGAATGACAGCAACGGCGTCGCTTGACAAAACAGATCATCATGCCAAACGGTAGGTATTCCAACAACTCACTGTGGAAGCAGCAAATTTTCAGGGTTTCCGGAGAATGGGAGTTAAGGTCTCCGCAAATTTTACTCGGCGAATCCGAGGAGGTTCAAGATCTGCCTGCTCTCGGCAAAAACAGGAGAAGTTCTCAAGGAGAAAGCTCGGTCCGGGAAGCTGACTTGGTCTGTGGGACCATTAACGAGGCTCAGGGTTCCGGACAGCAGGGGCCCAGCTTACTCTGGAGGAGAGGCTCCAAAAAAGGCGTGGCCAAGAGAATTCTCTCGGAGAAGAAGTCGAAGACAGAGCTCCGAAAAAACAGCACGCCGAAGAGAGTCAGTCCTGCGAACAAGCGTCTCTCGGCGCTTGCACAAGCATTTGCCCCTCCGCAGTTTGAGTTAACTGTGGATCTATTGCCATTTTCGGGCTCCGTGAGACCTGTACCACCCACTCAAACTTTGTCCCAGAATATCTTAAATCTAGTCGATTATCCCCAAAAACTTCTAGACTTTTGTACTTGTCTTCTCATTTTTTAGTTTGAAAATGCCTTAAATTCGATTTTGCATGAGGCCTGTCTATTAGATAATTTTCATTGTTTTTTGAGATCGACATAATTTCCTCTTGAAAGCGGGTTTTCACAATTTTGTAGGACTAGTGGCTATTTGACCGATAAAAAAAAATAAAAATAAATACCCGCACACATTTCACTTTGACAAAACATAAATATGAAAAATTAATTGCAAACAGTTTTTCAACTATATTATCTCTATTTAAATTGAATGTGAAAATTCATCATATTGTATGTAATAAATATGATTAACAGGTTATATTGAGTTTGTAAAAAAAGAGAGAGAGAGAGAGAAAGGTTTTATTGAGGATTTAGAAAAAATTATAAGTATTATTAGGGGTACTACAATTTTTATTATATTATAAAGTCTTTTACAAACTGATTTAACAATTCATAATTGGTAAATGATTTTTTTATTTATTAAAAAATGTGGTAAATGATTAGTTCATAGTTGACTTATCAATTTATACTCTTAATCATTTTACTAATTATAAACTGTTATATCAATTTGTAAAAAACTTTACAATAAAAATAGTAGTTTCATGAACATTTTCCTTAAATTATTTTTTAACCAAAGCAACAATGGATAATTATATGCATGATCACACAAATTCAATAATAATTCTAGAAAGTGAGAGGATGAGAGAAGCCAAGGAAAAAAAAATGTATAACATATATATATATATATAAATATATATATATATATATATATATTGAAAACAAAAAATAGGTTTGGTATGGTCTAGAAAAGAAAGATATAGAATAATTATTTATAAATAATTTGATTTGTGTGGCCCCTGATCTTATTTTAACATGGGTCGTACACTTGTTGCATAACCTAACACCAATTTTGCCCATATTGATTGTTTGTATGTGTTTTTATTTTTCTATTTTCAACGTAAATACATTAACAAATAACTTAAAATATAAAATTTTCTTAAAGATATAGAATAATTATTTATAAATAATTTGATTTGTGTGGCCCCTGATCTTATTTTAACATGGGTCGTACACTTGTTGCATAACCTAACACCAATTTTGCCCATATTGATTGTTTGTATGTGTTTTTATTTTTCTATTTTCAACGTAAATACATTAACAAATAACTTAAAATATAAAATTTTCTTCAAAACATAAAAATAGTTTACTTTAATATTACATAATAATATTTTTTTAAAAAAAGACAAAAAAAAAAAAAAAACTTTCTTAACAAAATACACCCTCTATAATTTTATAAAATAATTACGATAAAAATTGAAAACTCATTTCATGCTTATAAACAATAAGGATTGGAATTACCCGACCGTGTTAATATTACCAAAATAGAAAAACCTGTATAGGTTATTAATTTTTTTGAATATTTTTCAAAGTATATAAATAAATAAAATTAAAGAATACAGGGGTCAACCGCAATAAGCTAGAAACACAGACCGATATGCAAAAAAGAAACTTCCAAGAAAGAGGAAGGAAAGACTAAGAAAAATCAACCAACAAACAGGCTATTTAAACCTACTTTCTAGAAGAAAGGAGATTTTTGGCTTTGTCTGGTCTTTCTGAAGCTAATAGGTATGATTTTATTTGGGTCTTCAGTTTTTGTGGGTAAAAACCGGAATTATGCTTTTAAAGAAATCAAATAGAGGGTTATCCGGAAACTAAATAATTGAAAAACTAAATTAACTTTGGTGGATAAAGAAGTTCTTTTAAAAGCTGTTGTGCAGGCCATTCATACTTATTCTATGAGTGTTTTCCTTCTTCCTATCAGCCTTTGTAAAGAATTAAATAGGCTAATGCAATCCTTTTGGTGGAGACATTTAAATAATGATTCTAAAATCTATTAGATGAGTTGGTCAAAAATGGGAAGATCGAAAACTACTGGGGGGCTTGGTTTTAGAGACTTGATTATGTTTAATAAAGCTCTCTTAGTTAAGCAGTGTTGGAGACTAATTCAGAATCTAGACTCTTTGATTTCGTAGATTATTAAAGCCAAATATTATCCTTATTCTTCTTTTTTGGAATCAAATTTAGGCAAAATACACTCTTTTATTTGGAGAAGTTTTATGGCAGCAAAATAACTTCTTTCTCATGGAATCAGATGGAGAATTGGGGATGGGCATTCAATTAAAATCTGGGGAGATAAATGGCTGCCTAATATTGGCTCCTTGAGTTTTTCTCCTGAGTCTAGTTTTCATTGTGATGCTAAAGTGTCAAATCTTATTGATGTCTCTATTCAGGGATGGAATTGCTCTCTTATTGATAGTTCTTTTTCTGCCTACGAGGCAAAGACAATTAAAAGCTTCCCTTTATGCCCTTCCCTGCTTCCGGATAAAGTTATTTGGAATGGTACTTTTAATGGAATGTTTTCTGTTAGAAGTGCCTATCATTTGGGGATGGATTTGATAAGAAGTAAAAAAAAGGGATGTTCCTCCAGTTCTAGTAGAGATGAGTTATGGAAAAAAACTTTGGGCTATTAAAGCTCCTAATTCTTCAAAAATATTTCTTTGGAAAACTTGTCAAAACTTGCTTCCAACTAAGCAGAATTTATTGAGGAAAAGAGTGGTGGAGGATGATCTATGCCCTTGTTGCAAAATTCAGGAGGAGTCTATCATCCATACTTTATGGAATTGCTCTAGTTCTCAAGATGTTTGGGGTTGTGCCTCTATTATATTTCAAAAATGTCCTTCGATGTTTACAGGTATGGTGGATCTTGTTTCTTTTTTGTTTAGTAAATTAAATGATGAATTTTTGAGTTTAACAATGGCTGTTTTTCGTAGCATTTGGCTAAGAAGGAACAAAATGGTCTTTGAAGAGCAGTTTTCTTCCCTATTGATGGTGTTTACAGAAGCTTCTAAGTAGGGCTGGCAAAACGGGTACCCGACACGACCCGTTAAGACCAGCGACCCGTTTAACCTAGACCCAGACACGACCCGTTTATGTTAACGGGTCGGGGCTCCAGACACGACACGACACGGCTATTTCACGGGTCACTCGACACGACCCGTGAAACCCGTTTAGCATAACAGGTCGACACGACCCATTTAACCATTTAAAAAAAAAAAAAAGATTCAGTGAATGCTTGTGAAACAGAGCAAAAAATCCTTTGTTATGTGCAAGGTTCATGGAGTCTTGCTGCCAATTCTAGCATAATGGGTCGTATGGGTCGACACGACCCGTTTATAAGACAAAAACTATGATCAAGAATCATCAAGCAACAGAACCAAAATCAAACACTCTTCCAAGTTCCAAGTACTAAAATCAAAGAGAAAGGAAAGTAAAAACAATGAAACTAGATGAGATTGAAGATGACCGAGAGTTTTTCCTCATTGCTTCAGCTCATTCATTAATTAGTAATTACAAAGCATTTACACTAACAAGTAAGTGAAGTTCGAACACATACCGCACGCCCTTGGTGGACTCGCCGGCGCAGGCGTCTCTGCCAAGCCTTCCAAAACCCTAACCCCGATCTGGATCTCCGGCAAAAACTCCCCAATTGGTTTGCAGAGATCATCATCTTGCGGCAAACAGAACCCTAGGCTCGCTTCTCGCGCCCAAGACCCAGCCCAGAAACCCGTGATCCAGCCAGTGCCTCGTGTCGACAAGTACGCCGCCTCCACCGCGGCAGTGGATCTCGGGAACGATAGCTACACACGAGTCCAGTGGTCCACGTCATCGGCGCCGAGAGGTAGGACCGTAGGAGCCCTATCCCTTATGAGTTGAATAGGGTTTTATCGGATCGGAGGATTTCGGTGGGTGCAACCGTGCGAGTGGTGGGGGTAAAGGGATTGGAGAGTGGAAACTGGAAAGCAGAGGAAAGGGTTTAGGGATTTCAGTGTGAAAGGGAGTGAACTGTGAAGGCACTGAAGGGAAGTCGAATGGGGTTAGAGCTTTTAGGGATTGTAGAAAAGGAGTGGGACAATAAATCTAATCAGACTAATCCCATTTCTTCTTCTGCTTCTTTTTTTTTTTTTTTTTTAAAAAAAAATTAATAAAATATATATATAATAATAATTTTTATTTTTATTTTTATTTTTTTTAAAAAAAGGTAATCGTGTCTGGCGGGTCACCCGCGGGTGACCTGTGACACGACCCGTTTATGACCCAAACCTGTTTAAGGTAGACCCAAACCCGCTAATTTCGTGTCGTGTTCGTGTCGGGTTGTCGTGTCGTGTCAAAATTGCTAGCCCTACTTCTAAGTATATCGAGGATTTTCGAATGTTTAACGTGAAGGAACAATCGGTAAGGACTCATGTTGATGATAATTTAAACATAAGTAAGTTTTGGAAAATTCTTGATGTAGGGTTTGTGAAGGTTAATTGGGATGCCTCTCTAAATTTGAGAGAGGGTATAGTTGGTTTGAGGTGTGTTATAAGGAATGATGAAGGCTTGGTTGTGGGTGCTAAATGTTGTGCATGTAAGGTACATGCGGGTCCTTTGTTGGCAGAAGCTATGGTTAGATCTTGCTATAGACTTTTGTAAAGAAATGGGTTTCTCTAAAATTGTAAGTGAAGGTGATTCTTTGCAGGTGATTAAAGGAATTTGTGATTCAGGTTCTCTTTTTGTTCGAATTGGGGCAATATGTGGAGACAATTAGACAAAAAGCTTCTAGGTTTTTTATTTGTTTTTGGGTTCATTGTTGTAAAGAAGCTAATGTTGTTGCCCATATTTTAGCTAGAGAGACTTCCTCAAAATGTTTATTTAATTGTTGGATTGAGGAAATGCCTAGTTTTATTTCTGTTGTTTCTTATAGAGACTCTTTTATTAATAAGAAGTGATTAGTGTTAAAAAAAAATCCTACTTTCTCCATTCTCCAAACCACTTCTCTCTCTCTCTCTCTCTCTCTCTCTCTCTCAAGAACAAAGGAGAAAGAGAAACAGAAAGAGAAGGAGAGATCATGGGGAAGTTTGTGGAGATCTTGGATTTAGGGGTAAGAATAGTGGCGAGTTTTCACTCTCATTGTCCCCAAACAGCGCGCGTGTACTACCACCCTCACTCGGCGGCCCATGAAGACCATCGCCGCCACCACGACGACCACCATAGTGGCAGCCAGGACCAAACCTGTGTGCCCACTTATAGTTCCAAGGCAGCCGCTTCGTGGTCCGATACCTCCGAGTTGATTTTTCTTACTGCTGTGTAAAAAAGAGAAAAATGAAATTACTAGACAACAATTATGTCAAAGAATTAGGTGTACGAAATTATTTTATTCTTGGAAAATTTGTTTAAATTAATCTTTTGTTATTATATACTCTCATTGATTTATAATGAATGTTTTCTATATTTATTTCTCCTCTTTTTTTTTTCTTTTTTTTTTTTCCTACAATTGTTGAATTTAAGGCTTCAACTGGATCTGCCGTTGGGTGACTGATTCGTGTTTAGGGTACTTTGTTGTCTGATTCATCTTTTAGTCCAACTTGGTCAAATTTGGTTTCGGTCAACTGTTAGTTTCTTGAATTGGTTTTCACTTATGCTCCGTTTGTTTCGACCTAAAATGGTTTCCGTCGTAAAATATTTTCGACGAAATCAATTTCAAAAGAAATTATTTTCTCGAAAATATTTTTCGGCGTTTGGTTCGCACGAAAAAATTACTAAAAGTAAAAATGCAAATGTTGCCGGAATCCGGCGACGACCGGTCGCCATCTCCGAATCCGGCCAAAATTGCCGGATTCCGGCAGGACACCTCCGGACCGGGTCAATCCGGCCGGATCCGGTCATTTTGGCCGGATCTCGGTAGGATCAGTGGCCGGATCCGGTCAGATCAGGCCGGATTCCTGCCATTTTGGCCAGATCCGGCCGGATCAGTAGCCGGATCCGGTCATATCCGGCCGGATCCAGGCCGGATCAGTGTCTGGATCCGGTCAAATCAGGCCGGATTCCGGCCGGTTTCTGTCCATGACCGGATTCCAGCCAGATTCCGCCGGCATTCGGCGCAGTTGCCGGATGTCGCCGGATTCCGGCGGCCGGCGGTTTTCCGGCAGCCGGCAGTATTCCGGTGGTCGGATTCCGACACCGACATTATTCCAGTGACTTGATGATGCCGGATTCCGGTGCTGCCTATTTTCGAACGACCGACTATTGCCAGATTCGACCAGTCAGATATCAAACGTGCGTGTAAAGACGAAGAATATAATTTTGGAAAACGATTTACGGTTTTAAAAACCGTAAATCGTTTTCCAAAAATTAAAGAAGGTTTTACGGTCAAACCGAAAATAGTTTTCGTTGACTGTTATTTTCGCCCCTACCAAACACCGTAAAATACCGAAATCATTTTCCGGAAATCATTTTACGCCGAAACAAACGGAGCATTAATTGGAGACTGAGTGTTGTCTAGACAACGGGTGGGGTTAGGTGAGTCAGTTCGAGTTTGGATGGGAAAACAATTTGAATTGACTGGAGGAATGCTGGGCATCAAAACACTTGTTTTCAAAATTTAGTTCCAAACTGATGTCACAATTTCATGAGATCTATCATTTTGGGAAGTGTGCCACAATCTTGTAGGATTGTGACACATCAGTTTGGAACCAAATTCTGAAAAAAAAGTGTTGGGATGTCTAGCATTTCTCATTGACTTTGAAGCTCTGGGCTTTAAGTAAGAAAGAACAACGGTGGAAGCCGAATAAACTTTACCTCTTTAAACTTTAGACTCTTAATTAAGGTATCAAATTTTTAAATTTTTAATGTTTTGCAGCAAGCGCATTTACAATGACTTTTTTTATAATTTTTCTAAATTTAATTTTAAAAATTTTAACTAGTCATTTTTTTTTTTAAAATTATCAATCAACAAGCTTTTTAAATATTTTTCGGCTTTAAAATAAATATTATTTTTTAATCATTCACAATAACTAAAAAGTCAAAGAATATTTTTGTCTTGAAATAAATATTATTTTTCTTTATTTTGACACTGTTTACAAAGAAATATTATTAAGAAAATTATAATATTGTCTTTTTTATTTTTTAAATTTAAAGAAAAAAATTTGACAAATGTTATGTTTAACATTTCTTAAAAAAATTGTTATATGGGCTTATTTGTAATTTTTGTTAAAAATATAGAGAAAAATTAAATATAAAGAGTATTTTTTTTTTGGATGAATATATAAAGAGTATATTGTAAGTGCTTCCTCTACAATAAGGTTTGCATTTAAATCAGACCACAAAAAATAAAATAACTTTTGTACTTCTAAAAGACTTATAAAATTTTAAATTTATATTTTTTTTTACTAATAAAAAAATATAGTAAGTTATTAATTTATTTATTAAAAAAAGTGACACATCAGGTCTGGACGAGACGTTGCAGCCGTGGGTCATTCTGTAACTTGTGACTCACAATGGAGTCCGGTTGGGAAAAAGATTTTTCACAGCAAGATTGTACAACATATGCACAACACAAGACATATAAAGTGTTTCAAGAAGTAACTTAATCAGTTAGAGATCATGTTTTATTTCTAAGGTCACTAGTTCAAATTTTTCCTCCCTCTTTTGTGTGGACATGTTAAAAAAAGAAAAAAAAAAAAAAAAGACATATGAAGTATAACTCATATAATGAGTCTCACTTACATGGATCCCATCCATATATTGTGTCATGCATAAATTATGCAACCTTCTTGGGCACGGGTCATAAGATTTGGTTGTGACTTAACCGTAGATCATTTTTTTCGGGTCAAAAGGTCAGTATGGTAACCCACCAAATTTCCTATTTTTTTATTAATAAAATAAGCCAAAAAACTTGAAAGTAATTTGAAAATTTCACCCCGCGCTATGGCGCCATTCATGCCAAAATTTAAAAGTTCAATATTTTCAATTGAGAATTTTTGAATTTGAGAATCAATCGGCAAATATCATGAAAATTCCAGAGTTAAAACTAACTTAAAATATGCCAATTGCCTTACCAAAGAGAGTACAGCTACGAAATTGTTTCGAATAATGAATAAATAAATTTCTAATAAAAATCTCTCTAATTTGAACAAAAGAAATTATACTTTCAAAACTCCTTTCTTTCTTTTTTTCTTTTTTTTTTTAAACATTTTTCGAGAATATTTCTCAAAAATAACGATCATGGTTTTACAAAGGAGGCAAAAATCAAAATCCCCTACCTGTGGAGGCATGCCATGGACGACGAATTTACAATCAAATTGATTAAAACTAACTAAATTAATTGCTATTTTCAAATCGGACGTTTAGAAACAGCAAACCCTACCGAATCCTCAGTAAGGTTAGACAGCCAATATCGTCGTAGCCTGTCGGGAAGTAAGAGGAATATCTCTGCATGATTCGGGCAAGCAAGGATTTCACACGCTCTCACATACGACTTTATAGGGATGTCGAGCTCGAGGGAAAGCTTGTTTAGTATCCTCATGAACTTGACTACGGGGTCGACGGAGAAAGTGTGGCGGCTGCATTCACCCTCCTGCTTCGGCGATGCTCTCGTCTCGTCAAATTCGCCGGACACTTTTGACAAAAGTTGATCGGCAGACAACCGATTGCTTCCTTGAAACGATCCGGCAGGAGACGGTCGCTTCCTTCTACGGGCCGTCGTCGGGGCAGGAGAAGGCGGCTTCTTGGTAATTTTGGCGACCGATGAACGCAGGAAATAGCCCTGGCGCTATCAAAGTGCATAAACAAACATTAGACAAAAGGCATGATCTGTCGATCTCTATCAAAAACTGAAAGATAAGAACGGGTTGGTAGATCACCTGGGCTTTGGAGCGAGTTTGGTAAGTCATGGCGGTATCGAGGGGAGTGGTCGGCGGCAGCTGCGGCGGCGGTGGGAGCAACAAGTTGGCTTGATCGGAGCGACAGCTTGTGATGGTCCAACTATCTAATAAAAGCGCGCTGAAGAGCTTTCTTTTTAGCCTCTTCTCAAGGAAGTTTCTGGGTCTGGGTTTTGTAAAAGGAAGCTTGATATGACAAGTTGATGACACACTGCCTCCCTTTCTTGTCACTCCTCAACAGTGCACGCTATGCAAGGTACCAGCTCCGGTGTTCCATTTGATTTTTATTATTTTAATCCCTTGTGTGTTGTTTTTCTTTTCTTTTTTTCTATTTTCTATCAAATTTTATACTTTATTAAAAATTTATATCAAAATCAATTTAGAAATAATAATAAAAAAATTATTTCAATGTATAACCATATTTTCAATTATTTGTAACTCTGTATATGAATTTTTTTTTTCTTCGACCCAGGAAATTGAAGAACCTCGATGGAGCATTTCACAGTTAGGAATGGCCAGCGGTGACTGGGTGAGGATGTTCCTGATATTTTTTGTTTTGTTTTGTTTTGTTTTTTTTTTCAGATTTTGTTTTTAGATTTTGTTTTTAAAATGTCTTTATATATATATATATATATAACATAATGAAAAATATTATTTTAAGGTGACGCGACAAAAATGATGATATAACATTAACAGACATTGCAAAATGGACGGAAAACACACAAATTAGGGGTGTACAAGCACGGTTAGCGGTTATTGGGTAAAACCGCCAACCGCAACCGCTTAAAGAAATTATTGTATTTTACCAACCGAAACTACTAACCGCCTAAGCGGATGAAGTTATTTTTATAATTGCCGGTTAGCAGTTATTATGTTTATAACCGACGGTTTTAAAATTGCCTTTTAATTTGGACTTGATCGGTTTTGGGCCAGTTTTGATCAATTTGATTGTATTACTTTGAGAATTAAATTAATAAATTTTGTTAATATCATTTATTTATTCTTAATTTAAGTTCTTCCTGCAGTTGAAATTGTAAACTGACATTACCATCATCTCTCTCACTCGAGTTTTCAGAGTCATTTTTTGTGATGGTTTTGTATTTCTTCAACGGATGCCAAAAATATTTTTAATTACTTCCGGTTAGTTTGAGCACACAATGCATGTGAAAAAGTTAGTAATAATAGCTTGGCTTTTTGATGTTACTAAGATTACATTCTGAAAGAGCAAGCTGTCTTGTTATGTTATTGGGAAGATGATCTTCATTTGGTGCAGTCTGTCCTGGATTCAGCAGTGTCTATCTTCCACCCCCTCCTGCCCAACATAATGCTCAAGATCCCTTTTGATACGGTTTTTTTTTTTTTTTTTTTTTTTTTTTTTTTTTTAATATATATATATATATATAGGCCTTCTTTTTAATTTTTTTATTTATTATTATTAAATTGGACTGGACATGTAAGTTGGGCTGAGTTCACGAGCTGGGTTGTGAACTTGTGAACGTGTGGGCTGAGTCTCACATGGGTTGGGCTGGGTTTCTAAGAAATAGAAATGGGCCCACAAATGTTATATATCAATTTTCGTCTAAAACAGATGTAATATTTTTCGCGGGTGTTTTCATACTCTTAAGGAAGTCGAAAAATTATGAAATTCGAAGAGTAACTAAAGGACTTCGAGACAAGCGTTCTGGTTTTTTAATCGACCAAAATGGAGTTCGTTTGACCCTATTTTTGTTATTCTAAAGTTTAAGGTCCGTTTGAACTTTTGTTAAACTAAAACTATAAACGCTTCTTAATAAATAAATATTTATTTTCTTAAATATTCATATTTATTCTTTTATTTTATTATTAGGTCTTAAATCATATTACTAGAATGTTGACGATTTAGTCTACTAAGTGGTAATATTGATTTATAAATATAGATAGGTAGTATAATTTGGAGATCTATGGTTACATGTTATAGAATATCTTAGCTTAATTTTTAGGCTTTATATCTCATAATATTTCTCTAAACTTCTTCTGGCAATTTATTTAGGTAGAAGGTCGACCCTGACGCTAATGGCAAGTCCTAGTAAGGGGATACAACAACGAAAAAACTCCCAACAAGATTTTATTACAAATCTTTTGAGAACATGTTGGGAAATTTTACGAAGTATTTACTTACATGATTTTTAATTATTTCAATGCCAAGCTTTGATTATTCATATGTTATTATTCAAGAATTTTGTGCATAAATTACAGTTATGATTAAGAGCATTTTACAGTTATGGTTTATGCATTTCAAAGTTATGGTTATGAATAGAGCATTCCAAAGTTTATGATTCACACATGAATACAGTTTTGAATGAAAAGAGGATCTAAAATTTAAATTCTGCACATGACTATATTTATGAAAACGGCTCTTACAGTTGTAAAGTAAAGTGTACAGTTATAGCAGAGCCTACAGAATTACAGAATTCGTTCATGTACAGTAATTGTTTAAATGAGGCACTATTGCAGTTATGATCGGTATCATATAAGGTAGCATGACAAACACACCGAAGGACGGTTACGTGAAAGTGTGTGCTACCGGCCGAGGTTGGCCTTCACCTAGGGAAGTTCCCCAACCCGGAGACTCTCCCCTGTGACGATAGACTGAGTCTATAGGTCATTGAGACAAAAGTCAACGCGCTCCACTTACGGGTTATAGCGGTGTAGAGTCTATAAAGGGGGAAACTATAATTTTTAAGAGAAAAAAAATGAAAAGAATTTACTTGATCATTTACAAATTTTTTATGCCATTATTCATGTTTCTTGTTCATTTATATTTAAATTTTGTTTTAATTGTTATTTATATTACAGCATGTTTTATTTCTTTGGTGTTGTGATTTCTTTACTGAGTTGTTGAACTCACCCATTTTCCCCTAAATCTTTTCAGATGACCCATTAAGACGAAGTCATTTCTTTGTAATGGCGTAGACCTCGCTAAGAGCAATAGATCGTTGTGAACCGACAAAACCTTTATATTGTATAGTATGCCTTTTTGGAATTCGTGGCATTATAAATAATTATTATTAGGCATGAATAATAAAATAGGAAGTTACAATCTATATGTTGTAAATGTACGCTTTCATTTAAATGTTTTTAGCACTTAAGTTCGCGTTTCCCCTTATATCCCAAAATGGGGGCGTGACAAGTCGAGCCTTAATAAACGAGTCTATCCTTATACGATCAGGTTCACGAACTTTAATCGAGTCGAGCCGAATTTATACAAGTTTACATCGTTTAATAATCAAACCTAATTCCGTGTTCACGAGTAGCTCATTTAATAATCGATTCGAGCACGAGTCGAGTTTATTCAACCTGATCTCGAGTAAACTCACGAGTAGCTCAGCTCATTTACACCCATAATTAGTATTTTATATATATATATATATATATATATATATATATTGTGCTTATGCAGATCAGAGAGTTTGGTGGCCTTGTTGTTGGGTCTACGGTCCTACTTAATGTAATGTTTGCCGGGTAATAGCTTAATCTAATCTTATTAGAATATATTACACAAATTATATGCTCACATGAACCATTTTTTTTAATTATATATATATATTTTTTCATGTTGAGGAATGTTATTCAGTAGATTGTTATACATACAACTATTATACAATTGAAATGGCGTAGCACTGATTTTTTTTTTTTTTTTTTACTTTTACATTATCAAGTTGTATGACAGTCGTATATATTCATGTTTGGTACATATTCTAAGGAAAATGCTCAAAATACTACAGTTTTTACTATATTCTCTTATCAACTCATATGACGGTCTACGTTTTATAAAAATGAATGCTACTAAGAAAATCAATTTATAAAGAATGTGTAATAAAAATTGTATTACTATTTGACAGGCCAATTTCAGGAGCATCAATGAATCTAGCAAGAAGCTTGGGGCCTGCTATTGTACATTCCAAGTATGAAAGCATATGGGTATACCTTTTGGCGACGACTCTTGGGGCTATATCCGTTGCATGGCCCTACAATATAATCAGGTTCAAGGACAAGCCGACGAGCCGTTACGCGAGATCACCAAGAGTAGTGGCTCTTCCCTAAAAGTGTCAAGAAGTAACGGCTCTGTCTAACGAAGTAATGCTTAGAAACACCTTTTTTTTTTCTTTTTCATTTTTTTTTTCCTTTTTTTTAATCTGATTTTAATTCGGATAAAATAGTTTTTCCAACTATTTGTGAGAAAAAAATAAGGTTTCCTCCATGTTTTGTACTTGTTTGGTGATTGCCGCCTAGGATGTGGTACGTACCATATACTCTATAAAGGCTTAAAAAGTGTAAGGAGGAACTCACGTGAATGTTACGATGAATTGTAGTAATCTTTATGTCCTTACCTGTTAAAGTATTTTCATATCGCTAAGATTTTTATTTTTATTTTTTTTATTTGGATACTTTGTAAGTTATATTGTCTATTCCCTTCTCAATACGTCTTTTGAGAGTATCAATGAGCCAAAGACTTTTATATAGCATCAGAGCCACATGTTTCTTGCGATGATGAACATTTTTCCTCCCGTTGTTGTCTTCGTGTTTAGCCATTAGTTGTCACACGCGAGGAGGTGTGTTAAAGTACTCCCACATCGCTAAATTTTTTTTTACTTGAACACTTTGTAAGTTATGCACGTCCCCTCCTCTCTCAATGAGTCTTTTAAGAGTGTAAATGGGCCATGAACTTTTATACTAACAAATCATATAAATGAAAGTTTGCTTCATTGTTGTTGTTGGCGTTAATTTATTTCAAAAGTTTAATCTTGAACCGGGTCTGCATGCAGTTGGGTGACTGATTCGTGTTTAGGTTACTTTGGTTGCCTGATTCATTTGTTAGTCCAACTTGCTCAAATTTGGTTGCGTTCAATTTTTAGTTTCTTGACTTGGTTTTTACTTAATTGAAGACTGGGTCTTTAATTGTCTAGTCAACGGGTGGGTTAGGTGAGTCAGTTCGAGTTTTGATCTTTTTGTACCAATAAATTGGAGTTGCTGGGTGTTTCTTTGCCAAAGCTGAGCAATCTCCTTTCTCTGCTTGTTCTTTCACCTCTGTTCCTTCCTCGATCTCTTTTTGTGTCAAGAGCGATGGCAGAGAATTCAGGAAGTAATGGAAACTATGATGTTGCTTTGACTGTTAAAGAAAACGAGGCCAATCACAACCATGCCTCCCCTGCCTCCAAAACCAACCTAGGAGGAGGCTTCTGTGTCTCTTATCCTTTCATGCAGAAGGTGCATATATTTAGTTGATTCCTTTTTTATTTTCCAATTTATTTGGTCCTACAAATATTATACTATATGCCAAGTTCTAGAAAACATGAGCTTTAAGAATGTTTTTGGGTCTACATATCCAGCCTTATCTAAGCCGATTTAACATGAAAAAGGGAAATTTTTTTGTTGATGACAGTTGGTGGCAGAGTTGTTGGGTACCTACTTCTTGGTCTTTGCCGGTTGTGGAGCGGTGGTGGTGAATTTGAACAATGACAAGGTGGTGACTCAGCCGGGAATATCAATAGTTTGGGGGCTGGCTGTGATGGTTCTGGTTTACTCTGTTGGCCACATCTCCGACGCACATTTTAATCCTGCGGTCACCATTGCCTTTGCCACTTGCATAAGATTTCCATGGAAGCAGGTAGACTACACGAGAGAAACTTTCTCATTCTTGCTTGGGTGTACTGCAACAAAGCGCATTAATTAACTCTTTCCTTTCAAAGAAACATTCTTCGACTTGTTTTAAAAGATATGTTATTAATTGTTATTGTTGTCTCAGTTTTTGGTACGATGATTTGTCGCCTTGTGATTTGTCTGCTGAAAATTTGAGGAGGCATGCCTAAGTCAATTTTGGTAGACAATTTTTGGGAGTATTGAGAGCAGAATAAACTAAGATATTAGAGCGTAATTTTATACATGGGGTTGCAGCCTATATTTATAGGCACACAGTTTTGAAACTACTGGAATGCTATGATGTAATCCTATTAGGAATTTGATTCTTGGATTGCATGGGATCAGACTTACCTTCCTGGGAGTCCAGTTTGGGTAGGACACTCCCTTTTAGCTGATTATAGATAGATATCAGGTTTTTTATCTCATATTTTATGGGATAAGAGTCTATCTCGAAGAATCCGGGATAGAGTTTTTCTGCGAATAATAGTCTATCCCCAAAAATTCGAGATAGAGTTTTTCTGCCACTCAGAAGGGATTTAGGGGATAAAACTTAATTGTTTGAGCTCTGGTTATAGTCTTTCAATAGTATTCAAACAGCTTTTAGGGTGACCTCGAGAAGTCATTTCCGAGGCCACCTAGATATGATCATTCGATGTATTCTTGTAACATATCCGAGACGGCACGGCATATATGAGATGCTGATATCCCAAAATGATTCATCTATAGGATTTTGTAGTAAATATCCGAGACCTTCGTGACTGGGCAGGTCTAGCCGGGTCAATCTAACCAACTGGGCCCCCGATTTAGTCATGGACTCACTTAGCTTTTGGGGATAATTATTTCCCCAACAGTTATTAACACCCAAATGAGTATGTAAAAAATTCATGTCTTTTCAACTTATTTACAAAAAAATTACTTCAATTTTGGTGAATTTTCAAGCTGTGACAAAAACCCATGATTCATATGCCTTCTCCCAACCAATCCACATTGTATTCAAATAATGTTCTGCAAAAAATACCATGTGAATCAGATTTGTCTGTCTGATTTAAACTTCATTTCTTTTTTTTCCTTTTTCAAATTTATATCTTGTAGGTGCCAGCTTATGTATCAGCTCAAGTCCTTGGGTCAACACTAGCGTGCGGCACCCTTCGGTTGCTATTCAATGGGCACGAGAACCAGTTCGCCGGAACAATTCCGGCGGGGTCTAACCTGCAGTCTTTTGTGATTGAGTTCATAATCACATTCTACCTCATGTTTGTCATATCCGGTGCTGCCACCGACAACAGAGCTGTTAGTTCTTCACCCTTATATCCCTTTAATTTTGTTATTTCTGCCCGTTAATTATTTCAAAAGTTTAAATTGATAAAACATAGTAAATTTAATCATATGGTGAGCTTAATCATATAGAGTCAGTGTTTGAATTCAAATATCTGTTCTAATATGAGTGAAATATAAAGTCAAAATTTAAACTTAAGATCTTTTAGTTGTGTCGGGCAGAAACTTTTAGGATCAAAGAAATAGTTGTAGAATTGACTTCTTTAAGAAGTTCGCCTGAGACACATAAAAAAAGAGATCCGCTACTTTTCAATTCATGTCTAATATCTATTCAAACTTTTTTTCATATATACGTGAGTCTTATATATTCAATGATTAATTTTAAAAAAGGTTATTAGAGTTGAATAGAGTTAAAAGAAATAACATTTTTCATTAGAAAGAAAGAAAAATTCACGACTTACCCTTAACACCAAATCGCCATCAATACACCAAGTCTTCTTGAAAAAATAGGAGGTAAAGCCATCCTGATCAGGAGCTTTGTTGGCCTTTAAATAGGAAAATGCTTATCTTAATTCTTGATAGTGATATCATGTCAAATCACCAATAAGATATTTTAAAAGTGGTGAATTAAATCATATAATTAATATTCAATCAAACACTCCTATTAAATTAATCGCACGACAAATTATAATTAGCCAACGTGGTTGGCTTATTAATTACTTCTCCTATCTCATTGGACACTGACCCATTGCGTACGGTCCATAATCTTATGACATCAAGCAATCTGCCTTATATATAAATCCAAACGGGTTGAGTTATAATACGAAAATAATTTTGAAGCTTACCGTGTTGACAATTACGTATGAAATTTTTCTACACTGTTCAAAGAAATATATATATATATATATATATAGAGGGCCGTAAACGAGCCAAGCTTGAGCGAGTAGTGTTTGTGTACGCTCGGCTCATTTAAATTTATCACGATTCCGAGTTGAGCACGAGCTCATCTATCACGAGTCCAAACTTATTTATCACGAGCCCAAGCCGAGTTCAGGCTCCTAACGAGTTTTAAAAATTAAGTTCAACTCGACCGATTTCGTTTTAACTTATATAGTTTATTTAACATACAAAAAAATGGGTGAGGTCATTTAAAAATTAATATTACATTATATAACATATAAGCAATATATATTTTTATTATATGTTTTTTTTGAAGGATTATTATATGTTAAATAAACTATATAACTTAAAAAAAAATAAAAAAAAATGATGTAATGATTATTAAATATCTAATGATAATATTTATAACATATAATAAAGTGATTACATGTCATATGCCACAATGTTATATTATTATATGATCATGTAGTCCTATAATTCTATTATATTACATGAATAATATAATTAAGTATCTAGATTGTCATTATATCATATGACTAACAAGAGCCGTTCTACACAGGGGACGGTCATCCGTCCCCTGTCACCCCATTAATATTAAAAAATTAATTTTTCATTAAAAAATTGCCTCTGATGTCACATCAGAGGCAATTTTTTAATAAAAAACTAATTTTTTATTATTAATGGGTTGTTGGGGGACGGATGACCGTCCCCCAACAATCATTTCCCGACTAACAATTAAGTATTGATATTATTCACTTTTACTATTTGATATACATTATACATATAACAATAAATTATATATAACCAATTAATATATATTGACCAATGACCATTGTCATTTGTTACTTAATTTATGCTTACATGTAGTATATTTTTTTGTTAATATACTATATTATAAAAATAAATTATAAAAATAATTATATATTAAAAATTAATATATATATATATATATATATATATATATATATATAAGAGTTGAGACTTAATAAATGAGTCTATCCCTATACGAGCGTGTTCACGAACTTTAATCGAGTCGAGACGAATTTATACGAGTTTGCATCGTTTAATAATCGAGCTTAATTCCGTGTTCACGAGTAGCTCATATGGTTTACACTCCTTTATTTATTTATTATTATATTTATATAATTGTTAAAATAAAATATATATATTGTGCCTATGCAGATGAGAGAGTTTGGTGGCCTTGCTGTTGGGTCTACGGTCCTCCTTAACATAATGTTTGCAGGGTAATATCTTAATCTAATCTTATTTGAATATATATATTACACAAATTATATGTTCACATGCACCAATTTTTTATTATATATATTTATGTTGAGTAATGTTATTCAGTAGACTGTTATACAACTATTCTACAATTGGCCGAAATGGCTAAACACTGATTTTTTTTTTTTAAAAAAAACTTTTACATGATCGAGTTGTATGACAGTCGTATATATTCATGTTTGGTACATATTTTATAAAAAATGTTTAGAATATTACAATTTATACAACATTCTCTTATCAACTCATACGACAGTCTACATTTTATAAAAATGAATGCTACAAAGACGGTCATGTGAACAGTAAAATCAATTTATAAAGGATGTGTAGTAAAAATTGTATTACCCTTTACTACGCTCGAATTCTAACGATGCGGTGATACTATTTGACAGGCCAATTTCAGGAGCATCAATGAATCCAGCAAGAAGCTTGGGGCCTGCTATTGTTCATTCCAAGTACGAAAGCATATGGGTATACCTTTTGGCGACGACTCTTGGGGCTATATCCGGTGCATGGGTCTACAATATAATCAGGTTCACGGACAAGCCGACGAGCCGTTACGCGAGATCACCAAGAGTACTGGCTCTTCCCTAAAAGTGTCAAGAAGTAACGGCTCTGTCTAACGGAGTAATGCTTAGAAACACTTTTTTTTTTTTTTTTTTTTTATCTGATTTTAATTCGGATAAAATAGTCTTTCCAACAATGTATGAGAAAGAAATAAGGTTTCCTCCATGTTTTGTACTTGTTTGGTGATTGCCGCGTAGGATGTGGTACCATATACTCTATATAGGCTTAAAAGGTGTAAGGAGGAACTCACGTGTATGTTATGATGAAATGTAGTAATCTCTATATTCTGAACTGTTAAAGTACTCTCATTTTGTTAAGAATTTTTTTTTTTTTTTTTATTTATTTTTTTTATTTGAGCACTTTATAAGTTATGGTGTTCATTCCTCTCTCAATGTGTTTTTTGAGAATGTCAACGAGCCCATAAACTTTTACACAGTATTAGAGCCACATGTTTCTTGCGATAATAGGCATTTTCCCTTCCGTTGTTGTTCACGTGTTTGGCCATTAGTTGCCACACGTAAGAAAGCGTGTTAAAGTACTTCCACATCACTAACATTTTCTTTACCTGAACACTTTATAAGCCATGATGTTCCTTACTCTCTCAATACGTCATTTGAGAGTGTCAATGGGCCATGAACTTTTATACTAACAAATCATATAAATGAAAGTTTGCTTCATTGTTATTGTTGGCGTTAATTTATTCCAAAAGTTTAAGCAGATAGGAATGGGTAAATTTTTTTTATTTGACAAATACTTTAACACTCATCTTCACATGTAGGTTCAAACTTTTCTTAAATAGGTTTTGGATAATCTGCTTCATGGAACTTTCAAAAATGATAAAAGTTTCAGACCCAACTCATACAGATAAAAGTTCCGGATGATCTGTAGTCGTTTTGGGGGAGTATTCCACAAGAGCCAATTCAGGTCTCCACGAAGGATTGCTAGCAGGAAATGAAACTGGACAGAAATAAAACAGGAAATAAAACAGGATTCATAAATGATAAAAAAAAAAGAAAAAAGGAAGAAGAAGAAGAAGAAAAAAGCCATAAACAATAAAGAGCAGAGAAAAAATCGGCCATGGAGAGAAAATCAAAAGGAAAAATCGATAAAAAAAAAACTAAAAAAACCTTATGGTGGATGGGTTCGTCAACAATGCAATGGTGGTGATTCGGCTGAGACTCCTCGTGGCAGTATGGTACTTGGGCTGGCGGATTCGTCAACGCCGAACTGAAGATAGAGAAATCACGGTACATTTTGTTTGGAGATCCATTGAATAAATAATAATAATAATAATAATAATAATAATAAAAGAAAAAAAAAAGTTGAATTTAGTGACGTGTCTACAATAATGCATTTTTTGGCACGTCACTAATTAGTGACATGTCAAAAATTGCCACGTCACTAGATTTATTAGTGACTTCTAGATTTTTGGCACGTTACTAAATTTTACACATATTTTTAATTTTTTTTAAATATTTTAAAATTTAAATAATTAATGACGTGTCAAATTTGTCACATCACTAAAAATTTGAAGGGAATATAATTTTTTAAAAATAATTTAAAATTTAAATTATTAG
Source organism: Alnus rubra (assembly GCA_028654335.1). Taxonomy (NCBI): domain Eukaryota; kingdom Viridiplantae; phylum Streptophyta; class Magnoliopsida; order Fagales; family Betulaceae; genus Alnus; species Alnus rubra. Next base: position 1,010,975 of record JAJPGS010001265.1, read on the forward strand.
TAACATATCAAATTGGCACGTCACTCAACCTCGTTGGACAGCACGTGCTGCCCCACCCCCCCCCCCCACCTTTTTTTTTTTTTTTTTTTTTTTTTTTTTTTTTTTTCTTTCTTCTCTCTTTCTTTCTTTCTTTCTCTTCACCCCTGCTTTTTCTTTCTTCTTTCTTGTCTTCCTTAGCAAGAATGCGAAGGTACATCACTGCAATATGTAATTGTAACTCACGGTTTGATTTAAGGTATGATTTGTGCAGTTCTCAAAAACCCTTCTTTTTTTCCATTTGTTATGTAATTGAAACTCAGCTGTGTTAGCAAAGCAGTAGGTAGCAGAGAGAGAGAGAGAGTTCCTAGCCATGGCCAAAAGCTCCTTCAAGCTCGAACATCCCCTTGGTTCTCTCTCTCTCTCTCTCTTTGTGCTTTGCTTCTTTTTCTTTTTCTTTTTCATTGTAAGGAAGTTGTGGTTGATGTTGTGGAACTCGATCTTAAGTTTTTTTTAATCTGGGTTGGGAAAATGATTTGTTTTTAGGAATTCGAAATTTTTATTGTTTTGGAATATATTAGAAATGTGTTTCCTTTTTCCTTTTCTTGTTACACATTTTAGGGATAAACACCTTTTTAGTCCCTGAGTTTTGGCAACTTTATTTTTTAGTCCCTGAGTTTCAATTCGCATCACAGATGATACCTAAATTTTTGGTAATGACCAAATAAGTACCTCGGTTAACTTCTCCGTCCAAAAACTAACGGCTCGCCACGTCACTGACACTTAGCACCACTAGAATGTCGACATCTGTCCAGTGAAACACGTCAGCATCCACTTAATTTCCAAATCACTCAAACACCTCCACATCACACACCCACGTCATTTGTTCATTTTGGGGGGAAAACTATTTTTTGCAATTTAAGAAACTCAAAACTGAAACTCAAATATTTCAAACAAAAAAACTTAAATCATTTCATCGTTAATCTGAGAAAGAAATCAAAATCCCTAAAATTAACTTGTGAAGTGAAGAAGTGAAGAACCCTAATCCCTAAAATCCCCCTCGGCCGACTCCCTCTCGGACTCCCGGACTCTCGCTCGATTTCTCTCCCGTCGACTCCACAGAACCGGCCGACTCCCTCTCGGACATCGAAGAAAGGGGATTTCACCTAACCTCGGCCGGACGTCGAAGGAAGTGGATTTCGCTCGCTCATCAAGTCGGCACATTCCGAGGTATTTTGCCCATTTTTGTGTTTTTAGAAGTTTGTTTCGTTCTATATATATATGGATTGTGTATTGTGCTTGTCGGTTGAATCTTTGTTTTGGTTTTTGGAACAAATGCTTGTCGGTTATAAAAACCGAAACTTCCGGTTGTTGTGGGTGTATCCCGAGTTGGGTAAGGCCTGACCATCGTCACATGTTTTTGTCTTTTGTTGGGTAAAGAAAACCAACAACCAGTTTGGTTGGGTTGTTGTCCAGCACATTGCATTATTGAATGTATGACTTTATTGCATATCTGTCTTTATCTGTTGTGTTTGTGGTTGCACATGTTGGCCAAGAGGGTCCCAACTGTGCAAAAGGGAACAATAAAGTACAAAAAACACTATACATCCTGTCTAAGAAGCATCTGCAATGTGAAAATTATTGATTGACGCATACAACTCCAATGGTGTTGTTCAGAAGGTTATCAATATTTTCTGCTTTAGTTTTATAAAGCATCTGCTTGACAACCAAGCCTCCCATGCTGCAGACAAGAGAAAGTCAATCTATTAAAAATAGATATGCACACGAACACACACAAAATATATACTCATGCTGTGAACAAACAGAAGCAAAATTTGAATTCATATTCACTCTAGAAGTCATATAACTTTTACCAATTACAGGACTAATTCATTTTTTTCAATTCTTCACCAATTAACAGACAGACTTATTTTTTCAAAACAAAAACAATGACTGACACTTAGGATGATTTACATTTATTAACTAAACCAGACCCACTAACATAAAGTTCCTATTGTTCGGGACAGAAATCATTAATAAACTTGAGGATGAAGGTTGAATGACTATGCCTATCTGAAGGCAAGATCATTTTTTGAAAAACATCCCAAAAATGTGTCATGTTACTTACTACATCAAAAAAAATAAAAAATAAAAGAGAGGAAAACAAAAGAGACTTTCTAAGAAGCCCCTCTTTTGTGCCCGTGTGAGTTTACATTTTACATACTTTCTTTGCCCATCTCTTTGGTAGTTAAATTTACAGTTTTTATTGCTAGAGTGTGACGATCCTTTTTTGTCTAATTCACAGGGTGCAGAAAATGTCAGATCCAACATTTGACCTACTTGTTTACCATAATGGGTCACTATCTGGACACAGGATGGCCTATATTGGCGGAGACATTCTTACAATCGCCGGTATAGATGCATCCCAGTTCAAGTTTGGAGATTTGACAAACATTTTGGAGTGCTACCTGCAATATGAATACAACAACATACCCAAAATGTACTACAAGTTTGATGATGAGACCAACGAGCAAATACACGGTCTTACCAAAGATGGTGATTTCGTTACTCTAAAAGAAGGGCTGCTGAGTAGTGGCAGGAAAAAACTGCATGTTTTTGTGGATCATGAAGAACCTCTTCCAATTAAAGTGGTAAACCCTGTTTTGCTTTTGACCCAGTCTCCTCCAGAAGTGCCAGCAGTGCAACAGACACCCCAAGTGCCAGCAGCAGTACAACATCCACCACAGCAGCCAAGGAAACGGCCAGCCGGGCGGCCAAGGAAACAGAGGGATGAGAAGGAGGAGGAGGAGGAGGAGTAGGAGGACATTGAGTTGAGTGATTTTGAGTTGACTGATGGCGAGGAGGAGGACATGTTTGTAGGGAAGGAACAAGATGTCCTACGGGAACCGAATGATGATATAAATACCTGGTTTCAGACTTGGGATAAAGATTCCAACGCGGGAATTGGAGTCGATGCAGCAAATGACCCGGACGCGGATTCATATGACAGTGAGTACTTTGACAGTCTAGACAGTGGTGAAGAAGACAGTGAAGGGTCAACTGTAAAGCGTAAGAAAAGGTATCCCCAGTGGAAGAAAAAGCGGGACTGGAGTCAGACAGTGTAGTTAAGTGTAGGGTTGAGGTTTACGAACCCGAAAGAATTTAAAGAAGCATTGCAACTATTCGCAGTGCAAAATAACTTTGATTACAAGTATGTGCATAACGACAAAAAACGGGTAACTGCCCACTGCAAATCGTTATGTCACTGGAAAATACATGCCTCCTGGACGCCATGTAGAAAGTATTTTCAGATCAAGACTCTCCATGATGAGCATAACTGTGGCAGTGATTACTACAACAAGAAGGCAACTATCAGGTGGGCTGCAAATCGATATGTAGATATTTTTCGAGACCAAAGAAGCTTTAAGGCTAGGGCGTTGAGGGAAATGATACGCCGAGAGTACAACGTGCAGATGACAATATTGAGTTGCCATCGTGCAAAGAAGATGGCAATCGAAATCCTCGATGGAAGAGATGGGGAACAATATTGTCACACCCGAGAGTATTGCAATGCATTGCAGAAGTGGAATCCCGGTAGCTCGGCTTACATCCAAAGGGACGGAGTGTTCTTCCAGAGGATGTATGTTTGTTTGGGGGCATGTAAAGAAGGATTCTTGGCAGGATGTAGGCCGATGATATGTGTTGATGCCTGTTTCATTAAGACGAAATGGGGTGGGCAGTTGCATGCCGCAATCGGCCGTGACGGTAATGATGACATATATCCTATTGCATTTGCGGTATGCGAGACCGAGAACAAGGAGACATGGACATGGTTCTTGGTCCAACTGTTGGAGGATATTGGGCTTCCGCGGGAGCATATGTGGTCGTTCATGTCGGACCGACAGAAGGTAATATCTAATACAATTATCGTATGGTCATTTTTATTTTAATAACATTTGTTTGATATTTATTTATTGTTTACATAGGGACTAATCGATGCTCTGGAGGATCTAATGCCCGGCCTCGAGCATCGTTATTGTGTTAGGCACCTGCATGCAAACATGAAGTGGAAGGGATGGAAGGGGAATGAGTTCAAGGACGCGTTATGGGGTGCAGCTAGGGCACCCAATGAAGTCCAATTTAAGTACTACCTCTCTGTCATTGGAGGTATGGACAAAAAAGCTCTCGAGTACATTGAGGGGGTTAACCCAAAAATGTGGGCAAGGCACGCATTTCGAACCACCAGCTGCAGCGACATCTTGCTAAATAACGTCGCTGAGAGCTTCAATGCTTGGGTGTTGGAAGCAAGAGGCCAGCCGATACTAACTTGTTTCGAGACTATACGGCGGCAAATTATGAACCGGTTCAATCAGAAAAATGCTGGGGCAGCAATGACATCGAACGTAATTTGTCCAAAGATTGTGAAGAAGTTGGAGAGAAACAAGTTAGAGGCGAATAACTATATTTGCCGGTGGAGCAATCAGATGCAGTTTGAGGTCGATAGTGCCCATGAGTCTCGGCGGGTGGTGGATCTTCAAGGAAGAACATGTGGCTGTGGGAGGTGGCAACTGAATGGTATTCCTTGTCCACATGCAGTTTGTGCAATATACCTCAATAAAGGAAAACCCGAGACTTATGTCAGCCATTGGTACATGATGGATACATACAGAAAGTCCTATGCCTCCGGGATTTGTCCTATGCCTGGCCCGGATGAGTGGCCTGTTGATGAGGGTGTGGAACCTATAGAACCACCACAGCCAAGGAAACAGCGAGGGAGGCCCAAAAAACAGAGGAAAAGAGGAGTTAATGAGCAGCCAGACGAGAGCATCAAAGTGAGTCGCAAGGGATACGATGTGCGGTGTGGAAATTGTGGTGAAAAGGGGCACAATGCTAGGAGTTGCCGTGAACCCGACAACCCGAATAGGAAGAAGTATCCCAAACAGCCTAGGAAACCGAAGGTAGGTATTTCTGGTCGAATAACTATATTTCTATTTACTGGTTCAATGACCATATTTCTGTAACTAATGTGTTTGTCAAATATGGGCAGGGAAGTACATCAAGGACAGGGCCATCAGGTGCAAGCCCATCTACCCCTGCAGGCCCATCTACCCCTGCAGGCCCACCTACCCCTGTAGGCCCATCTGCCCCTGCAGGTCCATCAGGTCAACCGGCAAGGACACCTCGAAGACGAAGCATACCTCGAGGAACAAGCATACGTCGAAGACCAAGAGAAATGAGAATGTCTTCCGTGTACAAGAGGCAACCAAAGGTTGGCCACATACTAATTTTTAACTTTTGTTACCCTATGTGAGCTGGTTAATTGTTATTTAAATACATGTTGATTGACCTATCTCTTGGTTGGGTTGCAGCAAGGTGGATCACAACTAATTCAAATAGATTGATGTACAAGACAAAGACAAGACACATTTTATGTTAATGGATGCTTGTATCCGGGTTGTGGATGCCCGAGAGTATTGTTAATGTATTTTGTTACCCTACTGGGTGTTCATGTGATGTGCACATATTTTGTGTTGTATTGATATTTTGCAAAAAGGGCTGTTGATGTACATATTTGTACATGTTTGATTATTGGATGCACATATTGTTAATGTATTTTGTTACCCTACTGGGTGTTCATGTGATGTGCACATATTTTGTGTTGTATTGATATTTTGCAAAAAGGGCTGTTGATGTACATATTTGTACATGTTTGATTATTGGATGCACATATTGTTAATGTATTTTGTTACCCTACTGGATGTGTACTGGTTGTTGATATAACTATTTACACATATTTGTTAGGCAGACTATTTGTAATCAAGGCACAGGTTGCTCGTGACACATATTAAAACCCATAACGAGGTACTATGTGTGATACTTATATAAAACCTAGGTACCTACTATGATATAAATGGAAACATGATGTACTCTCTGTGATAATTCCTGGAGTTCAATTAAATAAATTGTTTCGACCCAAAATTTGAGCACAGAGTGTACATTTGTTGACCAATTGCAGCATGAAAGAATATTGTTTGTGTTTTACATTAAAAACTTGCTAAAACCCATACATAGGTACTATATGTGATACTTATATAAAACCTAGGTACCTACTATGATATAAACAGAAACATGAGGTATTCTATGTGATACTGCCTGAAGGGCAATGGAATAAATTGTTTTTACCCAAAATTTGAGCACAGCGTGTACATTTGTTGACAAATTGCAGCATGAACGGATATTGTTTGTGTTTTACATTAAAAACTTGTTAAAACCCATACGGAGGTACTATTTGTGATACTTATATAAAACTTAGGTAACTACTATGATATAAATGGAAACATGAGGTACTCTCTGTGATGCTTCCTGAATTTCAATTAAATAAATTATTTCGACCCAAAATTTGAGCACTTAGTGTGCATTTGTTGACCAATTGCAGCATGAAGGGATATTGTTTGTGTTTTACATTAAAAACTTGTTAAAACCCATACGGAGGTACTATGTGTGATACTTATATAAAACTTAGGTACCTACTATGATATAAATGGAAACATGAGGTACTCTCTGTGATACTGCTTGAAGGGCAATGGAATAAAATTGTTTAGACCCAGAATTTGAGCACAGAGTGTACAATTGCAGCATGAAGGGATATTGTTTGACATAACATATTAACAATATTTCTCCAGCAGCTCCATCCATAAAACTTACATACTTCTCATAAATATACAAAATACATATCCAAACTACATAATCTACAATTCATATCTCAAATACATTTCATTTCATAAGTGCAACACAAGCAATCAACAGAATTGTAAACCATGACAAGAACAAAGCATACATCAAAAATTTCTCTCTTGTCCTATAGCTGTCATTTTCCTTCTCTAGACACCTGATGATTTCCATTTGTTTATCATCCCACTTCTGTGATTGCCTAACTCTTTCCATGCAACTGACATTTTCATTCTCCAAATCTTTAACCCTTGCTACCAAAGTACCATTTGCATCCTCTACTTTGTTAAGCTTCTTGGTAATCTCATCTAAAACCTCCACACTCCTTGCACAAGTTGGCTTGTCCAGCCATTTGAAAAATTTGCATGCAGCTTTTGTCTGCATGTTGAAGTGTAGCATTCAGTCAACAAAAACTCACGACCGACTATCTATAATTATAACAAAATGCTTACTCTTGAGTTGTAAGTGGCGTAACCCCAAAATCTTCTTCCAGGGTTTTCCCTAGTCCACGAGGTCTTCAATGGGGCGGGTAAATCGCAGAAACAGAAATAGGATATGTCAACACGGCCCACTGAGGACGATCCGGATGATGACTTCAAGGAACGGACAACACAAAACACATAACAAACAAAAAATTGTCTAAATCTTCAAACGGAAATTAAGGAAAAAATTAAAAAATTACAAATTTTTTAAAAAAATTTGAGCCTAAGAACCAACCTTGTCTACACCACGGGAAACTTCCTTCCCTTTGGAATCTCGTGTGCGACAAGAAGCCATCAACTTTTATCCACCCACAACAACCGAAAGTTTCGGTTTTTATAACCTCATCACTTTGCCCAACAACCGACAAGCATTTGTTCCAAAAACCAAAACAAAGATTCAACCGACAAGCACAATACACAATCCATATATATATAGCACGAAACAAACTTCTAAAAACACAAAAATGGGCAAAATACCTCGGCATGTGCCGACTTGATGAGCGAGCGAAATCCACTTTCTTCGACGTCCGGCCGAGGTTAGGTGAAATCCCCTTTCTTCGATGTCCGGGAGGGAGTCGGCCGGTTCTGTGGAGTCGACGGGAGAGAAATCGAGCGAGAGTCCGGGAGGGAGTCGGCCGGTCGAGAGAGAGTCAGCCGAGGGGGATTTTAGGGATTAGGGTTCTTCACTTCTTCACTTCACAAGTTAATTTTAGGGATTTTGATTTCTTTCTCAGATTAACGATGAAATGATTTAAGTTTTTTTGTTTGAAATATTTGAGTTTCAGTTATGAGTTTCTTAAATTGCAAAAAATAGTTTTCCCCCCAAAATGAACAAATGACGTGGGTGTGTGATGTGGAGGTGTTTGGGTGATTTGGAAATTAAGTGGATGCTGACGTGTTTCACTGGACAGATGTCGACATTCTAGTGGTGCTAAGTGTCAGTGACGTGGCGAGCCGTTAGTTTTTGGACGGAGAAGTTAACCGAGGTACTTATTTGGTCATTTCCAAAAATTTAGGTATCATTTGTGATGCGAATTGAAACTCAGGGACTAAAAAATAAAGTTGCCAAAACTCAGGGACCTTAGAGGTGTTTATCCCCACATTTTATGATTAGGGTTTTTGGTGATTTAAAATTTTAATTTAGAAGAAGTGCCTATTTCACTGTTGAATGCGCTGATTTATGAAACTTGTGGAGCATACTTGTACTTTTGGAACCACATATGCGTGTTGTTTGATGGGAAGAAGGCATGTCCTTTGATACTTTGGCAAGTGGTAACAGGGACGGAGTCAGAAGTTCTTATGGGTAGGGGCCAATGGCCGAAATTTTTTTTTGGGTAGGGGCCAAATAAGCTAAATTTTCTTTTTTACCTTAAATTTTTTTAATTTTTTAGATTATTTTTTTTTTCTCACCTTAAATTTTTTTTTTTTAGGAAATTTGGGGGGGGCCATGGCCCCTGCCAGCCCCCCCCTCCCTCCGTCCCTGAGTGGTAACCTGTCATGAATAATTGTAGTGTCTTTTGTATCCAGATATGATATATATTATAGTTCCGCGATTCTTTTCTCATGCGTTCTTCACCGACTAGTTTTTTTTTAATTTTAAAAAAAAAATCTTAATTTTCATCTGTTATCCAGATATTTTACAGTGCTTGTCAATATGGATTTTTATGTATTTTGAGATTTTTTTGTTTGGGATCTTTTAGTTATAAAATCTAAATTTAGTGATGAACACATTAATGACGTGTCAAACTTTCTGGCACGTCATTAAATGTCCGTCACGATTTTATTTTATTTTATTTTTTGTAGTGAGATCTGGAGATGGAGCTGGACGTACCGGTGGCTGTGGTAGCTGGTGGCCGACGGTGGGGGGCTCGTGGGTGGCAGTCGGGGGGGGGGGGGAGGGGGGGGTTGAGGTTCGAGATGGAGAGAGAAAGGAGGGAAAAAGAATTGGGAGAAATTTTTTTGGGAAGAAATGGCTGCTATGTTGTTAACGCACGATTTCATTTTTTTTTTCCAAATGAGGGCTGATGTGGTGTGGTGCCATGTCATATGGGGATGGACTATTGATGGACGATTTCACGCCGTATAAAATTACTTGTCAGAATAGGTAAATCGCTGTCACAACTAACATTTAGTTACATCCTGCAATCCAATCCATAAACCTACCACCCCTTCTCAGCTATGTCACAAACCATCCATTACACCCACTGCCCAACCAACAGAAAATGCTAATTAATGAGTGGCCCTTTCCATTGGTGCAGTAGATGGGCTGCCCTTGCCATGGTATATTGGTATTCGACTGCCCTTGTCCTTGTCCCTGGATCACACCTCTGTCCTCAATTGGTTGGAATGCCTACATCAAACACTATAATGGTAGAAAAGTTTGAAAGACGCGCGTACAGTAAAATGTTAAAGCACATACTTGCACATGCTAAAAAACTGCAAACCAATTAATAGGCAGCCAGGCAGAACTACAGAAGTACGAACAATATTGAAGAAGAGCAAAACTACTGAATGGTCTCAAACACATGCCTATAAAATAATTCTGATTATTCATCAGTTTTGTGTGTTGGAATTCATGTAAATTGAGCTCATTTCATAAACGTATGAAGCATTAAGTCTGACTTAAGACTTGGCAAGTCAAACATAGGGTTTGATTTGATTGAATGCACAACTTCAGCATCAGAAATGTCAAAAACAACAGAATCGGGGTTCATAGGCTACATTATTTTCAGCTAGACGATTTAAACTTTCCCACCTACATTTTTCTTTGCTTACCCAGGCAAACTCTAATAAGCTATAACTAACATCTTTCTATCGTTGCTAATGCTATGATATAAACTTGAGCTGGTTAGGCTTCCTTCAAGACTAACTGGCAGTTTTGCCTTCTATGGAACGTCACTAAGTCAGATTTCAACCAGAATGGTAGCAACCAACATCTTTAACTGATTGCCAGACCGAGCAAACAACAGGATCTAAACATACCCTAAACAGTATAATGCCAATTATTGAGGACAATAACAAAGACAACTTATCACAGAGCATGACAAAAACATGGCATGACCGCTAGCTTAAGAAAAGATGTATATATTTATGTGAAACTTAAATGGATATTTTTGTCCGTCAACTTTCATTAAACGCAAAGTGTTTCCCACACCTTGGCGGACAAGAGCTTTTCAACAAAAGCTTCAAATTGAAAGCTTTTATCCAAACATGATTTTCAGCTCTTGGGAAAAAATGAGTACTTTTAAGAGAAGAATACCAAATGAGCATTTTTTAAATTGAAAGAGCTGTGTTAAAAGTATTTTTTAAACTTCTAAACACAATCTCAATCAGGCCTTAGTATCATGTTGATTCTTAAGACCTCGTAGATATCTAAATTTTATGTCCACACACATTTCATATAGATTCTATTAAGGATCTTGCAGAGAACTAAAATTCCATCTCCACGAAAATTTTCTGTAAAATTTAGAAATCAAGCATGTTTGGCATCTAGTAGGTTTACAAAAAAGTTGGCATTTAGCCACCTACCGTTAGCGACGTAGAAGAAAAAGTGGAAGATTGAACCCAATCTTCCAAAAATCCAGCCTGGAGCGGATCGGAGTTTGAAGCATAGATCTCCGTCACCACGACATCAAAACCAGCCCGTCGGCGAGACCTTGACGCCTAGATCTCCGTCACTGGCAACCGAGTCATGCGGCGGTGGGGTGAGTTGTCGTCTTTGGGAAAAAAAAAGAAAAAGATTAGTAATATAGTGACAAAGATAGGAGAGAGAAATTTTGTTGACACAAATTTTCAGAAATCACAAGAGAGAGAGAGAGAGAGAGAGAGAGAGAGAGAGAGTAAATGCTGGGTTAAGTTGATGGGCTAAAAAAATAAAAATAAAATATGAAAGATCTTTCAAATATTCGAAATAATTGGCCATGGGATGGGAGAGGTGCACAGGACACGAAATTTAAGTTTCTGTCCCGCACGCCTTTAACGGCTCTACAACCGTTTTTTTTTTTTTTTGAATTAATTTTTTTATATTATATAAATGCAAATAGTAACGTAATTTATTTGCCACTTAGCCAATTGGCGATGTGACAAATAAAGCATGTGGCAAAAACTTCATGTCCTAAAAAAAATAAAAAAAATAATCAATCAACCACAGTGATTTATTTTCCACGTGACAAATTGGTGACATGAAAAATAAAGCACATGGCTAAAATTTCAAATCGTTCAAAAAATTAGATTTTTTTTTTTATTTTTTTAACAATTAGCCACATGTTTTATTTGCCACGTCACTAATTGACGACGTGGCAAATAAAGCGTGTGACTAAATTTTCAACATTTTTAAAAAAGGGAAAAATATTAAAACAATTAGCCACATGGTGTATTTGTCACGTGGCTAATTGGCGTTTCACTACGTGGTGAATTATTCACGTGGTGAAATAGCGACATGGGTAATATATCATGTAGCGAAATAGCCACGTACAAGTTTTTTGTAGTGTCTTTGGGTGCAACACCTTTGAAATTTTAATACCATAATGAAACAACTAGGAAAATAATGATATGTTTAAGAGTTAAGTTTATCAGTGACAAGGGCTTTGCAAAAGCAACTTAGAGAAGCTCACATTCTGCAAGACAACACAAGCCACTAAAAATCCAAAATGTCTGCCTACATGCTTTATTGACAAGGGTTTCTACCTATCTCTAGATTAATGAAATTGAGGTCTAGAGTCCTTAATTCCTCGGTATAAATTTTAGAAATTTTCTCCTCATGAATAGAAGAAAATGTCATAGACAAACAAAAAATAGAAAAGCTAATTAAGGACATTCATAAAATTTCATTAGGAAAAGATTGTAAATAATATTACTCATCCAAATCAAAAACCATGAATCAAAGTTTTCAATTATATTTTAATTAATGTAACAGTAGTTCTACTAAAGACAGCTTCTTTTTATTTCTATCCATGAAACCTTCCCTTCAAGGTGATCGATCTCCTGTTCTAAAATTGAAAATTTAAGAGCTTTCAGAAGTCCATAAAGATGAAATATTGAGCTTGATCCCACGTTGCTTTCCTCCTAACATCCTTCTAGTATCCGTATTTCAGTTATGATGCATTCAACAAAGACCAGGCACTAGAATATAAATATCAAAACTAACACGTAAAAAGAAAGGAATAGCGAGAGAAAGCAAGAAACTTACAGTAAAAAGCAATTCTGTATAACAGAGGGGCTGTCCACCTTATATTTGTGGGTGCGCACCACAGATATAGCCAAACTATTGTCCAAAGGCTTATGAACCACATCAATTATGACACAATGAACATAACCAAATGCGCATTGTACCATACTGAACCTCCCGTCCCCTAAATGTAGTAAAATAGGGGGAGAGGGCTCACTGCATTTATCATCAAGAAATGAAATTCCAAGCCCTTTAAGATTCCCTAAAACCCAAATGTCACTGTCGAAATAGTAGACAAGCAACATTGCATCCTCTGTTATCCAATACAATTTGCTGCCCACCGCTAAAGCCTTTCCTCCATCATATCCTAGAGGACATTTGGGGTGGAGGTTGCGCTCAGGCAGCCTTTTCCAATATTTATGGCTCAAGTCATACAGAAAAAACCTAGCTTTTCCATCTGAAAATGGTTTACCCCCTTTTGTAGGTGTAGCTACAAGAATCCTGTTTGGGTTCTCAAGAGCTGCACAAATGAAGTGAGTTTCTATAGCAAATGGAGGCTGGGACAAGCTCTTCCATCTTCCAGTGATAGGGTCATAAACCTCAATATCTGGAGACTCAGTGTTGGAGCAATAAAGCTCTAATTCGGAAAAGGGATCAGAGAGAAAGCGATCAGAGAGCTCAGAGAGCTCAGAGAGCCAATCATCTTCCTCGTCGTCGTTCCTAGTATAGAGCCATTTCAAGGACATGGAGTCAGAAACCTCATCATCCTTGGTGGGTTCATCATCATCCGTGGTGGGTTCATCAACCTCATCCTCCGAGTCCGAGGTGTCACCAACCAAATCCTCCCAGGCACCATCCACCCAGACTTCACCATCCTCATCCACCCAGGCGGGACCAACCTCATCCTCCAAGGCGTGACCAAGCTCATCCTCCCGGACGCCATTATACCAGTAGGCAGTAGATTCAGATAAAATATTACCGCCCAAAACAAATAGTTTACCATCTAATACTAAACTTTGGGGTTCAAATCTCGGGTAACGCATGGATGCCGCAGGAAACAAGCCATTAAATCCCAACCCATGTACATTTCGAGAAAACTTAAAAAATTCAGAAGCAGAATCAAGTTGGCCACCAAAAATGTATATATTGGGGCTTAGAGCTGCAAAGCTAGACATTTCTGGGAGTCTTCCTTCCCAGTAGGGAAATATTTCCGTTTCCTCACTCTCAAGCTTGATCCCGTACCATCTGTATAATATTTTTCCATCGTAACCCTTGTTGGAATCCGCCTCCTTCCCACTGTGCAAAAAAGACAGAGAGAAAACTATGTCGTAAGGATGAGAACAAAACGTATGAAGACGGAGACAAACAGATTTGAGACAAATAGATGGTGGTGGTGGATCATGAATTAATGATTCATAAACTGGTGAGCAAGAACGGCCAGCTGGCATCGCCAGCGCCGATATGGGTTTCTCCATGGTGATCGATTGTGAATTTGTGATGAGGGCGGTTGCTTGGACAGCAATATTGATGGTTTAAAGCTTGTGTGGAGGTCTGGGATTTTAGGGTTTGTTCCACATGGAGGCGCAGAGAAGAAAAGAATTTAGAGAATATATATTCTTAAACTTTAGAGAATATATATATTAGAAAAGAGGCGATGTCACGAGATCTTTTACTATTCTCTCTTTGTTTGGAATAAATCTCTACCTATGGAATTAGTTCTTATTTTATTTCCAAGTAAGAGTTTATAACTTTATATTTCCATTCAAGTTCTCATTGCATGTAGTAGTAATTTTCTTATATGAGTTGCCAGCAACGTGTGGGAGAAGTTAACTCTATATAGGAGCTAGTTTTTGTAGTGTTTCCATGTAAGTTATCATATATATATATATATAAAAGAAATTATTGTTGTACAACTCCTGATACAATTTTTATATAACTTTAACAACTTTTTTTTTCCATACTAACCGTTGGATCTATTTTCTTACATGTTAGTCCTACATATCCAATGGCTGATTTTAAAAAAAGTTATTAGAATTGTATAGAAATTGTAAACGTATCATATATATATATATATATAAGCCGGGTTTTTCCTTAAAATGACATAGAATGGTATATAACACGTGGCATGAACCCATACTTTTTAAAACAAGTCCTTTAAGTAATGAACCGGTCTTTTAAATAAAATTGAACTGATCTATTTAATATATGTTAATGCGTTTAGTTAAAAATCCATATATAGAATAAAGGGTTATATGCATTAATATGGCATTTAAAAACCCATATATAGAATCAAGAGTTATATGTGTTATATAGAATCTCATATATATATATGAGTAATGATTCACTACCACCTTTTAATACAACTTTTCACCACATTGCTTATGTGGTAAGGTGGTCCCCTACTACTTTTTAGGTTTTAAAAATGAGAAATGATTCCTATACTCATTTCTCACAACAGCCCCACAACAAGCTGACGTGGCTGGTAGTATTTTATTACTTTTTTTGTTTTGTTTTGTTTTCTTTTTGTAAAAAAATAATAAAATACTACCAGCCACGTCAGTTTGTTGTGGGGTTGTTGTGAGAAATGAGTGTAGGGATCATTTCTCTTTAAAAATAAAATAAGGTGGGGGACCACCTTGCCACATAAGCAAGGTGGTGAAAAGTTGTATTAAAAGGTGGTAGTGAACCATTACTCTATATATATATATATAGGAAAACAAAAACTTCCATATATACCAAAAAATACGCTACAATAAATCCATATATATGTTACCTAAATGCACGTCTCTCTCTCTATTTATATTAATGCCTTCAAATAATTGATTGACAATATGAATGAAAAGTAACATTATTTTATTGACAATTGATGTATTAGTTTGTACAGACTATTAGAAATAGATACACAAACTTAACTGGTAGAGCATTTTGTTCTCTTACTACATTGAATTATTCATTACAAAGATACTGCATCATTAATCCAACATTACACATGCTCAACCAATAGCATCATTGTATAGAAAATTCAGAACAAAATAGTACATTAATGCATAACATAATTCTATGGAGTTAGCATTCTGTCTATACAAAACATGTGAATACCTTGCAAAAGCACCGTCACTGTCATTACAAAAGCTGATAGAGAGTATACATAAAAACGTTAGTAGCAGGACTCAAAAATTAGCCAACAAATCTAATTACAGAAGCTGTCACAACTAAAATTTAGTTACATGCTGCAATCCAATCCATAAACCCACCACCCCTTCTCAGCTGTGTCACAAAACATCCATACACACTACAAAAAACTCTGCATTTAATGGCGTGTCTACAATAAATTACATTTTGTGGATTTTGTGTCTACAATATATATATAAACTAACAAATCTTAACACACTAAAATCATTAATGGCGTGTTTGAACTGAAGGCCACTAAATTAGTGGTGTGCTGGATTCAGCACGCCACAAAATTGTGGCGTGTCAGTCAGACACGCCAGTAAATTAGTGGCGTGTCAGTTTATGACACGCCACTAATTTTTATAGAACCGCGTGGGGATGTGCGGTTCTCCCTGTTTTCTCCTACAATTGTTTCCATCTCTCACTCTACTCTCTCTCTCTCTCTCTCTCTCTCTCTGTCTCCCTCTCTCTATCACCGGCCGCCGCATCAAATTCGACCACCGCCGCATCACGGTATGCATCTCCTCTCTCTCTCTCCCTCTCAATATCTCTCTTTAGCTCTCTCTAGCTCTCTCAATATCTCTCTTTATTTAGCTCTCTCTCTCTCTCTCTCATCTCTAGCTTTCCGCCTAGCTCAGACTCCGGCCACCACCGACGCCGTCCATCCCCGGCTGCCCAAGATCACCTCCGACGTTGTCCATCAGTAAGGTTAGTGACTCCGTTTTTTCTTCTTATTCTTTTTTTTTTTTTTTTTTTTTCTTTAGCAAAAAAAAATTATGCATTTGTCTTATGGATTAGGGTAATATGGATTGCAACACTTGGTACAAGAGTAGTTTCTCTGTACCTCTCGCGCATATGTGTCCTAAGATTATAATAATGGAATATTATATCAAATTTGAGTTGTTTATATATGCCTAAATATATTTGTTTTTGAATATTTTTATTTGTGGTCCTTTTGAAGTATTTTTAGATCGTTTTTGACATGGGTGACTGATGTTAACTTTTATTGAATTGAGTTGAGCTACTTTCAACTTCGGTTTATTTGGTGTTTGTTTAATTTTTTTTTTTTTTTTTTACTTTATATAGGAGAAGTAGTACAGAAATTCAATATAGATTTTATTTTCTTCATGCTGAGACAACTATTCCTCTTGGTGACAATGTGTTTCCCATATTCTTTGAACATGTTATTCTCTCCTTTTGTTTTTCTATTTTTTTGCACCATAGAAGCTGCCATAAAGCTACTAGAGAATGAGACAATTAATTTTTTTATTTTGACTTTAATTATATAAAAAAAGACTACTTCTTGAAGATGGTATCCTTGATATGTTTCGTGGTGTCAACATTCATGACCTATTTTATATATTTAGTGGTTTTCAAGTTGCGTGTTTTATTTATTAGGAACTAGGTGATGTTGGAGAAGGAAGAAATCATGTTATATATCAAAGGACAAGTATCTCATCTTTGGTTGCATGTATATATGCCAAATTGCATGTATCCAAAATGTGTATGCATGGAATAAAGGAAGAAATCATTATCATCTTAATTATTATCATGCTTTTAATTGGATGTGTATGCATGAAATTAAAACGGTCATGCTTGTCAAAGCAAAGGAAAAATATATCGATCCTACTATATATATAATTATAATATATGAAAATTAATTAAACATGTTAATTACCAAGTAGTCATAAAATAGAAGCCAAACATTTACCTTTCATATATTGTTTTACTTATATGTGTGATTACTTATTTACAATGCACATTAGTTTGACGCACCAACATTTAATACAACATGTAAGAGATGATATCATGGTGATGCTAATGCCAACCGACTCTGCCGAATCGTCAAGCATAACACAATGAACGATACGCTGGAGACATGACGATGCGTACGCCCAAGCGCTCAGCAATAAGCCAGAGTACACCGGCAGAGTTCGGCAGGTTGGGCCAAATATTTGGCCTGTGCAGGGGTCCATACGCTCATACCATACACCATCACAGCCACGTTCACAAAATCAAGGGCACGCTGTTTTTCCGCAAGAAATGTTTGCTTCTAAGATGGGGAGAGCATTCGAGGTTGAGCGGGCACGACACACTTCTGAGATGGAGAGAGCACTCGAGGCTGAGCGGGCACGACAAGCTTCTGAGATCGAGAGAGTACTTGAGGGTGAGCGGGCACGACACAAGTTACAAATGGATGAGGTGTTGGCAGCACAATCTCAAATTATGTCCCGTTTTAGCCAAATGTAGTCATTGTGGCGCCAGTCAGTATCCGTGCCCGGAGTCTAATGATAACGCAGTGCCAGACAAAAATTCTGCACATCATATGAATGTATCATCTGTTGATAGCAGATCAGGTAATAATTAATTAATGGATTTTTTTTCTTCGTGGTATGATTACGTCTGTTTAAATTCACACTTTGTTGAATGCTTAGGACTTGATATGATTCGATCATATTGTTTGCTAACTATATTTGTTTTTATCATTCACAGATCCTACGGAAAATGCTATGCAGTTATCCGATCATGAAAATCTTGTTGACGATTGATATTGGGTAACATTTAGGTTTATTTTAGTTGGCAAATATGTACTTACCTTTTTTGTTCCGGTTTTATTATCAATCTATGACAAAGATTGATTGTATATTTTGTTTGTTGAAACCTTTGTTTTGATTGTTATGAATTTATGACATATGTTTATTGAAACTTTTGGAATGACTTTTTGGTATCAATCTAGGACAAAGATTGATTGTATATTTTGTTTGTTGTAAGTTTTAGTTTGATTGTTATGAATTTATGTTATATATATATATATGTATATTTTGTTTGTTGTAAGTTTTAGTTTGATTGTTATGAATCTATGTTATATATATATGTTTAGTGAAACTTTTGTAATGATTTTTTTGTTGATAAAAATTCAAATTGTTGCAATTGTGTTGATCATGGATTGATAGAATTGTAGTAGATCAATACAGAATTTTGGATTGCAGGGTTTTTTGAATTCCAGAATTTTATTTTTTATTTTTTTAAAAAATACCTTAATTAGTGGCGTGTCTGTTTGACACGCCACAAAGTCAAAAATACTGACTCTCTGATTAGTGGCCTTCTAGAAAGGCCACTAATCACACGTCACTAATTAATGAAAGGCAACTAAAAGTTAGTTACAAATCACTTCAATTTTTGTAGTGACACCCGCTGCCCAACCAACAGAAAATGCTAATGAGTGGCCCTTTCCATTGTTGATGTAGGGATTCCAACCAATTGAGGACGGTGGTGTGATCCAGGGACAAGGAAAAGGGCAGTCTAATGCCATGGGCTGCAATATAATGGTAGAAAAGTTTGAAAGACAGTAAAACTGTTAAAGCACATACTTGCACAAGCTAAAAAACTGCAAATCAATTAATAGGCAGTCAGGCAGAGCAATAGAAGTACGAACAATATTGAAGAAGAGCAAAACTACTCAATGGTGTCAAACGTACACTACAAAAAAAAAAAACACAAATTCTGGACGGTTTAAAACCGTCCAAAAATTGAAAAAAACCGTATGGAAACAATTCTAGACGGTTTATTATGGACGGTTTAAAACCGTCTATGATAAAAAGTCGCAAAATAAATTTCTGGACGGTTTGGGTCAAACCGTTTGGAATTCTGGATAGTTTTGCCCAAACGTCTAGAATTGAATCTGGACGGTTTGCCCATATTTTTTTTTTCCCGAGATGAATTTTTTTAATATATATTAATATCATTAATTAATTAATTAATTTTTAATTAATTATTTATTTTCCATTAATGTTAAGATAATTAGGTCTTTCCTTTCTAAGGCCTGATCAAGCAAACCCCCCATGCCGCCGTAGTTGCAACAGATCGGGCTTGGCCGGGTCGACAACGGAGAGGATGACAGAGGGGGACGTCGGGCTTCGCGGCTCAGTTTGATTTCAAGCTCGGCGGAGGGGGACGACAGGGAGTCATCGTCGGAGATGTCTGTCCGGCAGCTCGCGGTCTCGGATTGGAGGTGTGGAAGCGGTAGTGGTAGTGGACACGCTCATCTTCGTCTCTCTTGGCCGGTGGTTGTAGTGGACACACTCTCGCTCAAGCTGTAGACCTCAGAGAGCTTGGAGACGTCGTTGTCGGTGACGGCATTGATGGGCAAGTGAAATTACTTGTTGTCGTTGATCTAGCTACCTTCGGCCAGGCCATATTCCTTTTTTTTTTTTTTTGCTTTGGCTGGGAAAGTTTTTGGCTGTCAAAAGAAACGGATGGTTGTGATTTTGGCTGGGAAAAAATCGGATGGATGTGATTCAATTTGGAGGTATCATGCGGATTGATGACATGGCATGAGAAAAAATATTTCCAGACGGTTTCAAAAGAAACCGTCTAGAACTTAAATTTTATGGACGATTTGACAAAAATCGTCTATAAATTTATAGACGGTTTTTACTAAACCGTCTGGAATTTTATGGACGGTTTGGTAAAAACCGTCCATAAAATTCTTTGAAAATAAAAAACCCATTTAGAAATGAAAATTTACAGACGGTTTAATAAAAACCGTCCATAATAAATTTTTTACAGACAATATTTTAAAAAAAATCGTCTGCAAATTTTGTTTTCTAAACGGTTTCTAAAACCGTCTAGAAAAAAATTGTCCATAAATATCATTTTTTTTTTTTTTTTTGGTAGTAGTACATGCCTATAAAATAATTCAGATTATTCATCAGTTTTATGGCTTGGAATTGATGTAAATTGAGTTCATTTCATAAATGTATGAAGCATTAAGTCTGACTTACACACATGGATAAGGTATAGGCTAAGACTTGGCAAGTCGAACATAGGGTACTTTGATTTGACTGAATGAAACTTCAGCATCAGAAATGTCAAAAACCACAAAATAGGGGTTCATAGGCTTCATTATATTTTCACCTAGACAATTTAAACTTTCCCACCTATATTTTTATTTGCTTACCCAGGCAAACTCTAATAAGCTATAACTAACATCTTTCTATCGTTGCTAATGCTATGATATAAACTTGAGCTGGTTAGGCTTCCTGCAAGACTAACTGACAGTGTTTTTTGCCTTCTATGGAACGTCACTAAGTCAGATTTCAACCAGAATGGTATGGATATTTTATGTGAAACTTAAATGGATATTTTTGTCCTACAACTTTCATTAAACGCGAAGTGTTTCCCACACCTTGGCGGACATGAGCTTCTCAACAAAAGCTTCAAATTGAAGCTTTTATCCAAACATGGTTTTCAGCTCTTGGAGAAAAATGAGTACTTTAAGAGAAGAATACCAAATGAGCATTTTTTAAATTGAAAGAGCTGTGTTAAAAGCATTTTTTAAGCTTCTAAACGCAATCTCAATCGGGGCCTTAGTATCTTGTTGACTCTTAAGACCTTGTAGATGTCTAAATTTTATGTCCACACACATTTCACGTAAATTCTAATCCTAACATCCTTCTAGTATCCATATTTTAGTTATGATGCATTTAACAAAGACGAGGCACTAGAATATAAATATCAAAACTTAAAAAGGAATAGCCAGACAAAGCAAGAAACTTACAGTAAAAAGCAATTTTGTATGACAGAGGGGCTCTCCACCTTATATTTGTGGGTGCGCACCACAAAAATAGCCAAACTATTGTCCAAAGGCTTAGAGCATCCTCATCAAACTCTCTAAAATTTTCTCTAAATTTAACCTAAACAATCTATTTTTTTGATTTTATCTCTCACTTTTGAAATACTTCCTACATCAAACTCTCTAAACATTTCTCTATTTTAATTATAAATTGTTTTTTATTAGTTTGAACACCAACCAATTTAACTGTATGAACATCAAATTTTCCAAACAAAAACACTCTCACCACAGTCGGCTACCCACGTAATCAAAAACTTCAAATTAGGTTGCAGGATTTTCTACCAATTTTCATCCCACTCTCTTAAATCAAATCCCAAAGCACAACAATCACAAAAAAAAAAATTATTTTTCTACCAATTTGAAGGC